>OZ023262.1:70366503-70964003 GCA_964006375.1 Tillus elongatus
AGCAAAGTAAATCAATTGTCAAAGACCCCAATCACAAGTTGTCATAACAATAGTCGAATGAAAATTTAAAAAATGATTAGGTGCCATAGGTAGGTGACCTTTTTTTGGTCACTAGATGTATATCATGTTTGATAACATGCGGCAAATAGTTTGGTCATGCAAGAACCAAGCTAGTATAGTTATTCAAATCCAAAAATTTCATGGATTCTAAGGTGGTTCTGTAATGTGCGGTAAACTTTGTATTTCCTAATATGTGTTTTAAAACTACACAAGTTTATCTTATCTGACAAATAGAGATGGACGGCATCAAAGTCCCCAGTCAGGTTAATAAAAAGCTAAGAATGGAACCTTGCGGGACCATCCAATTTGAGCGGCTACGATTAGAATAGGATGCCTCTTGCACTCTGATAAAAGGTGAAACAGTATACATAGGAAATGAGCAAAGGTAAAGGTAAGATGCTAACTGACATTTAGGCCATTGCGGACCCTTTTTGCTCATCTAAACTAACCTACCCTCCACCTTGAGATCGATCTCAACGACGACAGTGATTTGAAAAATCATCCGCCGCTGGTGAGTCTCGAACCGTCGTCTCCCGAGTCCGTATTGGAAATTCTGAATCGACGTTTCCGCACGGCCACGGAGTCGTTCGGAAATGAGCAAAAAACGAGATTGTTCTCGACATGAGAAAAACATCCCCACTGTGGACGTATGTTGCGGGACCATCCAATTAGAGCGGCTTCGATTAGAATAGGATGCCTCTTGCACTCTGGTAAAAGGTGAAACAGTATACATAGGAAATGAGCAAAGGTAAAGGTAAGGTGCTTACTGGCAATTAGGCCATTGCGGGCCCTTTTTGCTCATCTAAACTAACCTACCCTCCACCTTGAGATCGATCTCAACGACGACAGTGATTTGAAAAATCATCCGCCGCCGGTGAGTCTCGAACCGTCGTCTCCCGAGTCCGTATTGGAAATTCTGAATCGACATATACATATACATACATATACATATACATACATATACATACATATACATACATATACATACATACATATACATACATACATATACATACATACATATACATATACATACATATACATACATACATATACATATACATACATATACATACATATACATACATATACATACATATACATACATATACATACATATACATACATACATACATACATACATACATATACATATACATATACATACATACATATACATACATACATACATACATACATATATATATATATATATATATATATATATATATATATATATATATATATATATATATATAAACATAAAAAACTGACCCCAGATATGGGTTCTAGGGGTCCTAGTTCGCGCTCATTTGAAAAAAAAATTGCAGTCTCACCATCGATTGGTGAATTTTTTTAATAAAAATTCACTAAAATACACTTTCCAAATTTTAATACCTTAAATTTCTATTAACCTAGAAAACTCATTTTGTATCTAACAAAGCTTTTATAAAGAAAACATGTGTACAAAATAAAGTCAACATTATTTTCGAAAGAGTATTTTTTTTTTAATTCTTATGAAAATTCGCTACAATAACGCACTTGTTGCGGTAAGGGTTTATAATAAATCTCCTTTTATACCTCGACAACAGTTTTTGATGTGATTCCATACCCAATCACTATTGGATTTCAATGTTGGTACATTAGCTCTAATTTGCAGACGGACACCATACTTCGTGAATTACTTCCATAACAGAACGACTCTTGAATTATTTTATCAATAAGTTCGTATTTTATTAAAGTAATAATAATAATGAATTTCTTCCACTGGCTTATTACTCATTATTATAATATTCATACAAATTCAAGGAAAGTACTTAGTAAAACGAACGTCGTACACTTGGCAATGACATGGGGCCGTTTCCTGTCGAGTTGATGAACGCTTAATGGTAAACTTTACGGCATGGTTTCACAAGCGACTAAAACGCTAACGTAGTAGGAATCATTGTTGTTTTAATACAACCAGTGTATCAGGTTGGAGCAATAATTAAAATGATACATAATTAAAAACACTAATAGGCACCCACAGTAATTTAGTGTTTATAGTGAGTGTATGGCATAATGCATTTATAAATTCAACTTGATAAGACAACGCAGGAAAACGTTAAGAGTTTGTTATGTTAGGTGAAGCCACTGAATTATAAACAGACAACACGTGTTACACTACAGGAAATTCACTAATTAGATCATTTTTTCTACAAGTTTTTAAAGACTATCTTATATGATATAGATATATCCAACAAAGTAGAGCATTTAACGCGTTCAGATATACCACAGCATAGTCTTATGCTGAGGATGTAATATCTAAATATTTTCTTGAGCTTGAAAATAATAGATCTAAGAGAGTAGGATTTATTTCGTGTTTATGCCTTAGATTAGTTTTTGGAAAATTATGGACTGGATATTAGGGGGAAAAAATCACTTTTTTAGCCTTTTTGTTTTTCTTAAATTCTACGTTGTACATCAATCCGTAGGTAGGTTTTTGATCATTTTTGTCAAAATATTTCTTTGTCATATTTTCTTCTACTTACAATTCCAATGTGAATTGTTTTAATTATATTTTTACTAAATTTGTTATATATTGAAATTTTGAAAGCAATATCTAAAAACGAATGGTTAAATATAAATCAAAATCAAAATCAATATAAGACGGGTATCGAAGATGACTGTCCGCAATATTATCCACAAGATTGATGGTATTAACTAACTAGAAATTACCCAACCTAGATTGTAAATAGTTTAATGATTCGTAAGACCTTTGGCCTCTCAGGGCTGCGACCCTGTTAGTTGTCCAAAAAGTTTAGTCCTTAAGTAGTTCTTACTGTCTTTTTGGAAGCTATTTGACCTTGGCGAGTGACTAATTGAATAATTTCCAGGATCTTCAAGTGGCCAACAAGTTTAAATTTGCCTGCCTGAAATGCTCTCAACTCTCTCGCATATCTACTGTGGAGTAAGATCACCCCTATTGTAGCTTGTACTAAAATCTATTGAAAAACACATATAGTCAGCGCAGATCAACTGCCGACCTCCTTTCCCTTGTCACCCATTCTTTGAACAAGTCTATGGAACTGCACGGTGAATCCCAAATTGTCGCTCTAGACATACCCAAAGCATTCGATCAGGTCTGGCACGCAGCGCTGCTTAATAAACTTCCGGCATATGCCCTACCATCAAAACTCTGTCCCTGGACAACAAATCTCCTCTCCAACCGGACATATCTGTTGTCGTGGATCGCCATTCCTCTAAACTGTATACAATTAATGCAGGAATCCCTCAAGGTTCAGCTTTGGCCCCTACTTTGTTTCTTCTCCACATCAATGACCTCTCTAGGACACCCAACACAGTTCACAGCTACGCGGACGACAGCACCATCCACTCAAATATACAATATTCTAAGCCTGTCTCTTTAGCCCAATTAGACGAGGATCGCAGACTCATGAAGGGTTCTGTCTCTGAGGATCTCCAAAAAATATTAGACTCAGTAGAAATCTTTTACAATTCACCAATACACCAGCCCTAGACCCATCACAATGAACAACCAAGTTATTCAAAGTAATAAGTCGTTTTCACTTGTTGGCATTTCTATGGATCGAAATATCAATTGGCACCAACATGTCACATCAATTGTAGAACCGGCTGCTAAGAAATTGGGTTTCCTCTTCCGGGCCACAAATTATTTTCACCAGCTAATTTTTATACCTTATAATACTTCACAAATAAGACCCCACCTCGATTACTGCTCCCACATCTGGGGTGCCGCTGCCGCTTCTACATTTGCTATCCTGGACTCCATTCAAAAGAGAGCTATACGTCTCATCGGTACTCTACCCTCACCCAAAGGCTGCCATCCCTTGCCCACCGACGTGCCGTTGGTCTCTCTCTCTCTCTCTCTCTCTCTCTCTCTCTCTCTCTCTCTCTCTCTCTCTCTCTCTCTCTCTCTCTCTCTCTCCCTCTATTTTACAGACATTTGCATGGGCACTGCTCAGAGGAGCTTTCTTCCATAGTTCCTCCACCCTTTTACCGTCCAGGTCACCAGACAGAACATGTTATGCCCGCTCTTTTGTCCCGAGGACTTCAAAGTTGTGGAATTCCTTGCCAGCACGTGCTTTACCTTCTCCTCCGAACCTCCAAGTCCAGAATTAACAATTTGCCTCTTTCCTTTCCTTTGTACTTGTAATTTTTTATAGCTGTGTAGTTAGACAGTTTGTAATCTTTTAACTTTTGACTGTTGAAGTTTAACTTTATGTCGCCTCATTTTTATCTTTTTATCTTGTGTTCTGTAATGTACCCTTGCAGAAGTAGCCTACCGGAAAACTCAATTTTTCTGACAAGCCTTTTATAAAATTCTAGATTCCCCTGAGGATGACCGGTTAAAAAGGTCGAAACGCGTCGGGAAAAGGAATAAAGAAGTTGTTTGGAAGAAAGAGCCTTTTTAGTCAACACACCCAGAAGATGTGAACCCCAAACATTTTGACGTTTAGGAACAAAGAGAAGAATATCTTCTGAAAAATTTAGCATTTAGCTTGTAATGATGAGATTTGCAAGAAAGTTTTATGCACAGTAAACAATGAAGAAATTGTCCAGACCCTTGCCGGGTTTGAAGGACCGTAACATGAAACCATATCCAAACTTAATTTTGGAAAAAAATTGATCTTAATACCTTTATTAGAGGAAAAAAAGCGCACACATTGGTCTACACCTGACAATGGCAGTGCAGCTGCAGCTTTTCACACTGCCATAGTTTCTGCCATCTTTCCTTTACCCTGTTTATTCATTACTTAAGGTAGAGATTTAAGTTTGGAGGATATTTCCGTGCAATACAGACTTTTGATATCACGATATCAAGAATTCAGAAAGTCAGTTATTTGACAACGATTGTTCACTTGTCTTTTTGCCATAATGACTCTTCGGATTATAGTGAAGTATAAGGAAACAATTTCTTAATAACAACGCGTTAACAAACGAAAACAATTTCGGGCTTTGTGTTGTAATTTTAAGAGATAGTAATTTCTAATGATTTTTCTAATTTATAGGTAGTTCATTTAATAATAAAGTGTTTTTTTCGCAGATGCTAAAAAAATTTCTGTATTACTGAAATATACAATGTAAAGAAAATTGTTTTTGTAGTTTTTTAAATAATTAAACGTAATATATTCAAGGTGAAGAGATTAACACTGATGCTCACGCAAAAATTATAGACTTCCAACAAAGATGCATAACCAAAGTTTTACAGTGGATAATCAAAACAATACAACGGAAATCGCTTATCTTTGTTATCAAATTTTATCGAGCAAAAGATAGCATTAAAAGTCAGCGTCAATAATAAAAATAACACATTGTGATCTGCATATTTTCTGAACTACTTTAACGTCATAAACACTTCCAAAGGCCACGCGATTTCCTAAGTATCAATAAAATAATACATAAATATTCTCATCAGGTTAAAGAGTACTAAATATAAAACAATACTTATATAAAGCTACGTCACTAGAATTGTCGGCTACCTCTATACGTATGATTCAGCATTATTCCAACATGTTTTTATACATTGACAACATGTGTGTTTGGAGAATAGATGCCCATCCCAAAACGAACACATTTGTACAGAGAACACAACACGGTCGATTGGCTGATGATTAATTACAAAAAGAAAATGATTTCAATCAAATGTTTTAACTGGAATATCACAGTACAGCTATAACATGACTAATTTTAGTGCGAAACAGTGTGAAGAACCTCTTCTGACCAAAGATACAATGAACTTGGTACAATGTGCTCCATGTAAAGCTTAATTCTCTAGATTTATATTAAACAACTATTTACGAAATAATGTTGCTTTTTGGGTTTTACAGTTGCAACTGCGTAAAAATGAAAAGTTCACAATCACAACTTATTTGGCACACACATTCACCACAAAGCTACAACCCAAAAAAAAAAACCCATCGAAGCTATATAACCTGGTAATAGGGCTGGACGCTGGACAACGTGCTCTAGAAATTTACTGAGCACGTCAAGCCCGCTAAAACCTAAGAGTGATTTGATCAGGTCTCTAGGGCTGAACACAAACTCTCGAGTCAAATTTGGGAAGGAGGCAGATTGAGACCCCGTAGTCTACTGCCTGTCCTTAACAACCGCTATACGGAGTAGGCAATGGCGTTTCCTTTTATACTTCCCATAACCTCATTAAAATGGTTCCAAAACAGGAGCCAAATATACTTTGCAAACTGTGCCTACTAAAATTGACATTAGACCTCTTAAGAAAACCTGAATCCAGCAATAGCTGCCCAGAATCAAAAAGTTTGAGACCCACCCACTTGCAGTATTTAAAACATCGACTTTTAACAGTTCCAGTGGTGAAACCCCAGAGTTTATTTTGAATTAGTATTTTAAACGAGAAACCACTTTTAGACATAAGCCCCTAAGCTTTAGCCCCTACTTTGTTTCTTCTCCACATCAAGACTCATGGAGGGTTCTGTCTCCGTGGATCTCCAAAAAATATTAAACTGGGGAAGTAGAAATCTTGTACAATTCAACCCCACCAAATCTTAGTCTTGCTTTCTATCTCATAAGAGATACACCAGCCCCAGACACATCACAATGAACAACCAAGTTATTCAAAGTAATGAGTCCTTTTTCACTTGTTGGCACCAACATGTCACATCAATTGCAGAAGCGGCTGCTAAGAAATTAGGTTTCCTCTTCCGGGCTCGCAAATACTTTTCACCAGCTAATCTCTATACATTATATACTTTTCACCAGCTAATCTCTATACCTTATATACTTCACAAATAAGGCCAAACCTCGAATACTGCTCCCAGATCTGGGGTGCCGTTGCCGCTGCTACACTCGCTATCCTGGACTCTTCAGAAGAGAGCTATACATCTCATCGGTGACCCTACCCTCGCCCAAATGCTGCCGTCGCTTGCCCACTGACGTGCCGTTGGTGCCCCCCCCCCCCCTCTCTCTCTCTCAGATATCTGCACGGGCACTGCTCAGGGGAGTTTTCTTCCATAGTTCCTCCACCTGCTGCCCCCAACAGATCTACCAGGGGAACAGAGCGAATGCACCCTTTTACTGTCCAGGTCACCAGATATAGAACATCTTGTTATGCCCGCTCTTTTGTCCCGAGGACTTCCAAGTTGTGGTTCTGTCGCCGTGGATCTCCAAAAAATATTAGACTGGGGAAGTAGAAATCTTGTACAATTCTTCCTGCTTCCTATCTCATAAGAGATACACCAGCCCTAGACCCATCACAATGAACAACCAAGTTATTCAAAGTAATGAGTCCTTTTCACTTGTTGGCATTTATGTGGATCGAAATCTCGAATTGTTTGGAAAGTCAGTGTTAATACTAATTTAGCCATGTCTTTATCCACCTGTCACATACTACTGTATTTTTATCTTATTGGTGCTTTTTAAAATGGATCGACTTTTATCCTCATAAGTTTAGAATAAAAACAAAGTTCGATTTTTACATTGCTAACTCATTAAAAGCTTGTTAACAAATAAGCTAAATCACATTTAAGAGGATCTAATAAATAAATAGTAAAACATTTTTAATGCGTCGTAAATATTTAATCATTACATCGTTCTAGAGGTTGTCGCTCATAAATAATTGCCAATTAATCGCCGAGATTACATCCACGTATCATTTTTTACAAGCAATCAAAGATTTCCACATTTGGTAGCTAAAAATCTGTCGCCGATTTACGTTTAAAATTTATTCGCTTCGTACGTGATTGCTTTTTCTCTGTTACTCATGGTCTTCTTTCTCAGTTGATATCCACGATGTAAACTTCAAAACAGAGCAACAGACAATTTATCCACAATGATGCTATAAACGGTAACATGTATGTAGGCATGCGAATTAAATATAGAAAACGAGTCAGCGTGAACTGGCGCGCATAATTTTACAAAGTTTAATGTCACCATATTCTTTGTTTTCATTTTTAAAAACAGTTTTCAACATTCTAGCTTTAATTTAATCGGGAATATAGCACTAGTATAATTACATACAAAGACACTGTTAGTAAACAAAAGACAAGTGCCAAAGGGTAGCCAATTTTCATAAAATCTTCCAATTAACACCTATTAACCTAGACACTTCAATTTTGGTACATAGTAAGGTCTATATATATATATATATATATATATATATATATATATATATATATATATATATATATATATATATATATATATATATTATACGCAACATGTGTAACAAATTTCATGAAATGAATTATTTAGCTGCTGGGCTGGTTAAAGAGTTCGTCCAGGTGTTTTGCCAATGCACACCCGAATCTTAATATATATATATATATATATATATATATATATATATATATATATATATATATATATATATATATATATATATATATATATATATATATATATATATATATATTATACGCAACATGTGTAACAAATTTCATGAAATGAATTATTTAGCTGCTGGGCTGGTTAAAGAGTTCGTCCAGGTGTTTTGCCAATGCACACCCGAATCTTAATCGTTTTGCCAAAAGGTAGATGACCTGCTCGGTCACCCGACCTTACACCTCTAGGCTTATTCATGGAGCCTTATGAAGACCATGGTGTACACCTCGAAAATATTATAGTTGAAAGAGTTGTGACAGCAAGGCCTATGGCGATTCATAGATACGTCCAGCCAAACTGCGTTAAACGATTAAACGACAGGGAGATAACTTCAAACAATTATTGTAAAGCGGTGTTGTAACATTTACTGTTGGCAATTTTTGAAAAAATATAGAAAAAAATTCATATATCTCTTATTATCACACTTTTGTTAAGGCGTTTTAATGTTAATAATAACCTTCTTTTGAGGTGTTAGGCCGCGCCGTAAAAATCAGAAGATGGTAAACACCTGTACACATGCATCTTACATACTCCCGCTAGATATTCGTCGTAACCTCTCTAATAAGCTTCATAAGCTCCATCGAACATAACCTTTTGGCCCGCAGTGTCTATGTTGGCCTTCATTGTGACTTTCGTAGCAGATGATTTAAAAAATTGGCTTAGCCTAGGAACTTAATACATGCGGGCCATTATTTTAGTGTTAACCTCTATTTTTTGTTGGTATCTTTCGAGGTCGCTTATATTTTTACCAGTGTCCCGGTGAATCAGACTCTCCTACTCTTTGCTTGCCTCATCCTCATTCAGTATTGAATCCCAGAGGGCTCTCCATGCCTTGGTCGAGGTCTGCTTGGCTCAGAATTTCTTCTCGTTTGATGATAGAATTTTCGTCCAAAAAAATGGTGTCCCCATGGGTAACCCCTTGTCACCTTTTTGTGCAGAGGTATTTATGAGTTTCTTTGAGAGGGAACTGGTTTTCAGAGACTGCAATTCCTATTCGAGGTACGTTTCTTCCTGGTCACGTTATGTTGATGACATTCTAGTGGTTTGGTCGGGTACCATAGAGCAGCTCCACCTGTTCCAGGGTTGGCTGAATGCCCTACACATAAACATCGATTTCAAGTCTTGCCATCATATGTCTCATAAGATGGCTTCACTCTGATTTTTGGTTGACAGATTGTTCAGAGTCCCACTGTCGGGGACCGATTTCATCAGAGAATTAAACATCATTAAGCAACTCGCAGTCAATAACAAGTACCCACTCAATATTGTTGATAAGATGGTCAACAGAAAGAGCCGTCAGCTCTTGATTGAAGCGAGCAATAGTTTACCCCTCGCTCAACCTGAAAGGATATCTTATTTCCCTTTCACGTATTGTGGTCCTGTGTCCAACGCCATAGTCAAGGCTCTCAAATGTGACAATGTCAAATTTTCATTCAAGTCCATGAACACTGTTAACAATTTGTTCATTCACAACAAAGATAATATTCCAGACCTGAAGAAGTCAGGTTGTCTATCGCTTAAAATGTGGTACCCCCGGTTGTAAAGCTGTCTATATAGGAAGAACCGGAAGATCATTGGGCACCAGATTCACGGAACACCTCAGAAGTAGAAACCAACCCGATAATGACACGTCAGTCTTTGGTTGCCATTTGAGGGAGAGTGGCCACTGCTTTAACAAAAAATACAGATGCTGAGATCTTGCGCCCTTCAAGTTTGGGTTTAGAACAATTTGTCTTAGAAGAAATTCAGATTTTCAAACATTTAAACTACCAAGCCAGTGATGTTTTGAACTTGATATAACAAACTTTCCTTCCTTCTACAACCAATTGGTGTAATAGTGATACTGAACTCTATTGTTTTCTATGTGACCAGAAGTATGATGGATTTGAAGATTACCGTTATGTGGCTCGCCTTCCATTTCTCCTTATTTTGTCATTGACATATGTCGCTTCTGACACTTGTTTCTGATTCACCCTTCTGCACTTGCGCCAGTGCCTCCTACCTGTTCAAGTTGACATAAAGGCTGACCTTCAGTGCTGCTGTTTATTTAAATCGCCTATCTATTTCGTTGATTTTTGTTTGGGGACAAATTTCTGACGAATTCAGATGTAGTGTTGCGGAACCTCTAGTACAATAGATGAAGTTTCTGCCTATTGAACCTTTTGTATAGTTTCAAATTAAATTTTTCAAAATTTGATCAAGTGAGTAGTTTCCATTTTGTTTATCTCTTAATCTCTTATAAATTTCTTCACCTTAATGGTTTCTGGGTTTCTGCTTGATTGTCCTTGCCACTTGTGTTGTTTACCCTGTCAGTTTTACTCCTTGGCTTGTTCTATTTCTGCAATAAACTTTAATTGTTTAATTTTTAAATAATAGACTTTTTGTATTTTTTGTAACTTTCAACGCTTGTCAGTTTGCTCTGATGTTGAATTTAATTTATTTTTGACTGCATGTTCTAGCTCTAACATGGTGCTGTATCTGCTTTTAGCCTTTTACTGTGTGACTTATGATTTTAACCTTTTACGTTTTCTGTAGAGTGTATCTTGTCATCATTGTGCTCTAACCTGCACACTTGCCTACCAGAGAGACTAACGTTTTTCTGACAGACCTTGTTTGTTATGATACTAGATTTGTACCCTGAAGATGACCTCTTTAGAGCGTCGAAACGCGTCGGGAATTATTTTTAAATAAATTTGTTGTCTGGAGAGAAGCCTTTCATTTAACGTTTAGTTAACCTCTATATGTACTGTTATTTTGGAAGACTTTAATAAAATCCTGAAATAAAATTGAAAATGTGAATCTACCTCTCCTCATCTGCCAGTTGGTGCAGGGCGAACATAGAATGTTAGAAAAGAAGGGGGCGTGTGTCTGAATTGAAATTCTAACATCAAATGTGAATTGTGAGAAAAAAACAGAGAGAAGTATAAAAATAACAAGTTTCTTAAAAGAAACGAAAGCTTTGCGTTCAAGAAGATATAAATAAAACGCGTTCTGTGGAAAAAAATATTGCGTCCAATACCACCCAAAAGAGGCTTCCTATATTACCCAACTCAATCTTAGTCAATTTTTTATGGAAATTTGCTAAATAACGCACTTACCGCACAGGAATTTTTTCTATAATTCGTAATGATTTTATCAAAATTTCAAAAAATTTCTAGATAAGACATTATTTATACGATTTATTTAAAAGTTAAATTTCTTCCTCTTCTAAAGTTTAATGCCACAACACAAGAGTTGTTTATAGACAAGTTCACTAACATCTGTAGACATTATAAAAATAACCTATAAATAAAGACTGAAAAATATGTGCCAACGGGGCTTAAATCTGTGGGTCGTGGTGGCATGTTTTATTTTCAGTTAAGCAAACTTAAAAGAAGCGGAGGCAAGGCGCTACACTACATATTTTCTGGTAGTTCACACTAATTAATTTTATAAATAAATGGTTAGTTCATTTGTTCTAGTGGCTGAAGCTGCAAGTTCTTTGTTCAACAGAAGTGAATTCCATCATGTATGTGTGTCTTCGTCGCACTTCCTGTCGTCTCACAGTGAGCTCGGAGACCTTGAGACGAGAACCTAGTTCAACATCCGCGCCTGCAGCCTGCGGCCTGCTTGCTGGCTGGCTGACTTTGCCTGCCTGCTACTCTCTGCCCGATGCCGATGAGCTAACCTGAAGGCCTAAAGGAGTTACACCACTCAGTTTCACTCATTTCACTTTCTTTCAATCACCTCAATCTCGCGATTCTAAAAATTACTACAGCCAAGTTGAGATGATGAAAAAACGATGACGTAACTTACTTAGGAGCTGAACAATTCGTGATGAAAGTGTTTATTACACAATTTTTCATGTGAGCTCAAAACCATGAACATTGTTAGCATTATTTCTTAGTTGTCTCACCTGCCCAATAAATAACATTGCATACAACAAGCTAGTTATAGGAAAATAAGTACTTTTACTTACGAGGCTGTATCGATATATATCCAGTTAGCCTTGACCGTTTTCATGGACAAACAAAATATTGCAATGTTGTAGCAAATAAACAACAACTTGTTTGAAATGCCCCTGAATTTTTCGTAGTGAAAATTGATCAAATCGAGTATTGAGGTACGAGAGCGGATCCCTATGCTCCGCAGCTGATAAAACAACAACTTGTTTGAAATGCCCCTGAATTTTTCGTAGTGAAAATTGATCAAATCGAGTATTGAGGTACGAGAGCGGATCCCTATGCTCCGCAGCTGATATTTATTGGAATTCCATATTTCGAAATTTTAATGGTGACATGAATACGTCAGAATAGCATGATACGTCAGAAATCAACCTGTGAAGATTTGGCAGTTCGGTTTTGGAAAAGCGATAACCAAATTGTGGCTCTTACAAGCAAGAGCATCAAAACTTATTTGTTAGACACGAAAAATTATAAGAGAGAATTTTATTGCTGCAACCGGTTGAAAGTTTTCTTCTCTACAGCCGGTTGGAAGTATAAAACACTCTTGCAAACTCTAAATTCACAATATTGTTGAAAACATAGCGGGAACTGCCGTATATGTATCCTTGTGACACTCCCACAACAATCGCTCGCCAAGAAATTGTTGAAAAAGTCCATGAACTTGTGCTGCATAATGGACACATTAGGATCGGACGGATGGCAGAAGAAACGGGCTTGTCTTGCCATACAATATGCAGGATCCCATCAAAGATGTAATATGAAAAAATTGTCCAAAAGATTGTTTCCACGAATGCTAACAAATAACCAAAAGGAGCACCGTGTTTTAATATGTTGCTAGAGTACAGAGCTGGCAAATAGAGTTTACTGATAGTTTTGTAACTGTTGATGAATCTTTTATGCTAGAATTAAATGCCAGAGTTTGTGAGTAACTCCACGTTTACTCGAGGGTTTGGGGGATCAGTCGTGATGGACACACACACACACACACACACACACGCACCCACACGCACCCACACGCACCCACACGCACCCACACGCACCCACACACACACACACACACACACACACACACACACACACACACACACACACACACACACACACACACACACACACACACACACACACACACACACACACACACACACACACACACACACACACACACACACACACACACACACACACACACACACACACACACACACACACACACACACACACACACACACACACACACACACACACACACACACACACACACACACACACACACACACACACACACACACACACACACACACACACACACACACACACACACACACACACACACACACACACACACACACACACACACACACACACACACACACACACACACACACACACACACACACACACACACACACACACACACACACACACACACACACACACACACACACACACACACACACACACACACACCCGCGCGCGCGCGCACACACACACACACACACACACACACACACACACACACACACACACACACACACACACACACACACACACACACACACACACACACACACACACACACACACACACACACACACACACACACACACACACACACACACACACACACACACACACGCGCGCGCGCGCGCGCGTGCGCGCGCGTTTATACCGAATGTGCTATGTTTCTACCCAATTCGTCGATACTCAAAAATCATTCCGTCGATGAACAATGTTATCTTGGGGGTCACAAAAATGTATCTTCCAAAGCAGCGGTCTTCTTTTAAATTCCCGCCCAGTTTTTAATACTAGCATACGAAAGACATTACCTAAGGTTTCTTCCATATCAGCAAAAAGTTTACCCGATAACTCTTTCAAAGATAAATAACCAATAATTGCCTGAATGTATATTTTTAATTAAAATCTACTTTTTTCTCAAGACATGCAGTTTTCAAATATTTACAGCTCACACTCACTATTCAACTTTTGCATGTCAAAAACAGCGGAATTATAAATAGTAGCTGTTACTATAGCAAATAAATTAAACTTTGCTTGCTGGAAAGTTTCCAGGGTAGTGTGTGTGTTGTCTTCTTTCATGGCTGCGGTCGTCAGACCATTCACACATTTTTTCCGGAGCTTCCAGGGTAATTAGGTAGCAATATACCCTCGTATAAGAATTATTCAGGGCTGCTTATGACGAGTGTTAACAGTGAAATACTATACAGAGCAACCGCCAACGTGTCCATACAGACGACGCTATAAAAATAAAAATGTAAGCAGTGTTAAGCAACAATTAAATAACAAGATACCACTATATTTCCCAGAAAAATATTTTTACATGCATGCAAGGTGAAAGAAAACTGGAGGCAGTTATGTTAGGTATTTGAAATTATGTCACGTATTTGCCTAAATGTAACACATAAATTTTTGTCTCGATTGCAAAGGTAACGATCACACACGTAGTTACAAGAACTGTTTGTGGTACGACCACTGTCTCGACTAATAAGACTTTACCTTAAAAAACATGCATCCTATTTCGTTAAAAAATGCAAAAATGCAATAATATAAGGCTGTTCGAAAAAAATTTTGGTATCACCAACGACCCCCTGTGATTGTCAAAATAATTTTATAACATGTAGCTCAAGACAGGCGATAATTAATGTATACGACGTTCTCTCGTATGTTGTATAATAACAATTATATTGAGCTTTACTGTAGAAATGCGTTACCTGTATATATGTAAACAGATAAAAACTAAAACCAAACCCGGATATAGATTCTAGGGGGGCTACTTTTCGCTCGTTTGAAGGAATCTTTTTCAAATTCAAAAGTAGCGGTCTCCTCCTTAACGAATTTTTTCTACGAAACTTAGCTAACAATTATGGACCGTTAAATCACAAACCTAACTAAAACTACGGCCAAAGCATCAGAGAAAAATCCATTTTCTTCTTACTGTCTCTTGGTCCCTGGCGTATAAATAATATGACGACTTTACGCAAAAACTCCTTCAGATTTTGCCAAACACGCTTCGATATTGACAGCCGTAACCGCTTGTGCACAATCGCCGCACCCACTGGGCAGATAGCTTTCTCATACTGATCATGTAAAATCTTATTGCCGTACTATACGTCACGGTCTACGGCCTATGGCCTCTGCTACTTCGCGCACTTTAGTTGGGCGATCAGCAAGAATCATGTCCTGGACCTTATCAACAATTTTCTCGGTAACCAGGTCAGGTCAGGTCCTTCCTTCCCGAGACGAAAGGAGAGCACAACATGACATGTTTTATTTAACTGATAAATCAATTTCTACAAAAACTTTTTAAAAAAATCTACAAAAATCACAAAAAGTTTGTTTTGTGGAAAAACTGCTAAAAGGTTTTTCCCTCAAAAATTCGCAATAGTTTTTCAAAAGAAACCGCTAAAAAAATTTCTACCTTAACAATTAACTATAGGAGTTACTTTACTGAAGTCCCCTAAAAGTATTTGTGGCCACGAAAATTCACCACAAAGACGATTTTTTCATGAAAATTCGTATAAAATATTGACAAATTCCTATTTTGCAAATTAATGTAAATCACCATTTTAGAAAATTTAAAAAATTAGAATAAAAGTGAATTCACCAATTTAATTAAATTTGAATTTAATTTAATTCAGATAAATTCACTTGATGTATAAAATTCGCTTAAAAATGTTTTTGACGAAAATTCACTAAAAATGTTTTCTACAAATATCACCACCCCTGGATAAAATCACAAATTGTTCAATTCAGGATCTGATGTTAAGGTTACTCAATTTTTATGAAGCAACTACGTCAACTGCGCCGCCGAGACAGCCATATTTGCATTTTAAAAGTTGTCAAGAGATATTTCGTTTTTAAGGTCTCGTCAATTTGAAGTTTCAAAAATTTAACTGCCAATGCAGTGTTCGTCTTGACATCTTACTAATAATTGACCGAAAGTATATGTAATAAAAATCTAGCTTTTCGTCAGACCTGCATTTTTAGTGAATTTTTATTTAAAGAAAATTACTAATAGAGAGGTATCGATGGTGAGACTTTGCAAACATTTTTTCAAATGAACGCGAACTAGGACCCCTAGAGCCCATTATATATATATATATATACATATATATACATATATATACATATATATATACATATATATATATATATATATATATATATATATATATATATATATATATATATATATATATATATATATATATATATATATATATATATATATATATATATATATATATATATATATATATATATATATGTATGTATGTATCCAACCGATTTTGATGAAACTCGGCAAGTGCCTTTCTTTTATTAATGACTTGGTTCAGTTCGTTAGTCAGGAAAATCGAACAAGGTTTTCCGGAAAAATTTTGAGTTTCATTTCGGAAAAAAAAATTTTCTCCGAAAATTACAAAGCTATTTTAATGAAATTTTGTGGGTATGTTGCCTTGAGAAAGACCTTACTACATACCAAAATTCAACTTTCCAAGTTTATAGAAAATTGAGTTTTAAATTTTGAGTTCTTTCAAAAATTACAAAGTTAATTTAATGACATTTGGCGGATGTTGCCTTGGGAAAGGTTTTACTACATACCAAAATTCAACTTTTTAATTTTATCGAAAATTGGAGTTATCAAAGTTTGAAGCATTTAATAAAAATTCACTACCATAACGCACTTGCTGCGTCTCGAACATTTTTTAAACTATTCACATCTCCCAGTCACTATTCAACTTTTAGCTGCCAAACAACAGCTGAAGTATAAATCCTAGCTGTTACTATAGCAAATAAATTCACGTTTGCTTAATAGAAAGGTTCCAGGCAAATTAGATAGCAATAAACCCTGTTATAACAATTATCTAGAGCTGCTTGTGACCAGTATTACAATGAAAAATATATAGAGCCACCGAAACTAAAAGAAAAATGCAAGCAGTCTTAATCATGTTAAACAATCCAATAACAAGAGAGTATTATATTTAGTTCCCAGAAAAATATTTGTACATGCATGCAAGAAAACTGGAGGAAGCTATGCTAGCTATTTGAAATTATGTCACGTATTCGCCTAAATGTAATAGAGATAATTTTTGTCTCGATTGCAAACCAAACGATTATCACACACCGAGTTACAAGAATTGTTTGTTGCACGACCATTAATTAATATGACAGACATCTAATACTGTCTCGACTAAAAAGACTTCATATAAAAGTATAAGCAATTATTGTAGATTTGATAGCCAGCCACAAAAATAAAATTAAACATATACAGGGTGTAAAAAGTGTTGACGATTGCAAATAATTCGAAAACTACTAAACATTTTTTGACACTTGGTATATTGATGTACTTGAATTTAATACTCTGTTGACAAGTAAAAAAGTTCGGGACGCAGCAAGTGCGTTATGGTAGTGAATTTTTATTAAATGCTTCAAACTTGGATAACTCATTTTTCGATAAACTTAGAAAGTTGCATTTTAGTAAGGCCTTTCCCAAGGCAACATATCCGCCAAATGTCATTAAAATAGCTTTCTAATTTTTGGAGAAAATAATTTTGTTAGAAAGAAAGCTCAAATTTTGAAAAACTCAATTTTCTACAAACTTAGAAAGTTGAATTTTGGTGTGTGGTAAGGCATTTTCCAAGGCAACGTATCCACCAAATTTCATCAAAGTTGCTTTGTAACTTTCGGAGAGAAAAATTCTTTTCTAAAGAAAACTCAAAATTTTTCCGAAAAAAGTTGTCCGATTTTCCTGGCCAACGAACTCATCCAAGCCATTAATAAAAGAAAGGCACTTGCCGAATTTAATCGAAATCGGCTGATTATTGTTTGAGTTATCGGTTGGATATATATGACACTGACCCCGGATATGGGTTCTAGGGGTCCTAGTTCGCGCTCATTTGAAAAATGTTTGCAGTCTCACCATCGATACCTCTCTATTAGTGATTTTTTTTTAAATAAAAATTCACTAAAAAGTATGTAACGATACAGATGGCTCAAAAATAATATCAACATTTTAATTTCAAATGGAACACTATTTTTTTGCCCTTTCTGTATTTACATCTTATTTAAGATCTAATTGTATTTAAAGTTTTTCCATATCTTCATTCCCTACTGAAGAAAATCCTGATCGTTTCGCTAACAACGTTAGTGTCACCTAAGCGATCACATTCTAGATTCTGTCACATGTGCCAAAACAACGACAATAGTCAAATTTCGTCTCTTATTTTTAAACTCCTTGGCTAGTGTTATTGGACTTACCACAAAGATGGCAACAGTGTATGGATGCACTTGTTACGGATTATGGGTCAGCGAATCCGAAGTGGTATGGAGGAAAGAAGATAGGCGGCTAATGGTTTGTTTTTGCCATGTGGTAGAATGCAATGGTTCTAAGAGGAGGCGATCGCCTGGGTCGCGGAATGCAGTCAACCTGTATATTGGTTACTGTCTGATAATGCCCATGTTGCACTAGCCGTATATGGGATAATGAGAATATTATGGAGAGCCTTTGAATACACTTCAAACGGAGATTCTTTCTGTGTGAATCGACCTGTGTTATGTACCTTCAATGCGGTATTAAAATCCTCCCCGTTGATTTGAAGTTAAGCATATAGAAGCAACTTAAGTCACTTATTATAAAATAAAAGTCGCTGCCTGTTTTTTCGTAGAAAAAAAATTGCTATAAGCATGAATTTTTTATTTTCTCGATGATTCAGAATTCAATAGAGTTCTATATACATATGTACCAACTTCTCTGGCTTAAAAAATTGGTTTGAATATTTTTAAATTTATTTAAATTTTAGGCTGTTAGATTTTTGTTAAACTTGGTAATTAATAATAAATGTTTAATAAGTTATTGTAAAAAAATGTTTTCGGATTTTCGTGAAAAAATGATTTGCAAATTTTTATGCAAATTTATTTTTGGAAGTCGATAAGCTGTTTTTTGAATATTTATATCTTGGCATGTGGGTAAATATCTTAAAAGTTTCGTTGGCCAGAAAAATGGTACCAGTTTTTTCGGGGGACCAGTTTTTCGGGAACATTTTAAGTTTAATTTCGGAACATTTCTGTACTTTTTTTTCGTACAATAGTTACTTGATGAAATGTGGTACATTGTTTCTACTATACTGGTAACCAAATTAGAAGCCTGTTATCTTTAAAAAAAAACATTTACTATTAAAACATTTTTCTGAAAATTCACTATCATAACGCATAACCTACCAGCAAAAAGCACTGGACCCAGGCTTTTTACTGGTGGATTTGACTGCAGATCAACGAACTTTCGAAAGAGCATTCACAATTACTTCGGCAAGCCTGTATATTACACAACCCGAAAATTATGTAAATAATTTATCATTTTAAACAATAAAAATTAGGTCTTCGGTGATTCAGTGGTACTACCGTGTGCCCCTGAACCGAAGGGTACTGGGTTCGATCCCAGGCTTGCCCTTTCACTTTTTCAGTACATACTGTAACACACACAACCGAGGTTTCGGCATTGTATTTGAGCAAGTTCAATGTCTTAACATTCCGCCCTTCGGAGGGGGCGTAAAGCAGTCTGTCCCGTGTCCATGCGATGTTGGACACGTTAAATATATTTATCCTTCTTACAAAAAGGTTGGGGTTAGACAAAATTTCCAGGATAGTGGGGTGAAACTGCTCCCTGGCGTCGGTAATTGGCCATAGTCGCGGAAATAGACCAACGTTAAATGAACAAAACAAAAAAGTCTGGACGTAGCAAGTGCGTTATGGTACCGAATTTACATGAAGAACTTTAAATCTCGCAGCTTGAAGTTTAGTGTAGCTAAGTATAATGGTTACCCTGCTTAGTGGAAAAATTAGTCAATAAATATAAAACAAAGAAAATGTATAATCTACGACTTTCAGAAAAAATAAACCAGACAAAACCATTGTCTGTTTACCATACCATTTGAGCCGCGAATTAAGGGAGGTTTGACTAGCATTTTTAAAAAGCCAATTTACAGCTAACATTTTCTACAAAAAAATACATTAAAAAATTAGCTAGGTAACCCAAAGGATAAAGATAAAGCCACAGAAGTGTCGGGAACCTATGAAATAGGTTGTAAGAGAACTATTGAAACAAGATTTAAAGAACATTTAGCGCAACTGGCACTATTGATAAATCATTTATTGCTCAGCATATTTGGTTTAATAATAATCATGTAGATAGAGAAAATCCATCAAAATGTCAAGCAGTCCCGTCGATGAATAGAGTAGGTCCGGTTTTGTCTAGTCCATTGTTTGATTAATCATCAGTGTGTCCTTCAAAGAAAAATATTTGATAACGACACAGTTTTACAAGAGCAGCTTCGCAATTTTAATTACAGGGATTTTAAGACTTAACATTGTGGGTATGTCTAAATACCTTTCTAGAGGACGCTGTCCGCAACTGCTTGGCAACTAACATAAATAGTTTTTTTTAATCTATTCATCCCTCTCATGACGCTAACTTTGTTAGCGAAACGATCGCCAGGTCTCAAAACTGTATCGTGATGAATTGGGTTCTCCAAATTGTACTAGTCAGTGCGCGTCACAAGTTCGAAACTTCACTCATTGACCAGTTTGTACCAAATTTCATTAAAATAGCTTCCTATTTTTGAAAATACAAAAATATTCCAGAAAAATTGTAAAATGTCTCATTTGAAGAAATTAATTCCAAGCAGCAATTTTTTTTCTTATCGAAATGTTCTACTAAAACTAATTGAAATGGTGAAAATTCATTGTGTCGTTTAAATCAATTGCTACACTGAAAACAATTAGCTTTAACTGAATATAAAGAACATTAGGTACGTATGGCAACAATGCAGGTGAATGCGTTATTCTAATGCATTAACTTGCATGCATCTCTGTGAAGAGGGCGTATGTCTGTGATAGGTCGGTGTGCGCCAGCCATGACCTAGGCCACTGTTCAATGACTACTATAATGCTGGCTGCACCCACGCACCGGCTCATTTCACAAGGTTCTATGCAAAGAATCGTGGAAATGGCCATCTGTCTAGTGCACACTACAAACTGGAATCTTAACACACCGACTGCATATGGGATATATCGCCACTCTGTCGCGATACAAGGACCTAACAACCGAAATTTATCTCGCCAGCTAACGGATATTCTAGTGAAGTTTTGAAAGAGATAGTAAAACGAAACGAGATTCCATGCTTCTCTGTAAAATGAGTAATAATTGGAAAAAAATTACGATTTATGGTTTCCTCCCTGAAGCCACATAACATCCATATATCTAATATATAAAATACAGTACGTTTCAAAAATAATGAATCAATTTATATTATTTCTTATTCGTAATTTAAGAGATACTAAAAGGGGTCAACTTCTATTCTTTAAAGGTCACTTTCTCAAGTCAAAATATGTCTACCCACCCCCAACTCGCTGAACTAACTACCCACAGAAAGAAATTAAGGGGAAAGTGGGGTAAATTAAGTCTCCTTTTGGCACCATAAAACTTAAAAATTTCGCTAACTGGTGCTCGGAAAGTTTACGACTTTCAAAAAAGCAAGGAATATAAATTTGTACTTTTCGTTTAAATTTTATTTAAAAAGAAAATATGGAAGCAGGCAAATTTTAATTTTTAAGCTATTAAACCCAATTTTTCATTATGAAAATGGCAATTTGTTATTAAACTTAGAGATGAACAGCAAACGGAGTTTAGTTTTGCTAGCGATAAGAACTTTTATGACAAAATATTTCATGCAGATAAAGACCTTCCCTTTTCCACATTTTTACCATTTGATGTCTCACATTAGAGCATTTTCTGCAGACTAGTACCCTCTAGTGAATAGTCTACCTTGTGTAAAAATATAAAAGTTACCAGACAATTTTGAGGTGGAGGAAAAGTTTTAAGTTCACTCAAAGAGAACATTTTAGAAAATTAAATTGGGCATGCAGGATATCTGATAGAATTCCAAGAAAAGAATAAGTCCATAAGTTCTATTCTCAGAACTACTGTAACAATTTACGGCAGCAGGGGCGTTCCTTGAAAATTTTCTGCGTTATTTTCAGAATATTGAAATATATACAAGGTAAATATACGTATATAAAGTAGATTTTTTTTGGATCAAAATGTTTAGACACTAGATACTGTCTATTGTTCAAGTTCGGGTGTCAAATGTGGTTAATTCCAAGAAAGTGATGCTGGGGTCTTCTTGGAATTATTTCAGATATCGTAGGGATTCCTTTTCTTTTTTTATCAGACACTAACAAGCAAAAGACGTTTTAATCTTCTTCGGGTGGGTTTATTCCGCACCTGGCACTAGGGCTGGCAATCTAATACGAATAGTTCGAATATTCGAGTATTCGAATACGAATTTATTTCAACCAGAGTGTATTCGAATACTCCACGAATATTGGAATACTCGAATAATTCGAATAGTCGTGAAGCTTTCGGAACGAATATTCGAATACACAAACGGATAAATTCCCAGCACTACTCAAAAGCACCGACACCGATATTGTCAGTTCTGCCCTGTCTATGTGTAATCGTGAGAATGCTTTTGGGTCTTAATGGTTAATAACTCAGCAGCGCATGATTTTTAAGTATCAATTGTGCTATACCCTTGAACTCGGAAAGAAATATTGCATTCAAATAGGTAACAATATACAGAATGTTCTGTTAAAAAATATAAAATTTATATCGATAACTCCGGCGAATGGAATGTCGTTATTGGCATCATAAATTACTAATAGGTAATATGTATACCATCTACTCTAAATTATAAATTAGCCATATTTTTCTAACTAAGCACATTATCAGCTTAAAACGCAAATACACGGGATGCAGATTTATTTATTCATTTATATAAGTACTTGCAAATAACGAAAATATGACTAAAAACCTAACTGCTGTTGTGATAAGCACAATGAAACCGACATTATAATCGTCATTAATTTTTCTAAAATAAACAATGAAACATTTCCGGGTTTATTTGAAAGTTAAGAATTAAATAGCTAATTTTCTAGGAAACAGAGGCAGATTCAAAAAATGATAACGAGACATATTCATGGGCTTAGGGGAGTGTTTATTACTGTGCGAATATTCGAATACTCTGCGAATATTCGAATACGCGACGAATATTCGAATACTCCACGAATATTCGATTAATTCGAATAGTCGTGAAGCTTTCGGAACGAATATTCGAATACACAAACGGATAAATTCCCAGCACTACCTGGCACCCCATAGACCAAGGACAACCCGATCCTCCAGCTAAAACTTCTTTTTCCAGCAAGATGGAACCCCTCCACACTATGCATAAAATTACTAATATGACGCTGGGGCCTTCTTGGATTCCTTTTGTTTTTAATCAGACACTAACAAGCAAAAGACGTTTTAATCTTCTTCGGGTGGGCTTAATGCCGCACCTGGCACCCCCACAGCCCAAAGACAACCCGATCCTCCAGCTAAAAGTTATTTTTCCAGCAAGATGGAACCCCTCCATACTATGCATAAAATTACTAATAATAGAGAGTTCATATATTCATATTCTTTGCCTTTGAGGCACTATATAAAAATGTATCTGTACCAGAGAAAAATATATAAATGGACTGGATGTCTTTTATAATTATATACTTTAGGCAGCTTATTTTTCTGTTATATAGTAAACCGCAGATGCGAAGAAAAAGTACAGAAGTATAAAATAAAGGACTGTCTGATAAAAGCGATCAGCAAGTAAGAAAACTTCAATACTAACCAAGAACATAAAACCAGGACGACTTATGACTTTAGTTTTTTTTAATCCTAATAACCCAACTGCCTAGGAAGATTTCCCCATAAATGTTGTTTATTTCCATCAAACCTTCTCAACTGCAATTCTCTCTTAACATGCCATTATTTTCAAGACATTGTTCCTGCAATAATAAATAATCTTTGACGAGTTCGTTGGTCAGTTCAGAAGTATTTTTGAATATAAATCATTATTTTGTGGCCGTTAATAAAAGAAATTTCAATCAGAACATAGCGATGCAACAAGGTACATATTCCGGATGCTTTAAAGCACATGTCAAGAGACATAAAAGAGCTCCGGGAAGACATTTGAAATGGGAATGAGAAGAAAATAACAGAACAGCATTCTTTAGTTTTGAATAAAAAGAAGCATTTTTTTACCTTACTGAAACCCCATAAAATAAAATAGATTCTATTTTGAAAAAAACCAACTTAACTTTGCACATGATTTTTATTTCTCTTTTCCTTCATTACTTCATGTTCATCATTTAATATAAACAAATAAAGAAAAAATTAAATAGAGAAAAGTAGGTTAACGAAAATTGACATCGAGGTTTATCAAATGAATTAGGCTCTCCGTAGACATTTCAACCACATGCTAAGATAAGCCACACGCGTGTTGTAATTATAAGTAGTTTTTGTAGCACATACGCCCTACGGTTTCTTGTTTCAACATTTAGTCTTTGTAATGGTCTAAGACGTGCTACAATTAGATTAGGTTCCGTTCCAAAACTGCAT
This sequence comes from Tillus elongatus, assembly GCA_964006375.1. Classification (NCBI taxonomy): domain Eukaryota; kingdom Metazoa; phylum Arthropoda; class Insecta; order Coleoptera; family Cleridae; genus Tillus; species Tillus elongatus. The sequence continues at coordinate 70,391,398 of OZ023262.1, forward strand.
TTATTATCATACCTAATTAAAGACTAGTGTTCTACTTCTTTACTACCAAAAAATCAGGCACTATATTGCCATTAATGATCACTATCATGCAAAAATGCTGCCATCTATACAGGCTGGCCCGTGGTAGCATTTGACTTTCTTATTTTAAATGGAACACATATATTATTGCATTCTCAGAGTTTCCTTAGGTAATTTTAATGTGACTATATACCACTGTTCGCCTGTTTTAGAATTATTTACATTTATAGAAAAAAAAATGTGGACATTGTTTGGCCGGCGAGATCTCCTGATTTGTCCGCACGAGACTTTTTTTTAGAATTTGCTCAAGAGCAAGGTGTATGTCGAGCGACCACATACGTTACCGGAACTAAAACCAAAGACTCAAAAAGAAGTTACACGTACTAACCGGAAATGTTACGGAGAGCAATGGAAATTTTTCGAACTACAAGAGTGCGTAGATCGTAATGGTGCCCACCTGCCAACAGTTATTAAAAAAAATAGAATGCCAGAAAACTGCCAAAATGTTAATGTTACACAAGTTTTAAATGTTCCCGCTTCACTAACGAACCTTATATATAGGAGCAAGGCAACGGCCACACCGCGTTGAACACATGGGTGCGATCAGTCAGGCATGGTGGGTGACCACCAGGAAACACCTTGTCCTAAGAAACACTCAAGCTGGGTATTTACTTACACATGCCAGTGTTGCTTTTGTGTGTGAGGGGGGCATTGGGAGTGCACGCCACTGACATATGTCTCTTGCCCAGCGGTCATTGTGTATCTTCAAGTATTATGACTACAATGGAATCGCTGTCAATTTTATAATTCTTATGCCTGCTGCCTTTTCTTCAGCCTATTTATTGAACCTTTTATAAATAAATTGAACAAATACAGCGATAGTCTGCACCCTTGTGGTATACCTTTTCTTATTTTAGCTCCAATGCGTTAATATACATTTTTGTATAGACAGAACAGAACAATGCACATAGCCCTTCAATCCAATTAAGTTCTCTTAAATTTTATGGAACGGATTTTCAAGAGAAGCTTAACGAACGTTTTTTTTGCAGCCCGACAAAAGCAATAAACTTATATCAATTTTTCACAAGCTGCCTTTCTTCTATTGTTTTCCTCGGCCCGATCTAGATCCGAAATCAAGCAACTCTCGATTTTGCTTCTTTTCTGCTAATTGTGCCGAGCACAACCTTCGCCCAATAACTGTACTTATTGTCCTGTGGTGATTGCATTTTCGAACGTCCGCCGTTTTTGGAACAGAACTACTTGCACTCAACTCATGGAGAGTTCTCCTGGTTATTTTTAAATAATCATCGAAAAAGGGAGTTGTTGTTTTTAATTCGACCTGAATGTTGGTGTTTTTTGCAACGCCTGATTCGTTCTGGTAAGGCTAACTTTGTTAGCGAAATTATCGTCCAGATTTAAAGAATATATTGTGAATTTGGATCTTCAGAGTGTACTTGTTATATCTGCCACACTTGTTTTAATTCAAGAATATTGCACAAACAATCTCATTTACCTATTCTAGGCAAAAATTTGCCATATCCATGGTTTTCCAAATTCTTTTTCCTGTAGATTATAAATAAAAATTATTTTTTATTTCAACAACACACCACGAGGGCTTACAGCCTAAATACTATGGTACCGTGGGTGTCTACAAGGAAGAAAGAAAAAACTTGTTAATTCTGCACTTGAAAGTTTGGAGGTTCGGGGGAGAAGGAAAAACATGTGCCGGCAAGGAGTTCCACAACTTGGAAGTCCTCGGGACAAAAGAGCGGGCATAACAAGATGTTCTATGCCTGGTGACCTGGACAGTAACAGGATGCATTCGCTCTGTTCCACTGATAGATCTGTTGGGGGCAGCAGGTGGAGGAACTATGGAAGAAAGCTCCTCTGAGCAGTGCCCGTGCAGATATCTATAAAATAGAGAGAGAGAGAGAGGTTACCAACGGCACGTCAGTGGGAAATGGATGGCAGCCTTTGGGCGAGGGTAGGATCACCGATGAGACGTATAGCTCTCTTCTGAATGGAGTCCAGGATAGCGAGTGTCGAAGCGGCAGCAGCACCCCAGATGTGGGAGCAGTATTCGAGCGAGCCCGGAAGAGGAAACCTAATTTCTTAGCAGCCGGTTCTGCAATTGATGTGACATGTTGATGCCAATTCAGATTTAGATCCACAGAAATGCCAACAAGTAAAAATGACTCATTACTTTGAATAACTTGGTTGTTTACTGTGATGGGTCTAGGGCTGGTGTATCTCTTATGAGAAAGAAAGCAAGACTGTGATTTGGTGGGGTTGAATTGTACAAGATTTCTACTTCCCCAGTCTAATATTTTTTGGAGCTCCACGGACACGGAACCGTCCATGAGTCTGCGATCCTCATCTAATTGGGCTAAAGAGACAGGCTTAGAATACTGTATATTTGAGTGGAGGGTGCTGTCGTCCGCGTAACTGTGAACTGGGTTGGATGTGCTAGAGAGGAGGTCATTGATGTGGAGAAGAAACAAAGTAGGGGCTAAAGCTGTACCTTGAGGAAAAAAATATGTAAATGCCTTTGTTGACTTTGACATGTAATACCATTCTTACAATAACTTGCAAATGCAGTCTACTTAAAACCGAAACGGATTCTTTTCTACATAATCATAATCAAATTACATCGAAAATGTCTCTTAATTTATTTTGCATATATATATATATATATATATATAATCTAATTATTAATCATCGTATTAATAAAAAGTTGGCAGCACTTAGTGATTAACGCAAGTTGTTCTCATAAATATATTACATGTTACTTTTTTTTAAATTTAGTCTTATCGCATGTGTAAATTAAGTGCGGCCAGCGACCTATAATTACTTCAAAGTGATAAATAATAGGATATAACGTATTAAATTACTTATAAATTAATAGGACACATGGAAGATATTGGCGATATTCTGAAAATAGGCGATCTTTCACACGACCTTGTAATGTGTTATTTCCGGTTCCGTAAGTGGTAGTGTCTTATTAAATTTATGTGAGCTGTTAAAAGCAGAATTTTTCCATGTGTTGCTTTTTCAAAGAATTTGGGTTTCAGTGAACAAAGGTTACTGTCCTTATATAATTACTGGCTTGTGTTTTGTATGACACATTTTAGCTAAGCGCAGGCTACTAGTATTTGGTGAATTTGTATTAGTCAGAAAATTCAAGTAATGTGGAAATAGTCTAGGCAGGACTTTATGATACGTGTTTTTCTTCTAATAATCTAGTGTATCACGCCTGGAACAAAAGACAACGCACATGTACAGTGACACTTCAGTCGCTACAGGCAAAAAATTTGTTGTGCCATAAAGATGATTTTGCAAAATATTAAGTTTCGGTCGATTCGTATCTTGAATTCACTAATAGCTGTTGCCCTTACTTGGTGAAACAAAAGCAAAAATAATAGTGTCACAGTTCCTGTAGATACTTTCCTGGTATTAGTGGATTTTCATTAAGAAAATTAATCGGGAGGGATCGGGACGAGGACATTGATATGTGTATACAAGCGACAACTTAAAAGTCTGGAAGCAGCACGTGCGTTATGGTTGTGAATTTTCACAGAAATGATCTAGCTTTTTTTTCTTGTAACAGAAATCTAAATTTTGGTGTATAGTTTACTTTTTATACCGTAAACCTATATCAAAATTTCCCGGAAATCCTCGTCCGATTTTCCTGGCTAACGAACTTGCTCAAGCCACTTACAAAAGGAAGGTGCATGCCAAGTTTGATCAAAAATTTGAGTTATCGGTGTCAAATTGAAACTTACCCCGGGTTCTAGGGGTCTTAGTTCGTGCTCTTTTTCAAACAATTTTTCAAAATTCAAAAGTGGGGACCTCCCCAATAGTGAATTTTTTCTACGAAACTTTACTAATAAGTAAGTAACATATTTAGTATGCACAATCAACCAAGGGTTGCGGTGCTATCGGGGCGGCAAGGCCGCGGACGAGCCCTGAGGGAACAAAAAAAAAAGTAACATATTTTAACCTAACTTGGGAAGTATGTTTCTTTTCTAAACTATCTATTTGACCAGTTCGTAGCAGCACCATAGCACCTCTTTTTTTTTTTTTAGAAAATAATTCATAACTCAGAAAATGATAAAACTTGATGGAATTTGGTAAACATGTGGCCTTAAGAAAAGCCTATATGCACATACAAAAATTTAAGTTTCTATGATAATGCTGTCATGCAGCAAAACCGTTTAGAGAGAAGAAAACAAACTTGCGAAGCCTCTACATTTGTATTTATTGAAGAATAACTTGAAATTTCTACTGGGAATTGAACCAGGAACGCTTAGGTGCAGAGACACACGTTTTTACCCCTGGACCACAGAGGCTGCCGAGTCAAATCATTTATAATTTATTTTTCTAAATCTACATGTGAAACTACCGTAGTGAATAAAAGCAAATCTCGGGCATTTAAGCTAGAATTATGGGAAACTAATCTTTCAGTAATTAACTTTGTCAAAAATATGTATGCAAACCCACGAAAAAAAATTTAGACCCAAATATAAACACTGCAGAAAACTTACCGCCTACAGACGCTTTGATAAATGGAAGATCTTAACTCACCTGCAACAAAAAACAATAATGGTTAGTCGTATTTAAACAATCAAATATAGAACAGCTAACATTATTGATAACAAATTATTACTATTATTATTTGATCATTCAATAAAATCATGCGCTACATGTACAACACAATAAGTGTATAAAGGCAATAATAGTTAAACATATTTCCCCAGCGGTGGAGCCGAATAAGCAGCCTTTCAACTGACCTGCGAGTTCACACGATCTCACACCCTTGGACTATTTTATATCGAAAATTTGGCGAAAATAAAGTTAAATTTTAATTAAAAAGGGTGAATTAATGTGTTTTAATTAATCTACTCGAATCTGGTAAACTATTCAACTTGGCGTTTAAAATATTTAACTGCAATGTTCCCTAATCATTCTTAAAACACACATGGGGGGGTAAGAACGGAAAATTATAAGAGGGTGCTCTATTTTATACACATATTTTTTGGTAGGTATTAAAATCTTAGAGGCAAATACTACTAATTATCATTAATTGAATATTTGATTAAAAATATATCTGAATGGCCTAAAATTAGAGGATTTTTCTCTCATTGTTCATAAATGCAAACTTTACAAATATTATACTATATTACGTTAGAACCTTGTTTCGGCGCACGATCATTATTGTTATTAGGTGTATTATGGTGCTTGAAACGACAGTCAACTTAATATTCGCAGTGTTTTTATCGTATTCTTTCATAATCGGTGAATTTTAATTTTTTAAAAAATACTCATAGGGAGGTATCGATGGTGAGACAAGAATAGAAAACTAATTAACCGACATTGATAAAACTCGGCAAGTACCTTTTTTTTAGTAGCTTAGTGGAGTTTGTTGGCTAGGAAAATCGGACAAGGTTTTCCGGAAAAAATTTGAGTTTTTTTTAGAAAATATCTTTATCTCCGAAAATTACAGAGCTATTTTCATGAAGTTACTGGATATATTGGGAGAGACCTTACTACAATACCGAAATTCAACTTTCTAGGTTTATAGAAAATGTTATTCAAATTTGAAACATTTAATGAAAATTCTCTACCATAACGCACTTGCTGCGTCCATAACCTTTTAAATGTTGTTCTTGAAATCGCATATGTTCGCTGAAAATAAACTAATCTTAAATTTTTTATACATATCATAAAACAACACTGCTCTACCTAGTAAGATCGCAGAGAGGGCAGTAAAAAGTAAGTGACATTGCAGCAGTAATCCACAGAATTCTCCAGTGGTAATAACAGTTTCGGATTCTTGTATATAATTTTGTTAATAAAATGGCACATTTTTTCGCCGGCAACAATGTAGACCAAAACAGACCGAAATGTCATAGCTCTTATCCTATGCATTGACAGGGTGGTAGGCAGCTGGTTGCCAGACCTCGTCGAGCGCGCTCTTTCCACCATCACACATGGCAGTATTTCCGGCCAGCTGCTTTTGTTTTCTACAAACGATCCTGACCCTTAAAATTACTTTATATATGTGCTACCACCCTCCTGCCAACGGTCTCGGAACACACTTTGATCTCTGCGATTTTTTGTATCATCGATTAGAAACTGGGTTCAAAATTCTTAACGACATTCTAATACCTGCCTACACACATCAAGGTCGATCATCGGCTTCAAATTAGGAACCACAAGACGGCGTCAGATGATTACTGGGTTATTAAAACTTTAAACAAAAACTGATCTCAACATAACAGCTATTAAAAACCTTTTACGGTAACATCCGGCCTGTGGGAATTCTCATTTCGAAAAACAAATCCCAAAGAAAACAGTGACATGCAGCGTTTCGAACTGCATGCTCAGATTTTCTGTACAAATGTAATTTATATTGCACGCCCGTATTTGAAAATGAAATTAATATCTCACGCCACAATTTGGTACATGATTTTAATTTTTTAAAGTACCGTGCAGCGAAAGTCAGGCTTTTGGGAGATTTAAGCAGCTACAGCTGTACACCAATTTAAATTATATGATTTTAACATATTTCCATCTAGTCTCACTTCCAAAACCCACTTGTGCGCTTTGTAATTAGCGAATTTTCATTAAGAAAAATTCGTTAATAGAGAGATAACGATGAAAAGCTTTTGAAAAAATTTCTTCCGATGAGCGCGAATTCGGATCCCTAGAACCCAAAACCAAGGTCCCTTAAAATTTTTATTATATGTATGTATGCGAGCGATAACTCAAAAAATACTAAACTGACTTCAAACTTTGCAAAAATCTTGTTTGGGCGAAAACGGAGGTCGAGTTCGTTAATCAGCCTTTATGCTCACGTTTTTCCGGTGGAAAATCGGGGGAAACTTTTTGAAAACGCTATATTTTTGTAAGTATCAGAGTAACGACTTTACATGTGGCTAGAAATTGCAAATAAACCTATGTTGTGAATTTTAAATAATTGGGTACACAATATTTAGAGTTTTTTCCAAATTAAAAATAAAATCCCAAAGACATGCATTAAAACGACTTAGTGGTTAAAGTCAAATGCCTGACAGATAGCAGTTAGCTGCCACGCGTAGATTAGTTCATACAACAGGTATAAACTATACATCAGCGGTAACGAAACAAATAAATAACAGGCAAAAAGCATTATGCCCGAACCAACAATCGTGAAATCTCGGCCACAAATATCGCACAGCACAGACGACATGAAATTTAAGATTTGCCGAGTAACTGTTATTTAACTGAGGCAATGAGCAGCTTTTGGGAGTGTTCGCGCAGAATCGTTTGGTTCGTGGGCTCTACAGAGGAACCAGGCAAGTTCTGTCAAATGGAGGACCGCCATGATCTTTATTTTGAGGTCAAGAAGGTTTGGTGACGGACAGAGGAGTAGGGCATGGCTGGTGGGTGCTGGGGTTGGCAAAAATGATCATGTGGCCTAATTGCCTGGCGATAGCCTCTCCACCACTACTACAAAACCAAACACTACAAAAATTCAACAAATAATTTCAGCCAAAGGTAAAAATAGAAAACGGATGGAATCAGGGCAGATGGCTGTTTCATAGAAAAAGTCATTTGACAAATGGAATTTTTTTAATTAAATTGCTTTTTTTTTAACCCAAGCTTCGGATTTAGGGTTACTGAATGATTTAGAATAGGTTTAGTTGATAAAAAAAGGCCATGATTTTTTTTTACAAATATAATGCCTGCATCGTAGATAATATACGGGGTGGGGTGTTTCCTAATCACGTGCAGAAAATTCAGGGACATGTCCTTTTGACTAATTTCAAGAAGTCCTTTCGACTAATTTCAAGAAGAAAAGTATATATGAAGATTTTCCAATAGAGCTTAGTTTCCGAGATACGGGGTATTAAAGTGCAAGGTGGCAAACACCTTTTCTTTCTTTTCATGATAATTTTAGAACTATGTATTGTACTTGTACGAAATTTGGCACACATTAAGCTTCCTTCTTGCGATAAAATGGTGTCATTATCTGATTATCAAAAGTGTAGATTTGGGGTGGGGCCGACGATCATCCATAGAAATAAAATTATCAAGAATTCAGCACCAATATCAGCATTCTCAGGAATGAACATTAAAATTACATCAAAAAGGTACTCCTGTTTCATTTCAGCAGGACCCACGCTTTTCGAGAAAAACTACAAAATGGTAATGGTACGCCACTGGGATAACCAACCTTGTCGAATCTGCAAATTTCAGCGACTGGTTATGGACGCTAAAAGAGGAAAATAACTTCAAATGAACTTTGAAATTAAAATATTTCGTTTATCCAGATACCGGGTGATAAAATCGAACGTGAAAAAAAAAGGTCATCCAGTATCTCGATAACGAAACATTTTGATACCAAAGTTGATATTAAGTTACGAATGGATCCTATCGAAATGAAACAAGAGTACCTGTTTGGTGTAATTTTTAATGTTCTTCGTGAGAATTGTGCTGAATTTTTGATAATTTTCTTTCTATGGATGAATGGATTAAATTAATGTATAACATTACCTCGCAAAAAGGAAGCTCAATGTGTGCCAAATTTCGTTGAAATACAACCGAGAGTTAGATAAAATGATAGAAAAGTTTTGTCACCTTGCACTTAACACCCCGTATCTGTCAAATGAATGAAGCTTTATTGGAAAATCTTCATATAGAAGGTTCTTGAAATTACTACCCCCGAATTTCGTGCAGGTGATTGGAAAACACCTTTATATATATATATATATATATATATATATATATATATATATATATATATATATATATATATATATATATATATATATATATATATATAAGGTGTTTTCCAATCATATATATATATATATATATATATATATATATATATATATATATATATATATATATATATATATATATATATATATATATATATATATACACACACACATATGTATGTATTGTTGCGGTCGGAGTTTTGATTAACTACATATTGATTTATAAGTAGTAATAAAATTACTAAATAATAGGCACTAAATAATTAACAAAATCACCCCTGGAAATAGGAATTCAGGTCAGCGATAAAACAATTGCAAGAGTTACTCATAAAGTTTTTATCATTTAGCGATTCCATTAGGAAATAACAATAAATTAATAATTAAACGCTATATACTGGGAATCGCACACAATAATCTTGAGACCCTCCTGAGTAGTATTGATTGGATTTTAGGGAATTTAAGGCTTTCTAAAATGTTCGTTAAACGAGCGCGTTTTAGAGATCCTCGAGCGGTCTGCTCTTTATGCATACTAGGTTTTGCCTTTTAAAAATATTAATTATTGAATCATTAATTACGCAAAACTAAATATGCATAAAAACAGCCTATAAGTATTTTAAATTTGGAAGGTTTTCTGAAAAAATAACTATAGCGTGTGTTAATTAAGTAAGTTAATTTCCGTAGACCAGTAAGTGGACTAAATTTTTTGACTTCGCTGACTACCTACGACCCGGATCTCACTAGGAATCCTGTGCATTCATTAACCACCAGAGACCTGCGAGATCAGAAAACCAATGTTAACAACAACACAATATTTTGAGTCCCATCAGACCAGTTTTTCAGCGAAAAATATAATATAATTCTTTCTGGGCATTCCTCTATTAGTGATAGAGAGGTAACGATAGTGAGACTTTCGATAAAATTTTTCCAAATGAACGCGAATTATGGCCCTAGAAATCATAAGCAAGGTCCGTGTGAATTATATATATATATATATATATATATATATATATATATATATATATATATATATATATATATATATATATATATATATATATCGGAGAGATAAAAAAGACTTTACATGTAGCTAGAAATGATGTAAATGAACCTCTGTTGAAAATTTGGTTCACAAAATTTGTAGCTATTTCCAAATTAAAAATAAAATCTGAAAGACATGGGGTGAAACCACTGTGACTACCTGACAAATACGGACTAGTTAGCTGCGATGTGTAGATTAAAACATACCACAGAACCAAATAATACAATAATACATATAGCACGGGTAAATAACATACGACCCTAACTAGCAATCTGCAAATCTCGGCCACTAAAATCCCGAACAATAACACCGGTATCAATGGCTACACTACACTACACCATCACCATACCACTGCCACAGCCGTCGGCATAATAAACAATTGCTTCTTATGCTGTGACCATGCTATTACGCGAAAGTATAGATAACAAAATTAAAGATGATGGAATTGTAAAAAGTAATGCCTTTTAAGAGGGAGATTAAATATATTTTTAAAATACACTATATTTATAGCTTGCTGTCTTTACACTGGATATTGTAATTATATTGTGTGTGACTGGTGATAAGACGGTTTCACCTGCATATCTAATATAATTGAGGTCAGTAGAGCTTATTTTCGTAGAAAAATTCACTAATGGGGAGATGCCGACTTTTTGTATATTGAAAAAATGTGTCCAAATGAGCGCGAAATAGGATCCCTAGAACCCATATCCGGGTATATATATATATATATATATATATATATATATATATATATATATATATATATATATATATATATATATATATATATATATGCGTGCGTATGGGTGTGTGTATCACACCAATAAATCAAAAAGTAATGGGCCGATTTGGATGCAATTGGGCAGGTGCCTTCCTTTTGAGAGTGGCTTGGATAAGTTCAGGAAAGTCGGACCAGGTTTTCCGGGAAGATTTTGGGTTTTATTCGGAGATTTTTTTTATCTCCGAAAATAAAGCTATGGAACGAAAATTGGTGCGTAGGTTTAAGTTATAAAAAGTAAAAAGTAAACTATGTACCAAAATTGAAATCTTTGTTACAGGTAAAAAAAGTGACATTTAAATTTAAAAAATTTGGTGCCAGATCATTTGTATGAAAATTCACTTATTATATTACGTCCAGACTTTTTCAATTTATTACAGCTAATACTTATTTAATCACGACTTTAGTTGCCAGCAACTAATCAGTGGTTATCAATAAATAGTATGAATGTTTCTGTTTGTATATGTATCATAAAAATTCAAATAAAATAAATAAATAAATAAAAATAAAGTGTTTGTGAAGGTGAAATAGTGAAACTATGAAACGACTTACAGTCACTAAGTGAAGATTGGAACATGTGATGAACACTGATAAGCACACTTTGAGAACCCAATCACAACACATTTTGAAAAACCCGACGACCGTGTCACGAACCAAGTTAGCGTCATCAGAGGAATTATTAGTGGAACGATCATCAGGTTTTTCAAAATGTATTGTGATGATTTGGGTATTCCAAGTGTGCTTACTTGCAGTCACATTGGCATTCACAAAATACTATCCGCACCATAATTTACACATATCCCATTAAATAAGTTACATGCAGACTTTAATGCGTTTTAAATATATAAATCTAAATAAACAAGCATATATATATATATATATATATATATATATATATATATATATATATATATATATATATATATATAATATGTATGGATATTGCAATTTCAAATTTATCCTTGCAACTTTTTGATTTTTTAAGTTTTTTGAAACAAGAGAAATGACTGGTTTGCAAAACAATGGCAAATTTGGCGCAGGCGATAGCTAGTAAGCTTCCTTTTCTTTTGTAGATTTTTTTAAACATGTTACATATTATAATTTGACAACTACGCTGATCTACCCACAAAATGTACTTTATTTGTTAAGAGAGAACAAAACATTTTTTTGAACGAAATCATATGCTCTTTGAAATCAAAAAAATTGTGTTGATGCAATTTTAAAATCTACTTACTAAGTTGAGATTGGAACTTGTGATGGACACTGATAAGCACACTTACACACAAAGTTAGCGCTATCAGAGGATGAAAAATTCTCTTCGTCCTCTGGTGACTGATGAAAACAGAAGCACCGCCAAGAATGTTCAAAGTCTGTCAGTCGACAAAAAATTGACTGCAACGATTTTTTTGGAGATTGTGGGAGTATTCTTAGAGAGAACGCAACACCACAATCAACGGGGCAATTTATGCAACACTTCTGCATAAATCTACAAAATTATCGGGAGAAGACGTGGGAAACTGACCAAAGGGGTGCTTTGCTCCATGACAATGCACTAGTGCCCACTGCTGGAATTGCAAATCGGACTGCAGTTTCGAACCGTCCCGGTTCATCATCAGCACGATACTCATGATGAACCGGGACGGTTCGAAACTGCAGTCCACGTAAACCAATAAAGAATCACAAAGAGTACAGCAAACAAATAAAGTGTATATTTAAAAGTGAACAGTGTAATGCAACACTCCAAAAGATATATATATATATATATATATATATATATATATATATATATATATATATATATATATATATATATATATATATATATATATAATTAATTTAAATTGTGGGTCTACGTCCGAAATTTTGGCGCTTACCTCGCAAGTCAACGTTCCTCATCTTTATTTTTAAAATGCAGAAATGAAAAAAAAATTACGTAAAGATTCTCTTTATTCAGACATTCATGTAGCAAATTAATAACGAGTCTTAAACAATTGTTTTATTGATATATCAACGGATCTGTTCTTTATTTCTTTATCTTTAAAAGTTGATAATGATGTGAAATTTTAGTACTTGGAGGCAATCCTTTATTTACTTCAAATGCGTGTAGGTTTTAAAGAAAGAAGAATCTGCCACACGTTTATATAATATAAACTTATTTAGAATTAACCAAAGATTTCACAAATTTTGCCATAGAGCTTGTACGATCACATGTAAAATTTGAAACTGACGTGAGGAAAATTTGTTTGAACTTGCCCCCAATGACTGTCAATTCGCCTCAATTAGTATTATAAACAAAATTAACTATGCTGTTACCAAAACTGTGAAGTCTGAATAAAAAATTTGCATTTAAAATGAGTCAATATCGTGAGTCATAGCCTTGTATTATTATAAACGTAAATATCAGGTGTAAACATTCACAAAGTTTTATAAAAAGGGTTCATAGAGCTGGTGCCTTTAAAGTTTCGAAAGAAAATTTCAAAAGTTTAGCATTAAAGAGCAGCATGTTTACACGTCAATGTCAAAAGAGGTACAAATTATCACCACATCATTAAAAGTCTAACGCAGCAAATACGTAATGGTAGTGAAATTTCATAGAAATGGTCTGCACTATAATTTACGAAAATTATATATATATATATATATATATATATATATATATATATATATATATATATATATATATATATATATATATATATATATGTAGCGTTGTGTATTACACAACCTATGAAAATTCGCTACTGTAACGTAGGTACTTGCTGCGTTCAAACTTTTTAGTGAATTTTCTTTTAAAAAATTCACTAATGAGGAGATCCCGACTTTTGATTTTTGAAAAAATTTCTTCAACTGAGCGCTAATTAGGCCCGTAGAATACATATCCGGGGTCAGTCCCAATTATATATATATATATATATATATATATATATATATATATATATATATATATATATATATATATATATATATATATATATATATATATATATATATATATATATATATATATATATATGTAGTTCAGAAAGGCGTCCGGGGTCATTAGTGTGAGATCGAGTAGAACCGCGTTCAGATTTATTGAAACTCGATGTTTTGGCTCCTGTTTTGGAGCCATTTTATGTAAACATCATAGGAAATAAACTCACGCTGTAAGGAGTAGGCATCAATCTGCCTACTCCTTACAGCAGTGGATAAGGGTAGGTTAGGTTGTTGTAGCTCGATTACGGGGCCTAAATCTGCAGACCCTCAAATCTCAATGTTGAAATTATTTTTTGTCATAATTTGACCATTTTGTGCCAAGGAAAGTTTTATGTATGATGTATGTCAATATTTTACATGAAAACAAAATCAACTTATACAAATTTAAAGAGAATTTTATAATAATTTTAATTAGATGCTGGTTCTATAAAACGTAAACATACTTATTACTTTTTAAGGGTAGTTTTAGTACAGTCTGGCGTATTCTGCTTGATATATCTATTAAAAAAAGAAGAGTTTAATTCAAATAAGTTAGTTCTTTAAAACAAGGCAGTTGTATCTGGTTTTTTATCTCTAAAGCTTCAGAAAAGACAAGTTTTCGCTGGTCATTACAAAAATGTTGTGGCTCTATACGGTTATCTACTCTGAGCCTATATTTTGCAAATGCAATATTTCTATGTGCAGAAATATATATTTATAACTTGTGTTAAAACATCTAGACGTTTGACAGATGTAGTTTTATTAGGATATTCTGCGTCAAAGTGTACCTATCCTCGTTTACAATCTGGAAAGCAACGCTGTCAGTAAGGTGTTTTATTAGACATTACAACACTGCAAAAATAATTAGGTTTGAATTTTTTTTCATAATTTCCTTGTTTTAATTTTAGTGAATTTTCTTTAAAAAAATTCACTAATGAGGAGATCCCGACTTTCGAATTTTGAAAAAATTTCTTCGAATGAGCGCTATTTAGGACCCCCGGAACCCAAATCCGAGGTCAGTTTCAGACTTTATATGTTTATATATGTTTATTTATATATATATATATATATATATATATATATATATATATATATATATATATATATATATATATATATATATTTATGTGTCACACCTATAACTTAAAAAATAATGGACTGATTTTGATAAAATTTGGCACATACCTTACTTTCGCAAGTGGCTTGGATAAGATCGTTAGCCAGGAAAATCCGCAGAGGTTTTCCCGGAAATTTTTTTTCGAAAAAAATCGAAAAAAATTTATATCTCCAAAATTAACAAAGTAAGGGCAACCAAATTTCATACGCGGGTTTATATAATTACCTACCAAAATTTAGCTCCGTAGGTTAAAGGACAAAAAAGTTACAGACATTCAAAGAAAAATAAATTTGGGGTCTCCTCAAAACGTCAAAATCGCGATTTTAAACGTCAAAATTGGTGAGTACCTTCCTTTTGCAAGTGGCTTGGATAAGTTCGTTATCCAGGAAAATCCGACAAGGTTTTCCCGGAAAATTTTGTGTTTTCTTTCGAAAAAAAATTTATATCTCCAAAATTAACAAAGTAAGGGCAACCAAATTTTATACGCGGGTTTATATCATTATAGGCAAGTTACATACAAAAATTTAGCTCTGTAGGTCAAAGGACAAAAAAGTTATAGGCATTTAAACAAAAATAAATTGAGTTTTTTCACAAAACGTCAAAGTTGCGATTTAAACGTCAAAATTGGCAACATTTAGGAAAAGAACTTGAATCTAATACGGGCTATGGAAATAAAATGTCTCAAGAAGAATGTTTTACAAACCCTGAAGTCTTAGTTTCAACCGTCATTGTCCCTCATTTTAATAAAATGTTTCCAGAAAATTCATTTCAAATAGACCCTTTCTCTGATGCTTGGCAGTAGCCTTAGCTATAGAGTTTATCGTTAATAGTATATCATTTTTGTAGAATTTTCGTAAAAAAAAATCAATACAGCTCAATATATCTGATATTATACCAGATATGAAAAAAAAATTGTATATATTAATTATAGGGTGTCTTGAGCTACATCTTAAAAAATTATTTCTACAATCACAGGCTGGCCCATAAGTCGTTGGTGATACAAATTTTCTTTTTTTTAATCAAACACGCCTTATGTCATTGCATTTTTGCATTTTCCATCGTAATATAATGCATGTTTGTAAGAACAAAAATTCTGGACGCAGTAAGTGCGTTATGGTAGCGAATTTTGATCAAATGCTTAATATTTGAATAGCTCAATTTGCTATTAACCTATAAGGTTGACCAAAAAACGAGTTTTTTCGGGAACACTTTAAGTATACTTTCGGAAATTTTTGTAAATTTTCAAACAATAAAGTTATTTTGATGAAACATGGCACATTGTTTTTACTATATAGATTATACCGGTAACTAAATTTGATGCCTGCTTTCTTAAAAAAACACACATTATTGCTATTAAAAAATAGTTTTATGAAAATTCACTACCATAACGCACTTGCTGCGTCCCGAGATTTTTTCAAGTTCTTTTACACCATTTTACAATACAATGCCACCAAGTATAAGAAAATAGTTCACGTGCTTCCTTCCAAAACTAATTGCAGAAGAACTCTTCCATGGCGTTATGGTTCAAATGAACCTCAAGGTCAAAGCACAGAAAATAAAGAGATCTACCAACAAGATCAAAACATGGCACCTGCACAATAAGCAAGCAACAACCTTAGATTACGTTTTGCTATTAGAGTTAAATAGATTTTTATTAACATAAAAGACGCGATATGAATAAGAAAATACTTTATAGAGCTAGTGACACATGACCGCGGCCGGTATAACGACTACAATGTCCGGTGAATCCGGTGGTCAATGTCTGCTGTTTGCCTGCCACCTGAGACAACCTGAGCGTTAACAGGAAGAGACGATAAACTCTGGAAACTTACCGTGAAGAACGACTTTACTTACGCGTACACACAGGAATTAATAAACAGGAAAGAAAACTTTTTATATACATGCAATGTTTATAATTCTGACAATAATTCAAAAACTACTTCTTTGTTTCTTACAAATCCACTAACATACACTATGACTTGCAAGTGGTGAAATGAGTTTCTTGCGTGTTTTAATCAAAATACATATATCAAAAATCTTCAATGCTCTCGAAATGAAAAGCAAGTATGGAGCTGCTGAAAAGCTGGTCAAGACAATTCTGGATGCACCAGGTTCATTATGAGAGCAAATTTTCATCACGGTTTTAAAAAGTTTCTGCAATGTTTCCATGTTGATTTCTAAGCTACTCTAATCATTACTAGCTTCAAAACCAGAAAGATAACATAGTTCCCATAAAAAAATTATGAGCTTAATTACTATTATGTAAGTTACCATTTTTTTTCCATTAGGCAGTTTAAAAAAAGTCTGGACGCATCAAGTGCGTTATGATAGTGAATTTTCATAAAAATGTCTTTTTAATTAACGCAGGCATTAAATTAGGTTACCGGTATAACATATATAGTAGAAAAAATGTACCATTAACTCATAATTTTTTATAAACAATTCACTCAAAGGTATCTGAATTTTTTCTATCGTTTTAATATAACAAAACATTGTTACATTGTGTAGAAAATATCTAAATCA
This sequence comes from Tillus elongatus, assembly GCA_964006375.1. Lineage (NCBI taxonomy): Eukaryota > Metazoa > Arthropoda > Insecta > Coleoptera > Cleridae > Tillus > Tillus elongatus. The sequence goes on from OZ023262.1 coordinate 70,408,596, forward strand.
TTTAATATGGTCATATTTGTTTATTCTATATAACATAATGATGCACAGTAACGTTCTTCTCAATGCATCTAGCCTGGCAATATATAAGTTAAATTTCGTAAAGATCAATTATTGAGTTTTTCCAGAAAGAAACCTTGTAGCTTTATATAAAAGGGTCGTCTTCTGGAACTGGCCATAGATCAGTTGTCTTTTGCGGTCCAGAGCTTTACATTCGCATAAGATGCGCTGGGCTGATTCCTCTCCCTCCCGCAGAATCTGCATTTCAGGTCCCCAACGAACGCCCAATTTTATGCAGGTGTTTCTTGACGGCCATGTGCCCCGTCAAGAGCCCTGTTATGTTTCTGAGCTGTCCTCTGTTAAGATTTAGCAGCTCCAGAGCTCTCTTTAAAGTGGGTTTCTCAATTACTTTCCATGTCTGAGCCCTGGACAGTCTGCCCCCCAGCACACCTGGCTCCTGGCAGTGCTCTTTGTCACGTCCAGAACCGGTTCTGGTCCCATAAAAGGTTCTGCTGACCCTCTCTTCGCGAGACTGTCAGCTTCTTCATTGCCATTGACGCCCGAGTAACCCGGCACCCAGATGAGGGTGACCTCATTCTGCCCAGCCAGGTCAGGTCAGACGGATATATTACTTTACATTCAGTAATTTCTAATCAACAGAATGTCACAAAAATTAATTGACATATTAAATTGATATAGAAAAAGCACAGATGCTTTTAGGAAAATTGTTTATAAAAATCCGGTACTTAGTTGTACACATGTGTATGTGCGCAGATAAATCGATGACGTTGGAAGGTTATCAGCCACAGACTAAATTTAGCAGAAAAACTTTAAGCTGGTCCAAAGATGCTTAACGTAAGAGAAGTTTTCCTCATTTCCATGGGCGTCTGTCTGCTTCTCTCATCCTGACCCCTCTGATATCTCAGAAAACGTCACCGAAATTATCCAAGCTGGCATGGAATTATTTATTCCACGTACACAGAAAACCTCTTCAGCCACTCAAAAGCCCTGGTTCTCTAAATCCTGTGACAAGGCCAGACTTGAAAAGGTCAAAGCTCACAAAACGCTTCTACACAATCCCAGTCAAGAAAATCGTCAAGCATTCAACGACGCAAGAAACCGCTATGTCCGCATTCTTTCTGAGGCAAAAAACTCGTTTAATAACCACATCAAAAACAAAGTCCTCTCAAGCTCCAACGGCGGCAAACCCTTCTGGACTCTTGCTAAATCTATTGGGAATAATTTCTGCAAGAGCACGTTCCCACCTCTCGTCTCAGGTGATGAAATTGTTTCTACCGCCCTGGGCAAGGCTGAACTTTTTGCTTCGTTGTTCGCCGGAAATTCTACTCTCAACCCACCTCCAAATGTTCAACCACCAACAGTCCCCAACGTCGCGCATAAAATGACTGATATCATTTTCAAAACTAAAAAGGTACGAAAGATGCTCTCTTCTCTTAATACCAGGAAAGCCTCTGGCCTTGACGAGATCCCAGCAATTGTTCTCAGAAAATGCGCACCAGAACTTGCTCCTGTCCTGACTCGTCTGTTTCAGATATCTTACAATAAAGGCATATTCCCTAGTAACTGGAAAACTGCTAGAGTACAACCCATCCGCAAGAAAGGATCCAAAGCGCTTCCTAGCAACTACAGGCCTATTTCTCTTCTTTCAATCATTTCTAAAGTGATGGAAAAGTATATAAACACCGAACTACTGAAATTCCTTGAAAAACACAGTCTACTCCACGACAGGCAGTATGGATTCCGTCAGCGCAGATCGACTGCCGACCTCCTTTCCTTTGTCACCCATTCTTGGAACAAGTCTATGGAACAACACGGTGAATCCCAGATTGTTGCTCTAGACATATCCAAAGCATTCGACCAGGTCTGGCACGCAGCGCTGCTTAATAAACTTCCGGCCTATGGCCTACCACCAAAACTTTGTACCTGGACAGCAAATTTCCTCTCCAACAGGAGCATATCTGTTGTTGTGGATGGCCATTCCTCTAAACTGTATCCAATTAATGCAGGAGTTCCTCAAGGTTCAGCTTTAGCCCCTACTTTGTTTCTTCTCCACATCAATGACCTCCTCTCTAGCACATCCAACCCAGTTCACAGTTACGCGGACGACAGCACCCTCCACTCAAACATACAATATTCTAAGCCTGTCTCTTTAGCCCAATTAGATGAGGATCGCAGACTCATGGAGGGTTCTGTCTCCGTAGACCTCCAAAAAATATTAGACTGGGGAAGTAGAAATCTTGTACAATTCAACCCCACCAAAACTAAGTCTTGCTTTCTTTCTCACAAGAGATACAGCAGCCCTAGACCCATCACAATGAACAACCAAGTTATTCAAAGTAATGAGTCCTTTTCTCTTGTTGGCATTTCTGTGGATCGAAATCTTAATTGGCACCAACATGTTACATCAATTGCAGAAGCGGCTGCTAAGAAATTGGGTTTCCTCTTCCGGGCTCGCAAATACTTTTCACCAACTAATCTCTATACCTTATACACTTCACAAATAAGGCCAAACCTCGAATACTGCTCCCACATCTGGGGTGCAGCAGCCGCTTCTACACTCGCTATCCTGGACTCCATTCAAAAGAGAGCTATACGTCTCATCGGTGACCCTACCCTCACCCAAAGGCTTCCATCCCTTGCCCACCGACGTGCCGTTGGTGACCTCTCTCTCTTTTATAGATATCTGCACGGGCACTGCTCAGAGGAGCTTTCCTCCATAATTCCCCCACCTGCTGCCCCCAGCAGATCTACCAGGGGAACAGAGCGAATGCACCCTTTTACTGTCCAGGTCACCAGACATAGAACATCTTGTTATGCCCGCTCTTTTGTCCCGAGGACTTCCAAGTTGTGGAATTCCTTGCCGGCACATGTTTTTCCTTCTCCTCCGAACCTCCAAACCTTCAAGTCCAGAATTAACAAGTTGCCTCTTTCCTCCTTGTCAACACCCACGGTACGATAGTATTTAGGCTGTAAGCCCTCGTGGTGTGTTGTTGACATAAAAAAAAAGAAAAAAAAAGTTAGTTAATGCATATCTTATGAAAATTCGCTAGAATAAAGCACTTGCTGCGTCCCGACTTTACTATTACTAATATTTTTAATGATTGGAAACATTTTTACGACATCTCGCCACCTAATCGCACGGCAGCGTCAGGACTTTTATAAAATTACGTGATAATGCAAATATTTTAGGACAACTACAGTACTAATAGATTATGAACATAGCATAAATATTTGTATGTATACCATAGTTTTAGATAAAAATGAAAATATAAACACAATTTCGTTTAAGGAACATTGAGATTTTGATATTAAAATAAATATTGAAACAGTTATCTTTTCAGCTGTCGCAGTCTGTTTATCTTATCAGAAGACAGTACTAACACGGTCTCTTGAACCACCAACTAATCGAATATGGCTTATTTGAAGTATTGACGGTAGTAAATATAATATACAAGGTGAAGCAGCGAAATGAAATAATAAATTCATTATCTTTATATAAAAAATCTCCGAAACACGTCAGTTTCAGACTAAAAAATGACATCCTGCAACGTGAAAACTTCACGCCTACATTCAGCCCCCTTCGTAACCTCCAAATTTTTAAATTGAAAGTAGGGGCTTGAGATACCTCATTTGAAAAATATCTTTATTCTCTAATCAAAAATGCTCTGGTGTCAAATTTATTTCAAAAATCAACAGTAAAAAGTTTGGACGCAGCAAGTGCGTTATGGTGGTGAATTTTCATTTAAATGTTTTTAATAGTAAAAATGTGTGTATTTTTTTTTTAAGAAAACAGGCATCGAATTTGGTTACCAGTATAACCTATATAGTAGAAACAATGTGGCATGTTTCAACAACATAACTTTATTGTTTAAAAATGTACAAAAAATTTCCGAACGTAAACCTAAGTGTTCCCGAAAAACCTGGTTTGTTGGTCAACCTTATAGGTAAATTTGAGCTATTCAAATTTGAAGCGTTTAATGAAAATTCGCTACCATAACGCACTTGCTGCGTCCCGAATTTCTTTTCTTACAAACATGCATTATATTTCGATGGAAAATGCAAACATGTATAAGGCATGTTCGATAAAAAAAAAGTATCACCAACGACTTATGGACCAGCCTGTGGTTGTAGAAATATTTTTTAAGATGTAGCTCAAGACACCCTATAATTAATGTATATTTTTTTTCGCATCTTTTATAATAACGGATATATTAAACTTTATTGATTTTTGACGAAAATTAGACAAAAATTATATACCATTAAACGATAAACTCTATAGATAGACTAACTGCCAAATCATCAGAGAAAGGGTCTATTGGAAATGAATTTTTCTGGAAATATTTTAGTAAAATGAAGCTGGAAATATTTTAGTAAAATGAAGGACAATGAGGGTTGAAGCTAGGACTTCAGGCTTCGTAGAGTATTCTTCTTGAGACATTTTCCTTCCAGAGCTCGTATTAGTTTCAGGTTCTTTGCCTAAATGTTGCCAATTTTAACGTTTTAAATCGCGACTTTGACGTTTTGAGGAAAACCCCAATTTTTTTTATGCCTATAATTTTTTAGCCTTTCAACCCGCAGAGCCAAATTTTGGTAGATACTTTACCTATAATGATATAAAAACATACGAACCAAATTTGGATGCCCTTACTTTGTTATTTCCGGAGATATATTTTTCAAAAGAGAACACAAAATTTCCTGGGAAAACATGCACCGATTTTCCTGGCTAACGAACTTATCCAAGCCACTTGCAAATGGAAGGTTTTTTTAAAATTCAAAAGTCGGGATCTCCTCAGTGAATTTGTGAATTTTTTTTTTAAATCACTAAAAAAGAAACTCATCTGATTGGACGAATTTGGCTACAACACTAAAAAATTAAAAACTAATCGCGTTTAATTTTTGATGAGAAAGCAATTAAAACCAATTTCAGTGTCCGTTTTCGACGGTTTTAATTAAAAAGAAGACAAAAGTTATGAACATTCTTTATAGGTGGCAATGTTAGTTTTGTTTAAACCGTGTTAGCAAGTTCATTATCACTTCCTAGTTTGTTGCGTTTCGATTTCAAGAAAATTGAAGAGCCCTAAACTTCGTCAACCTGGTTGATCTTACAGATGAACCTGAACAAGTGGCAACCTGTATTAACCAAATATGACCCGTGCTTTTTTTTCAGGATTTTTTGTAATAGAGATCAGGGCCTTCTTTCTATAGAACAAAGAAATAATCTAGAGAATCACAATATTCTACTTTATTCCTATAGGTATTTAGTAAAGCATACCTATCATATAAATCTAATAAAAATTGATACATTGTTCCAAGAAAAATAGACTGAAAAATATTTATTGCATTTCTAAAGAGAGGTAAAGATTTAACCGCTATATTTTAAGTTCTTTGAGTGATGACGTGATGAGTAAGACATTATCAAGCGCAATGCTACTTATATCTATGCATACTCGGTGAAATTTGAGATTTCACGCCGGTCTTGTTATCTTACCGACAATAATGTTTCTTTCCTGGTATTTTCATACCACTTATTTTTACACGATGCAATTGAGTAGCTTTTTTTTTTGCCAATGTTCTGCATTACTGCCGTATATACAGCAAATAGATTAATAATAAAGTAATATTAATACTATTAGAATAGCAATGTGAATATCCAGTGAATACAGAGCTTTGCAGGCTCCATAAACCACATGTAGTTCTGATGACTATACAAGAAATTTCTAGAACCTAAGGAACTCTTACAGCAACAACAATAAGTTGACGTACACTGGAAAGCCTAATTCACCACAACACATCTTTAAGGCCAGACGATCGTATACTCTGATGATGTCACTTTTGTTAGTAAAACGATAGTCGATAATTAAAAATCTGATATGAATCGGGTCCCAAAAGAGGGATTATCAGTGCACATCAGAGGTTCCAAGCTTCCTTATGCAGGAACCCAAACAACATGGGTATACTGGATTGGGTAATGAACTTATCGATGCAGGAAAATGGGCAGAAAAAAGTATACCAGCACCACTAAGAAACAAAAATATATTTCAAACATTTTCCGGGAAACTTGATTAGGTTTTCCTAGCTAATGAACTTATCTAAGCCATAAGGAATAAGAAATTTCATAAAAATCTGTGCATTATTTTTGAAGATGTGCTGAAGGCTGGGCTGGCTAACGTCCATAGGGGGAAGATCCCTATATATATATATATATATATATATATATATATATATATATATATATATATATATATATATATATATATATATATATACATATATATATATATATACATATATATATATATATATAATATATATATATATATATATATATATATATATATATATATATATATATATAATATATATAATATATATATATATATATATATATATATATATATATATATATATATATATATATATATATATATATATATATATATATATGACACGTACACTCATGTTATATACTGCTCCTTCGGGCTTAGTTTCGTAGAGAAATAGAAGCAACCTTAATGATGAATTGTGTTATTTTTCTCGGAACGTGCCACCACAAAAGGAACGCTGAGAAGGATCCATATTTGGGAGTGTTAATCAGAATATTTAAAAAACACCCAACCCACGAAACACCTTACCGGAGCAATTTAAACTCGCCAATCTGCAACTCCGAACAGGAATCTTTTTTACGCCCGATATCGTTCAGCATAAAGACGGCTTTGCACCCCCCTTTAAGAGTCGAATCGTACAGGCATATTTTGCAGGTATTCGGGTGGACTAAACTACGATGTAAATTATTTTCGTCTTAAAAATAGACGAAATTGCTATAATAGAAAATGTTGCCACAGTCAACGACATTAAAGTAAACATAAAGCCTATTTACCACCCATGGTAAACAAAGCTCACTTACAAGCAAGATTGCCAAAGAACAAGATAATAAAAGCCAGTCATAAATTAAGCTTATCATATATTACAACAATTCGCTTTAAATTAAGTTACGAAACTTGCGACAATATTTGAGCGATTGCTTGCTTGGTGTGTTTTTTCTTAGCATGCGTGCTATATAAAGTGGACCTACATTCTTAATTGATAAATATTTCACTAGGAATATGTAGAGGAAAATGTGTGGACACAACAAATGAATATATATGCAGTGGAAAATAGCCCAAAGCGCCATCTCTGATTTTAGTCTGTACAGTGCCACTAAGGCAGGCTTGTCGCAAAGGTATGGCATACAAAGAGTCCAAACGAGACTGAAGCGGTCTATGTATCCTGCTATAAACACCAATTAAAATCGAAATTGTCCTAGGATACGAGTTTTAGAGGTCTTAGTTCACGTTCACCTGAAGAATTTTTCTACAAGCCGTGTGATCTCGTCATAAGCAAATTCTTTTCTACGAAAATTCGCTAGAAAATGTTTTCCATGAAGATTAGGGGAAGCAATTCACAAATGCAGATATTTTAATCAAATGAAAGAAAAGTTGAAACATTGGAGGACCTTGTTAAAGACATAATGCAAGATAGGCTGTCTCAATTCCAAAATCATCGATAAGCAGATCTGCCTGCTTTAATAATTTATAATGGACTAAGTGAAGATTGGAACCTGTGATAAGCACTGATAAGTACACTTTGAGAACCCAATTCACTACAACACATTTTTAAAGACCAGACTACCATTTCACTCACAACGTTCTAGCGTTCAAAGGATGAAATATTTTGAATATTTCATCCTCTGATGACACTTTTGTGGTGAAACGATCGTCAGGTCTTTGTTGTTGTGGGAACTGAGTTTCTTTAAGTGTACTTACCAGTGTTTATCACAGGTTCAAATCTGCATTTCGTCCAAAATCATTGTTTAAAAGTCACCAGTTTTGACGTTTAAAATCGTTGCTTTAATATTTTCAGAGAAAAAACTAAAATTTTTAAAGTAATTGTTCCCATACTTATTGACCTTGTTGCGCCAACATGTATATGTTTGTATGTAATATTAATATATTTTGTTTTCCACAAGAATATTTTGGTTTGTGTCCTCCCCTTGGCCTTTAACGGTACCTAATCTTTTTTTCGTTTTTTTTTTGAACTTGTAAATCTGAATTTTAGCACACTGTGTTTGTTTGACAATAGAAACCTGTGTTCCAAATTTAGATGCCACAGCTTCTGGTATTTTCGGAAATACACAAACTTTAAACCACAATGTCCCCGAAAACTGGTCCGATTTTTCCGACCAACGAATCTATCCAAGCAATTTAGAAAAGGAAGGTACTTACCAAATTTGATATATCAAGAGAAATATAAATACTTCAGAAAACTTACCGCCCTCAGACGTTTTAAAAACTAAGGAAGATCTGTTACTCACCTGCAACAAGAAAAAAAACATGGTTAGTTACATTAAACGAAAATAAAATACAGAAAGACAGGTAACATTCGGATCACAAAACAAGTGCGTGTAATTTTTTTTCATGCAACCTAAAGGTCTATATATATATATATATATATATATATATATATATATATATATATATATATATATATATATATATATATATATATACATGTTGTAAATATTATCGCATCTTTAAATTGTACGTAAAATTCGGAAGTTACAGCGCATTGAAAATATTTAAAAACTGATCGCAACATATTATATAGCTGCAACCAAAATTACAGATTGATGTCTCTTCTATTTGTCTAGAAACCTCTAATGAGTCAGTTAGATGAAACACCCTATATATATATATATATATATATATATATATATATATATATATATATATATATATATATATATATATATATATATATATACGTGAAGGTGAAATAGTGAAAGTATGAAACTACTTACAGTCACATTGGAATTCACAAAATAATATCCGCATCATAAATAAATAACACATAACCCATTAAATAAGTTACATGCGGGCGTAATGCGTTTTGAAAAAATATATACAGTGTGGCCGATTTAAGATGGAAACATCCCTGTAACTTTTGTATCTATGATTATATTTCGAAAAATCGATTATGGGCCACACTATATATATATATATATATATATATATATATATATATATATATATATATATATATATATATGACCTAATCCTAAAACGTTACTTAATTTTAACCAAAAAAAATGTCCATTTTCACCAATACACCCCACCCTCCTGAGCGATTTTACGCAAAAACAATCCGTACTGTTCGTTAGTCGGATGCTAATTTATACCAGATTCAAAAACGATATCTTAATTCGTTCTAAAATTATCGTGGCTACTAACAGAGATACAGACAAAAACATTTTGATTCCCAAATCTTGCTTTCTATTTCTAGGTTTTGAAACTTTTTAAGTTTGAGTGATTTTTTTTGCCTTTGTCGCCGATACCATACTTCCTTCCACACGTATTGACGATGTGGAAGTAATGCAGTTCACTAAAATTATGAAGGCCAGCATAAAATAACATAAAAACTAATATACAATATATTATTATATTTTAGCAGATAACGACCTGACCCAAGTTATGTTATAAATAAAAATTGGCTCAATTCTGATTCCGCACAAAACATTAAGTTGAGGTCTTCCCTTGGGTTATAAATAAACATGAAATTTTTGAATCTTCCACCTACCGGCGTTTTATTTTACGCTTTAATTTAGGCAAATACTTATTAGCATTTAAAAGAAAACTGCAAACTTAGTGAAAACGTAAAAACGGACTTTCACCACTATCAATTATAGATTAGGGAGTATTTGCCCAGAAAGCGCTTTATGTTAGCGAACTTACATAAAAAATCGTTTTTAAAACTGTTGTTTTATTGCACCTTGTTAATATTACCTCCAGTCGAATCTTCGTCTAAAGATTTTGGCGTCAGCAATTTTAAAAGCTAATTGTGAATTATACTGATCAAATAATACGAAATTTGTCGGAATTGAATATAAAAAAATTACTGGGTTATTAACACTTCAAAATATGACCAACTATGCGGAAATTCCGCACCTGGAGAACAATAAAACATTAAAACTTTCCGTTGTCCGTCAAAAAGCTCAAAGACCCCATTTTGCGGCCAAGTAAACGCAATTGTTTAAACAATTTAATACAAGACACTCAAGCCAATACAGAGATTTACGCAGTAAATGTTGCCACCTAATAACAAAATTAGTCATTTAAAATTACATGGAGGAAATGAGTTCCAATGACCCTAATGACTACACAAGAAAAAAATTAAAACGTGCCAAAAATAAATAAGTTATAATGTACCAGACAAGACCACAAACACCATATTTAAAATACTTGCTATGACATGATCGCTGAAAATTGAAACATTAACAGAGCGTTGAACGAACAATATTATCCTGTTCAGATGACCAATGTCCGTTCATCCGTGAAAGGAACTAGTCTTTATTATTACACAAGAAGTCAAGGTTATTTAGAGAGAAAAAAAAACTGTTTCAATTTAAACAATTTACTGGACTGTACTTAAAATACATTTACTTTAAAGAATACATATACTGATCAGATAAGTACACTTTGAGAACCCAAACCACCACAACACATTTTCAACCTGACGATCGTTTCACTAACAAAGTTAGCGTCATCAGAGGATGAAAAATCCTGATGGGAAAGTGTTTTACCCTTTGATGACGCTAACCTTGTTAGTAAAACGATCGTCAGGTCTTCAAAAGGATTGTACTTATCAGTGTTCATCACAGGTTCCAATCTTCACTTGGTGATATACTGATCTGACGATATAAAATTAAAGGGTTTACGGCATATCGACCTGGGAAAACAATGTATAATTACAACAAAAAACTACCGGTCCTCTACTTATTTAACTTGCAATCATTGCGATTCATTTATAGTACTGAACAAATGGTTTTTTTTTGTTTTCTTCAACGTCTGTCTTATTTCCGCGACTATGCCAATCACCGAACACAGGGAGCAGCTTCACCCCAATATCCTGGAAATTTCGCCGACCAACAGCATTCCTGTAAGGAGGGTAGCGATATTCAACATGCACCAACATCGCATAATACACGGTATAGACGGCTTTACACCCCTTCTGAATGGCAGAACGTGCATACATTTACCACCTCTGCAAAATTTCCAGGATGTCCTAAGAAAGTGTAAGCGTCACCCACTGGGAACCCAACCCACTACCCTTGGGTTGAGAGCTACACGTTCTTACCACTGTACCACAGAGGCCTTCTACGCAAGAAATAAATAGACCAGACATGATTTGAATTTATGCGAATTCTTTGTAAATTGAATCATAACGTCCACAAAGTTGTGATAATAGCCCATTAACAGACAGACGTACACGCAGACAGACCAACTCACCGACAGAAAAAAAAAGTTCGTTCCAGAATCAAGTTTTCTATATGTTTTGAGACTTTTTACGCCGTTTTAGCAAAAAAAAAATTAGGAATTTTTGTCAACAATATTCCACCCCCACACATTCAACCCCTAATTTAATCTCAGCACAGAATACCAGATGTTTGATGAAATTAAAAGTTTTCAAACAAATAAACCCTAAAACGTTCTATTACTCGAGTTTTGACGACAAAAAGTCAATATTCACCAAATCACCCCCCTATAACCCCCTACCCGCCAAAGCGATTTTACCCAAAAACACTTCGAACCGTTCGTTTGTCGATTGCTAACTGTATACCAAATTTGAAGCTGATATCTCAATTCATCCAAAAGTAATCGTGGCTACAGACAGACGGACATACAGGCAGACAAACAAAAAAAATTCGTTCCCAAATCATGTTTTATATATGTTTTGATACTATTTACGCGGTTAAAAGCCAAAAAAAAAATTGAGATTTGTGTCGCCGATGCGAAACTTCCACACGTGACGATGTGGAAGTAAGAAAAAAACATTTTCGAGGTTTACATAAATTTCTATGTTTATATATGTATATATCAGGTTGATAAGGCACTGTAAAATTGTAATCAGGTTCCAAGAGGAAAAGTGGCGCTTGGTTCCTGTTGTTGCAATTCACAAGGGGTATGGAATTTCAAAACTACCTGAAACGATCTGGGCAGCAACAACGATGTGTCTGGTCTGGGTAAGTGGCATTTGTGCCTGGCAATAAAACAAACGCTTTTGCCAAAACGCGGGCTAAGGCGACCTGTATTGGATCACAGCCTGTGCCTATGTCTATGTACAGTGGAACGCATCGTGAATACATTGCCGGAGGCAAAGGCACTTCAATAATGCCAAAATCCACCAGGAACGTAGCTCACCTTAAGGGCTACATAAAGTGCCACGCAGAGATACAGGCTAAAAAAAAAGCTAAAGACTTTGGTTGGCCTATATACAGGAAATTATCGGCTACGTCACCAACTGCACAGAAAGAGGCTTGGAAAATAATTATGACTGTGGGTAGAGGATGACGAAACAACAGAGCCTGTTCCTGTCAGACAGCGGACATAATTAGGCACATGCTTATTGGCAAGACCCAATTTGCATTAGGACATCTGGACCAACTTTCACCAGGGCATCTGGACCAAGTGGCACCAGGCCATCTGGACCAAGTGGTACCAGGGACCAATTTGCACCAGTAGATCTGGACCAACTTCCACCCTAAAAAATTGTGGACTTTTGTAAGAGGCTGCATTTGATGGGTTAAATATAAAACAATAAGGAGTCAGCCACAATACACCTAAGGTCGCAGTGGAGGGACTAAGATAGCCCACTTTATTAACTAACCTAACTAACTTCCCGGTGTAGTATTACTAGTGAATTCGAAGAATAAATGCAGCGGATGTTAAGAGACTAGGTAGAAGTGGACTTGCAGAATAATCAAGGTGGAGGGTGCCGAAACAGCCGAACCCGTACCATGTTCCTGCCCGGCAGCGGACAGAATCAGGCAGCTGCTTTTTGCCAAGACCCAATTTACACCAGGACATATGTTCAAACTTGCACCAGGAGATCTGGACAAACTTAACTTACCTTCTGTAAAGGGCTTGATTTGATGGGTGAAATACAAAACATTTAGGCCTAAGATCGCAGTGGGGGACTGAGATATACCCCTTTATAAACCAATGTCACTTACTTGCTGATGATGAATCCGAAGAATCAATGCAGCGGATGTTAATAAGAGACTGGAAAAAGTAACGAATAAAAGAATTACAAGTATGTATGCAGGGAAGACAAATTATGACGTTTGATAAAGAAAATAGAACAGGAACTGCAGACTTGTAAATTTAATAAAGGAAAAAATAAGGTAGCACTGTTTTGGAACGACGGATGGGTTTCAATGTAGGGTAAATGCGGGTGAGGTAGAAGGGTGAAGTGAGTTAAGACCACTGTGGCAGAGTGTAGCTAGGTACTATACCAGCTACTGGTGCTGACACCTGCCAGTGCTGTATAAACGTGAAAGTTGGGTGTGTCAGGCAAATCACATAGAAGAATCGAATTCTGCTGAAACTGACTGTTCAAGAGTGACTTGCAAAACGAGAATAAATGGAACTAGGAAAAAATTGAACGTAAATATTAAAACCATTGTGTGAAATTTGTTTTGTCAGAATGAATAGTGGTGAAATGACGAGTAGAATGCACAGATGATATGCCAATGGTAACGGAAGTCGTGAGTTTGGAAAGATTGGTTTAGCACCACAGTAATAGTAGCAGCAGTGAGAATATGAAACTTATTTGCATGTCCTGGTGTCCCTATATATGCAAAAGCAAAAAATACAGTTCTTTAGATTAAATGGCAGTTAATGGATTTAATGCCACATTAATAGCCTAGTGAAGTACATACACTTCTAAACAGGCTCCTTAAATGTACATGTACAAAATCGTAGACCCCATTATTTCAAAATTAATAATGCAATAACATAATAATATTATTGTCAATCGGTGGTAAAAAACCACATCGATAAATCACCTACCTTAGCGCAAATGTGGTAGACACCAAGTGTATATGCATCAACAGTTGAAAACTGAACAATGCAGACACCTACTCGTTGCAACAAATCCACTTTCGCTCATTAATTATTGCACAGGGGACAACATAAATTACATCATAAATCTGACAATATTTTCTCGGCCATCCTGAGTGCAATACTGTTACGTTATGACAATAAATTATCAGCAAATATCAATAGTTTGTAAGAAATTGCTTTATCGAAAATTAACTATCAATATAACTCATTTACAAGTGCTAATAAATATAATATATAATCCCTGTATATACGTTTGCAAGTCCTTTTTGGCGAAATTTCATAAAGAAACTGGAGATTGACAGACTGTTCTTTTTTTAAATCTCAGATCCACGTAAAAACCTATTTAAGTTAAGCAAAAATCTAATATCTGTGTTACTTTTTCATCATAACCATTTCGTCTATAGAGAGGCAACGACTTACGAATTTTCACAAATTAGAGGCTCTAGAACGCATTTTTTTTGGGACGTTGCCGGTGAGCTTGCCGAAGCAAGTGGAACTCCTGAAACTGCAGATAGTGCTCTGGAATTCGCTGTAGCATGGATTCAAAGCAACATCTCATTGTTTATAATTCTGTTTATGTTACCATTTACCTAAATAGCCCTTCCTCACTGTGATCTTCGTGAGACCAGGGGTTTGGTAATGGTTATATTTGGACTTGTTCCCAAGTCTCTCTGTTTGGCCTCTTCCTCTTTCGTCTCTATTATCTCTAATTGTGGTATATACACTGTTCCATTATTCCTGTCACAATAATAGTTGTGACATCATGCTTTCTGCCGTGAACGATAGCTTTGTTATCACTGTAAATTTCTGTCGAACAGCTTCCCATCTCTTGCAATTAAATAGCGTGTGCATCGGATCATCTCTCTCTCTTCACAGTAGCTGCAATGCTGTGACGGCCCGGCGGAATCTATAGAGGTATGCTTGGAAACAGCAGTGTCCTAAAAGTGCTTGTGTTAGATAGTAATCCACCCCACCATGTGTTCTCTCCACACAGTGTCTTAAGATTGGAATCAGGCTTCTAGTCCAGCTGCCTTTCGTTGATGACTCCCATTTTATCTACCATCTCTCCATGAGATTTTCTTTGGCCTCTTGATTTCGCTATTCCCTCATACCTTTCTTTTCTATCTTCCACCAGGAGTTGTATTGGAGCGAGTCGAGCAATGACTGGCGCTGTCTCTGCGGAGCTGGTTCTATATGCACTGCATATTCTCCTGCTCGCTTTCCTTTGCAGCCATGTCAGCTTATCTCTGAATTTCTTGTTAGTGGCTCTATGCCAGACGGGGGCAGCATACAAGATTTGCAACAATACCACGCTCGCTAATATTTTTCGTTTTGATGACCGGGGACCTCCTATGTTTGGCATCAAACTATTTAGTGCTGTTATTGTTCATTCCGGTTTGAGTGATGTGTTCTGCGAAGGATAGCTTTGTATCGAGCCATGCTTCTGCTAGGTTTTATTCTCACATTCTCTACTGTAAATTCAATAGGATCCTTCTTTCTTTTTTTTTAAATTAGGACACGTTCCGTTTTCTCTGGTGCAAGACAGAGATGCCTACCTGCCATCCAATTGGAAACTTTCTGTAGTGCGGCATTTGTTGTGTTCATGAGGATATCTTCATTTGCGGCTACGACAACTAGAGCTATGCCATCCGCAAATCCTATGTTCCTTTTGGTTGTTCTATGGTAAGGAGGCCATCGTACATAATATTCCACAAGGTCGGCCCCAGGACCGAGCCCTGCGAGACACCACTGTTTACATCTACCTTTCTCGCCGACAACATTTGGTCTGCCAATATCAACTGTCTATTGCATAGGTAGTCTGCAATTATGTTCATCAGATTATCTTGAATCCCCCTTTTCTCATTTCTTCCAATATTACCTGCCTCGATGCACAATTGAATGCATTTCTGACATCCAATGTTATAACCGTGCACAGTCTTCTGTATGAGGGTGTGAATGCTGATCCCTGCTCTGCAATTCTTAATACTTCTCTTACGGCATCTACTGTTTGCCGGCCCTCTCTGAAGCCATATTGATTTTTCCATAGGTCTTGTGTTCTTTTTATTTCACTATCTAGCCTAATTTTCAGTAGTTGCTCATAAAGTTTTCCCTCTGTATCTAGAAGGCAGATGGTTCTATAGCCTGATGAATCTGTCACTGGTTTATCTCCTTTCTTCATAAGCATCAATCTTGCCACCTTCCAGGGATCGGGAAAGGATGCTTTTATGGCTAGGTCATTGTATACGTCCGGGACATACTGCGGCTTGTTTTCAACGACGATGTTTAGAACTTCCGCTGGGACATTATTGAGTCCGGGACATTTATTGTTTTTCAGTTTGTCACTGGCCGTCTTGAGTAGTTGCAACGAAAGAGCAGGAAAATTCTTTAAAAAATTTGAGATCCAGTGGTCTGTGGTCAGGAAAGAGATGGTTAACGATTTGCTCAATCATCTTCATTTCTATTACAGGTCTTTGTGGGAATCCCAACATTTTCCTCATCACAATGCTATAGCCGTCTCCCCAGATCTATATATATATATATATATATATATATATATATATATATATATATATATATATATATATATATATATATATATACACAACATGGTTTGGAAAGCTTCTAAGTCACTTTGAAATTCCCGCATTTTTCATCACACTGGAACTGTTTTTTTCAACATTGACAATTTTTTATACAATACAGTGTTTGTAAAAACAGAACGTATTGATACCCTAAAGATCGCCCGATAGAAGCAGAAACTCCCAGGAATCTTTAAAAATAAATTCCTTTAAGCATAATACTTTGAAACATGTCAAACCCAACGTATTTACGTTCAGAAATTTTAGATTAATTAAAAAATTTCAATAGAAAATAAACATTTGTGGAGTACTTTTAATGTAATCACTATAACATAAATTCATACAATAATAAAATATGTCTGGTACAGCTTGACTGTTATAGGACATATACACAAATGTTTGCAGGTACATTCTTTTAAACAGCTAACTCTCCAGTACAGACGTATTTTAATCTTATAGATTGTCTTTTTACAAGGCCTTTTTAGTTGAAGTTCGGACAGTTGTGTGTTCAGGCCTAGCAGTGATGCATCCGATTAAAAGGTAAGTCTAATTATTTTAAAACTTTGAAGTGGTCAAAAATAAATTTGTATTTAAAATAAAATAACTGACAGGCAACGTGATGACAAAGATTTATTGCTGTCCTTAATTACCACACTGTAGAAAATCTAAATATACATTTTTACATCAACATAGAACACATTATTAGGATGAAGAGGAAATACAACAGATATAATAACCGAGGAGGAATAATACAATATCAAGGTGTGATAATCCTGGAGTAACACGTAGAAGTAATGTTTACATCTATTAAACAGACTTGGTGAATCAGAGAAAAATATGCCAAAATACACAAGCAACAATGTAAACAAACACATCTGTCATCAGATAAACTTAACAAAACTGTTGCTTTCTTTGGGAACTACTGTTGATTGCAATGGTTTTTTTTTCATAAAGTTCCGTCTAGAATCCGAGCGATTAGAAGTTAGTCATGTAAGTTTCCTTCTTATTGGTGAAATAGTGAAAGGGCCTTTAATTACTGACAAATGCTAATTTAGGCTGGCTGAACACCTATTTATATCGCGAAACTTAACGAAATGGTCACCAATCTAGGAAAATAATATTGGACGACCTTAAAACTTAGCTTGCACCTAAAAGAGGTTTTGTTTCAATTGAAGAAACAGGAAAAACCAATGCCTTCTATAATTTCTTTTGCGCATCCTTGCATTTTTTGTCAAATATATTAAATATAATCAAATGCAATCAAATAACATCTAAAAATATCACATTTACCAGGTTTGTATTGTACACATCGGTTACAAATTGCTGATTTAGCTAAATGTTTACGTAACTAACACAAAACAATTAATTTAAGCTATAAACTATCCATCAAGTAAACTCTGGCGAAATAAATGACTATACGGATTTCCACAAAGGTCGACTTGATTAATGGATAATCATAAACACTGTTGTTTCCTTGCTTCGACTACTTTACATGTATGTAATAAGTGAACAAGCCAATGAACAGTAAACAAAGACCTTCATAACAGTATTTTGTCAACAAACATCAAACGTAAATTTTACTGTTTCAATTGAAACTTAAACCATATTTGAACTGTGGAAAAAATGATCCAAGGTTTAATTTAAGCACTTAAAGGAAATAAACCTTCGTTTTATTATGTGATTAACGCAAGACTCGCAAAACAAACAGAATGTATAGGAAATGTATATAATCAGATATGTGAATCAGTCAATTAGTAAAGCGAAAAATATGGGGCTATTGGGCTCAGGAAACACTCACCGGCTTGAATGTGTTTTGTTTAGTGATGGATAACAGGGTATGTTTTGAAATTTATTTTGGAAATTTAACGTATGAAGATGTGGTTGTAGAAAATTTGGCATGAAATGTATTACAGCAAATTTTACCAAATATGGAATACCAGCCCGTTCTACTCGATATGTTGACCGGCAGACGACTGTCATATCCGATGATAGGTTGAAATAGACCTTTGTGGTGGCCTCCACGATCACAATATCTATCACCACTGGACATTTATGTACCAGATCATATTAAGAATGAAGTGGATGCTCATCTACTATTAAGTCTAGAAGACTTCAGTTGAAAGAACTTCTAGAAATTTAAATCCAGCTGATATAACAAAACAGCTACTACCACCGCAATCCATAAGATAATTTTTCTCTGGTTTTATTATAGGTTCTAGTTTACAGAATTTTGTCTACCTTTTCTATACAGGTTATCTTTTATTAAACAAACGGCATGCTCTGTGGACTACTTCATTACATTTCCCATGTATGTAATATAAATCTTAAATCTCAGTTATGTAGAATTTGCATATCATTCTTCATATCTACCTCAAAATTAGTTAGTCAGGTGGATGCAAGTTACAGTAATGGAGTAGTACAATTAACACTGCATCAAAGAGGGCCGTTTGTCGAGCTGTAATTATTTCCTATTGTCATTTTCGCAGCCATCCACAATGAGCAATACATATTATTTAGATGTTTTGTTAATTTTAAGAAAAACAGAAAGAGCCTCAGTGATTCAGTGGCAAGAAGGTGTACATCTGAATCGGAGGGTACTGCGTTCGATCCCAGGGTTCCCCTTTCACTTTTACAGTACATACTGTAACAACATCAACCGACGTTGTGGCATTGTATTTGACCAAGTTAAATGTCTCCACGTTCCGGCCTTCGGAGGGGGCGTAAAGTCGTCGATCCTGTGTCCATGCGATGTTGGGCCCGTTAAAGATCCCTACCCTACATACAGAAAGACAGGACTCCGGTAAAATGTCCTGGAGAGTGACGCGAAACTGCTCCCTGCGGTCGGTGATCACCCATAGTCGCGGAAACAGACGGACGAAAAAGAATTTGTAATAGAAAAACTAATAAAGAGAAATATAGAAAACCGTAATACCGATCGAAGGATAATAAAATGCTACAGCGTAGTCTATTTGAAAAACAACACGTATGAAAGCTTGAAGTTTAAGAGAGACGGCATTAAATTTTGAGCACTTTGTAGAAGGTAAGGTTCTATCGTAAGTATTTCTTGTAAGGTAAATGGCTCAATTGGTTGCACTTTCAGAATCATCGCATTAACTTTGATATTATTGAAGTTGACAAATTTTGGACGAGGCAGTGTTATTTTTTAATAAAAAGTTTAAAAAATTAATCATATGTATGGCAGTATGTGACATTTTTATTAAAGCCCACCTAAAAAGACGCGTGGAATCTAAAAATGCACAAATATACAGCGTGTGCCATTCAAAATAAGTTCACGGCAACTACGGCTATAACCGGAAGTGCCCAGCGCTTACCTACGTATGTTTCAG
This sequence comes from Tillus elongatus, assembly GCA_964006375.1. NCBI lineage: Eukaryota > Metazoa > Arthropoda > Insecta > Coleoptera > Cleridae > Tillus > Tillus elongatus. The sequence continues at coordinate 70,428,477 of OZ023262.1, forward strand.
GAAACACTAACCAGGTGCGTGAAAGACGCTGTAAGATGATGTATATAAGTCATTATAATCCATCTTTTTAACCTATCTTCTGCGATAAGTCACACCTAACTTTGATAATTAACATAGAACCTCGTATATGTAAATTTCATTTTTCGATAGCCCTTTTAAAAACATGCCCAATGATATGCCACTTGATGGGTCCCGTCTTTTAGTATAGGTGAGAAATTATTTTCTTGAAGACTGTATAAAGGAAGAATTGGGATAAAACTTAACCATGCCTCAAGAAAAACTGCAAGGAAAATGATTAACATAACAAGAGATTGCGCCTACTAATAATTATAGCATCTTACTAAGTGAAGATTGAAACCTGTGATGAGCACTGATAAGTACACTTGGAGAACCCAAATCACCGCAATACATCTTAAAAGACCTGACGATCGTTTCACTAACCAAGTTAGCGTCATCAGAGGATGAAACATTCTAAATACTTAAAAAACTAACATTAACTTATATACCGGATCTCAGGTCAAGAGATGGAACCGAGATGAGACACTACTCGTAGGCAAATTCCAAAGTGTATTGTATTTTTATCGCCGGACCAGGTCTTTGCGCTATCCCTACTGCTTTATCTAAAAAGTGTCCATCTGTAATAGTTTTGAGAAAGTTCAACGACAGCTAAATTAACAGCGGTCCCTTTGGCGGCAATAACTGTATACTTATGTTATTGGTAAAAACGTGCCGAAAACGTGGGAATTTTATTTAGCAAATCAATCGATCAAGTGACTCGTAATTGGCGCTGGTGAAGTGTTCATACATTTTTTGTTGTAACTATATTTCGCAATATATACGCTCTCGAACCCATTTAGCTGTGCTGGTTTTCTAACATTTTTTATTAATTTCAGGTTATCTTTATCAACGTGATGATTATTATCCCAAATATGTCGGGCGACGGCAGACTTATCTACAGTACCGTAACGTAATTGGGATATGTGTTCTTTGAATCTTATACCAATCGATCTTTTTGTTTGTCCGACGTATTTAAGATTACAATCTTTATAACTAATTTAATAAATTCCCGACATTTTGTCCGCGCTATCCTTGTCTTTTGGGTTGCCTAGCAAGTTTTTTAAGGTTGAATATTCATAAACCTATTACAGATGGACACTTTTTAGATAAAGCAGTAGGGATAGCGCAAAGACCTGGTCCGGCGATAAAAATACAATACACTTTGGAATTTGCCTACGAGTAGTGTCTCATCTCGGTTCGACCTCTTTACCTGAGATCCGGTATATAAGTTGATGTTAGTTTTTTAAGTATTTAGAATGTTACATCCTCTGACGACGCTGACTTGGTTAGTGAAACGATCGTCAGGTCTTTTAAAATGTGTTGTGGTGATTTGGGTTCTCCAAGTGTAATTATAACATCTTATTTGTGAAAAATCGAACGACGCGCAAAAAAATACAAAATTTGCCGGAATATTTTAAAATCCTCAAAATTCATTTCAAATGAATGAACCAGATTCCATAAGAAACAATTACATGCATAACACATCCAGAAAGCGTCCGTTGTTGACTGTTCTAATTAACGGTGTCGGCTTACATGGTAACTAGCAAAGATAAGGCACAACTTGTATGATAATAGAGAACAGTAACCTCTGTAATAACTCGAATGAATACTCGACGAATCGTTCGTTAAAAGCTGCAAAATAAAACCTTACGTATTATGTCAGCTGACGGAACAAAGGTGTTAACGTTTCACAAATTAAATATATAAATACAGAATTAATTAGATTAACAACTATTTAGTTATTGTTAAGACGTAAAATTGAGTAATTCGTTACAAAAACCTAATACGTATTATAAAAAATAAAATGGAAAAATAATTAGGTGATGAGTCATATGTATTTTATTAATAAATAAACAATGAAGCAACGAAACCAACAATTTAGCCTCTACATATACTTTTCTGTCTGCTGCAGGGCTCGTCCGCGGCTTTGCCGCCCCGACAGCACTGCAGCCCTTGGCCTATTGTGCATCTACATATACTTACTACTACTATATAAACCACTACATATATTGGTTATTATTATTTTATTATTATTTATTCATTGATAAAAATTATACAGTATGCCTATACAATAAGTCTGAGATTTGTGGTGTACATTTGCATAATTTTAAAAGTTATATCTAAAGTAATGTGACAATTATATATCAAATTCAGCAAACTTCAAATTTTGACAAACCAGGTAAAAAAAAATTCTTCACTTTTATTTCTTCAATCGAATGCTTCACCCATTGCCTTCAGGCACAAAACTATACTAAATGTTTTGGTACTTTTAGGCTTTTGAAACAAAAACATATTTGTCTTCGTCTAAAGTTTGTTATCCTGTGACGTCTTGAAGGAGCATAATCACCAAACGGATCTAATGAAGTAGCGTCAGCAGTTTCACTTAAGGGAGGACAAGAACAAGAGTAATTGGAATGTAAAATTAGTTGTTCAATCAAACCATTGGAGAGGCCTAAGCTATATTCCCGATGGTAGGACATTCATACATTCCTAGACAGGCGATCAGATAGAGAAACTGATAAAAAAGAAACTATATACAAGACCAGAGCAATACAGAGAAATAATCCCAGACATAAGGCAAAGTTTACAGGTTGGGGCTTAATACTCCAGTAATTGACTGGATATCTAAAGTATTGTATTAAGTATGAAATCTCAGTGATAGTGGAGAATTTTAAATTGAAAATGTCGAAACTAATCATATTTTTAAAAAAAAAATGGTTAGTTTCTATATGAACAATCTGGGTACCAAAAATTCGTTGGTTGAAAGGCGAACAAAGCTGCTTTTAAACCAAAATGTTGTGAAATAGGGCGTGGCATGCCAGATAAAAGCAAGCTGTATTGGATTTATGGGCACCAAGTAAAAGATAAGCATGCTCTAAGTTTGTGACTAGGGGCCCTTATTTACGCTCATTCAAAGAAATTTGCCCAAAAGTTGTGGCCTCATTACATTAATTGCGGGACCTGTGACTAGTAAGTATACACCCTAAATCGATTAACTCGGAATCTTTTTCAATTGCCGACTAACCGTGTAAATTGCCGATTAAGTGAAGAATAATAGTAAGAAAAAAACCACCACCTCTCTCAAGCATCTTATTGTAAAAATGATTGGTGTCATGGTGTTTGGTTTTATGAAAATTCACTACCATAGCACACTTGCTGCGTCCAAACTTTTTTAGTATTCATTAAAATAGCAGGTGTTTATTCCATTTTGAATTCAATATAAAAAGCCTGGACGCAGCAAGTGCGTTATGGTAGTGAATTTTCATAGAAATTATCTGGCACCAAATATTTTATTATAACGTATTTTTCTTGTAACACAGAAATCCAGATTTTGGTGTATAGTTTACTTTTATATCGTAAACCTACCTACCAAATTTGGTTCTCATAGATTTTTTATCCTTTGAAAAAAAAATCGTCCGACTTTCCTGGCTAACGAACTTATCCAAGCCACTTATAAAAGTGAAGGTACAAGCCAAATTTGATCAAAATCGGCCCATTATTATCATCATCATTATATATATATATATATATATATATATATATATATATATATATATATATATATATATATATATATATATATATATATATATAAACGGAAAAATTATGATAAGGCGTTTCTACCAATAGATAGGAGAATAGAAGAGTCTCGTCAAAGTGACGCATTCAGAGAGGTGTTCGTTTATATTATTCCTGGAAAAAATAGAGATGCCGTATACTGAGCGCTCTCAAATAGTGACTGAATTTGAGAAAAAACTGTCTTGATTCAATTTGTTCAAATTGAACAACCCCCCTGTAATGCCTACAGACTCTAGTTTTGGTAATATTTTTTGCAGATTAGGTATACAATTTGAATCTGATGTATTCTTTTGGCAAATTTTTCGTTAAAAAAATTAGTTTTGCAGAAATTTGCTCGTGTTTCCGTGGAAATCATTAAGATCGTAAGTTTTTTTTTTCCATTTGGTAATAAATGCTTAATAAGTTATTGTAAAAAACTCTTTAAGGTTTTCGTGAAATTTTTTTTTGAGAATTTTAGTTTTACTAAAAATTCGCTAAAAAGCTAAAAAGAAGACGCACGTAGACTTCATTTTCAAGGGGGACACATGGCTTAAAATTTGGTATCTTGGAATCTACCCCGTAGATAGAGCGTAAAGTAGGTACCCTGTAAGTTTAAATGACACTCTATTTAAGAGTCACATTTTAAAGCTTTCTCAATTCTGCGCACAACAACACACGACTTTTAAAATTTTGGTTTGGATATGGCAATAAAATCGTCAGCTAAAGAATAAAACAAAATACCAATGAATGAAAGAATGTTATGTAAATAAATGTTCAAAATGTTTTCCCTCCACTTCCATCCAAATGAAATTTTTGCTCCACTTCCGAACCAACATTTCGGGCGTTATCCGACTACATTCATTCTTCAACAATTCGTTGACGAAGCTCCTCAAGTGGGTTTGGTCGCGTTGCATACATTTTTGACTTGCAAGTGTCCCTGTAGAGAAAAAAGTCTACTGTGTCTTATCCAGTGATTTGCAAACTTCTGATTAAGAAAATTACGCACAGCTGCGGCATGATGTGGTTGAGCACCGTCCTGCTGAAACCACACATTCTCTTCCTGGGCATACTGGGAGACCACCTCATAGAGCCTTACTTCCTACCGGGAAATCTGGATGGAAACATGTATCTGAATCTACTAGAAACGCATCTACCCGACGATTGCCGAATTATTTTAAGATGACAACGATCTTGCAGAAGAGAAGATTTAGACCAAGAGGCAGCGCCCTTAGAAGACACCTCACATTGATAGGCGTAGAGAGGGATCCCATTTGCCAGGAATGCGGCGAGGATGAGGAAACGTCCTACCACTACCTGTGTGAATGCGAGGCTTTTGGGAGTCTTCGAGCAGAATTGTTCGGATCGAGGACTCTCCGGAGGAATCAGGTAAGTACCGTGCAATTGAAGACCGTCACGGCCTTCATATCGAGGTCGAGGCGGTTTGGCGACGGAACCGAGGAGGAGTAGAGCATGGTTTCTGGGGTTGGCAAAAAGGGCCCATGGTGGCCTACTTGCTTGGCGTTGGCCTCCCCACCACTGCTACTACTACTAGGCCAAGAGGAAAACTTGTGAAAATCCTGGCCCAATTAATAAATGCGGAAATCAGAATGAAATAAAAACAGCTGGTGAAGACAGTCATCGTTGCGAAGACAACATATAACAACATATAAAAATTGAAACTGACCCCGGGTATGGGTTCTAGGGGCCTAATTCGCGCTCATTTGCAAAACTTTTTTCAAAATTCAAAAGTCGGGATCTCCCATTTAGTGAATTTTTTCTACGAAAATTCACTATAAGTAATATTTGAAGATGTTTCTCCTAGATTAGAAATAAAAATGTTAACGTGAATGAAACTAAAGATGTTGAAACTCCCGTGTATATAACGAAAAGGTTTTTGCAGATTAGGATAAACAAATAAACCTTCCTAGACTATTGTAATGTATGTTTGGACAAACGTAATTTGATATGTACTCGATCGATTAATCATTCAATTTACCTCATGTAAATTGCAACAACGAAAATAGGTGGCTGTGTTCCGCATATTTACACTCGACACGTCACACGTGTTGTCCGGTAAGTAGATAACGAACATGTCGTTTATTAGATAATGTTTAATTGAAATGTACTTTCCCCTCGTTTTAAAATTTGTCTTTCAGCTTTTAGAAAAAAGAATATCTGAATTTATTGTTGTATATGTAAATTGCATCATTTATTAGGGTTAGGCATTGGCGCTTACCTGGCTGCTGTTGCAGTAATTTGCCCTAGTTTTTGGATTTTTACTAAACGTAATACGCCTACCTCGCAATCATTTTGTACATTACTGGTGTACCTACTACATTGCCCACAGAAACTTTTTTCTTTCGCATAGGCGATACTGCTAAGAAATCACAGCATACGAGGGTGAGATATTAATAACGTAGTTGTTTCGAGAACCGTTTTAAGTGAACTTTCGTAGACAAAATCAATGTTGCTACATTTGATTTTTAAAATTTTCTTTAAATACGCATGAGCCCTAGAACCCATTTTCGGGGTCCGTCTCAATATATTGGTGAACATTGGTTTGTCATTTTCCAAAACACAAACATTTACAAAAGAAAACCAAAAATTTTCTGAGAAAACTACTGAATGTTCTAGCTAATACAGTTGTTCACGCCACTTGCAAAGGGAAGGTACCTGCCAAATTTCATGCTTAAAATTTGATGTGAAAAAAATTAAGATTTCAGTCTAAAGCAATTAATCAGGCATTTAGTTTTAAAAAAATGATCGCAGGAGGGCACAAGACCAAAATATTTGTGCTCATATCTATTAAATATTACAGATATGTTGTCTTGGCGCATGTATAATTTTCATAACAAAAAGTTTCATAGATCATTTCCAGAAAAATTCGCTACCATAACGCCCTTGCTGCGTTCAGACTTTTATATTACAATATAATCTCCAGAAAGGTAAACAAATTTAGCCCAGCAATAGCCCAAGGCTTTTATCCCGCAAAAGCCTGGCAAAATAACGATTAGGAGGTCTGATTGCATCAAATGAAAATCTATGTCCATCTAGGCGCGAATGGTGTAAACACCGCAGCCAAAATACCAACATCACACATCATGTCCATCTAGGAAAACTTTTGATCATTATTAGAGAGATAAAATTAAGAGGTTGCAATGTGTGAGTAAGATGGATGTGATCAAACAGTACACAATTGATCGATTCTAGCCATGACAATAACACTGGCATCATTTTGGCAACTTGTTTCTTCTTTTAGAAGACGATCAATGTTTGGTCGGATTTGCACTGCCCCGACGCAAAAGTCTGGTTATAGTGACAATGTTGCTTTTGGCATCCGCAACAGACCGGGTATACCGAAGCGAGGCTATCTGGTAAAGACAGGCGCTTGGTTTTTGGTCCCGCCTGGTGATGTTTCGAAAGTAACGGCTGCAAGCAACTCACGAGGACTCACTGGGACAGGCAGGGAACCTCCACAAACCCAGAGACGGCACTTCACTCTATTCTCCACCACATCTTATGTCGATGCTTGCCTTTGGAGACTACTTGTTGGAGCATAGATATGCTCACGAGTCCCAGTAAGGACGAAACCGGTTTAGGTCTCCTCTGGTGATTACTGCACCAGCACGCTACACATCATACCGCAAATCACGGAGGATTGTAGTGATTGTGGCAAGCGAGTATGGTAATTCAACGCTCGTCGTGATATTAGCAAGGTAAGAAATTGTTTCCACTTGCTGGTTTTCCCCCAATGTTTCTTGTTGCACTCTGGGTGCGTGGAAGCCTATAACCCCCACAAGCCCAAAGATTGCACTTGGTGCTATTCACCACGACATCTGATGGTGATACCTGCCTCAGAGCAGACTTGTTGAAGAATAGATGTGACATACTGGCGAGTCCTAAAAAGAACGAAACCGGTCTGTTTCCTCTAGTGACTACTGCTCCAGCGTGGTATACATTACACCGCAAGTCCCGGAAGATTGGAGCGATTATAAAACTTAAGTTTTGTTATTTGGATTTATATGTAATCATGCGAATATCTAATTTTTAACAGTAGTGTCTGTGGTTAAATCTTATATGGAAATCGTTGGAAAATCTAGTAGTTTAAACATTATGTGGGCAGACAGAACACGAAGGCAACCAAGTGTGTAATTTCCAATATTACGTTTTAAATTAATTGTAAATGATAACGTTTTATTTGTCTACCTTAATAACTTTCTTAGTTAAGTACATGCAATGCACTTGTATTTAATTTACTTCAGCAGGATCAACCCATATGTCACTTGTCATTCAATACTGGCTGTGAAACAATGCCACATGAACAACTAATAAATGAACAACAATGTTTTTTTTTTACATTAACGACATTGGAGTAATAAAATCCAGTCTGTCCCACACAAGAAGCGACAGACCGCCAATGTAAGGTTAAACTCGATCCTAAATACTTTATTGGCATTTTGCAACCACACGCTCAGACGGTAAAAGAAATTAAAAAGAGCAGCCTTTATTATTCGAGGAACTCTCTCAGACAAAAACTCGTGCTATTTATGCGGGAATCTCTGTATTCTCTGCTAGTTTTAAAAAAGACAAGAGCAGTCTGTCAATAAAACAAAGACTGGGGTAACCATAATACCCCATTTCCATTGTTGTGCTCTAGCAAAGAAATCAGCCGAGTGTTAAAACTTCTTACCTATATTTATCAGAACGGTATTAACTTGTCTTTATAATACAATTTTTTGACGAAAGCTGTTGAAAAACTAAACGACGAGGTTATATAATGACAATTAAAAGAGTGCAAGAAAACGATAATTTACTTTGTTAATATCGACAGGTAAGTAGACTTTAAGAACTCAAATCACAACAGCACATTTTAAAGATTTCGGGACGCAGCAAGCGCGTTGTAGTAGTGAATTTTCATAAGCATTGTACACCATTATTGTACGGCATATTGTGCGTGTGTTTTGTTTCTTTAACGTCGGCCTATTTCCGCGACTATGGCCAATCGCCGACGCCAGGCAGCAGTTTCACCTCCGAATCCTGGAAATTTTGCCGAACCCCTGCCTTTCTGTAAGGAGGGCAAGGATCTTTAACGTGGCCAACATCGCATGGACACGGGACCGACGGCTTTACGCCCCCTCCGAAGGGCGGAACGTGCAGACATTCAACTTGCTCAAATCCAATGCTAGAACCTCGATTGATGTTAATGTTACAGTTTGTACTGAAAAGGTCAAAGGAGAACCCTGGGATCGAACCCAGTACCCTTCGGTTTAGAGGCACACGTTCTTACCCCTGAACCACCGAGGCTCTTAGCATATTACATATTTATACTTTATATTTACACAGACCAGAGGATGAATAATTTTAAGTTTACTCATCAGTGCTCATCACAGGTTCAAATCTCCACTGAGTAGTATCGATAGTTTACTGTGATAAGATTTTTTAACCAACGCTTTATATAAATTCATGAGGCATAGGCATTCCCCTATTTGCTCTAGCCAAATTGAAAGCCATTGTGACACTAACCGTTTCTCTAAAATTAATACTTAATTTCTAATTAATCTTTAGGTTCGGGTTTCAGTATCACTGGAAAATGTCCCCGTCTAATTAAAAAGAAATGATCAAAAGCAACTGGTTGGAATGTCTCAGAAATATTTAGTTCTGCTGTCCTACGAATAATACGAAGTTTACAGTACACTTTCCCCTGGACGCAAAAGTGTGTCCCTGTCTATCCCATATACATGATTTGGAAAAACATAAAATAATATATATATATATATATATATATATATATATATATATATATATATATATATATATATATATATTAAAAAAAAAACAAAAAAAAAGAAAGGAAAAAAGAGAAAGAAAAATTTTTAAAAAATAAGGGAAAATAAGGAAGAAACACAAAATTAATTTAAAAAAGTAAAAAAAAAAGAAAAAAGAAAGAAGAGTGAAAAAAGAAAGCAAAAATTATTATATGTATAAATAAGTTTAGACATTGTATATTTGTATAAAGGTAACCTAATTCTGTCTTCTGTCTGATTATTAAGGTATTTGTATATATTTGTGTATATAAAATAGCAAAAGTCTGTGGCTGATGGAATTACTGTTCCAAGGTCATAAATACCTCCGACACCACCGCCACCACCACCACCACCACAGTATACTTTTTAATTTAAACTGAAACTATGACCACATACAGATTGGTCCGAAAGAGAGCAGCGGCAGTTCACCCAGTTCCAGCTGAGTTTTCTAGTATTCCTCCTATTAAAAGTAATGTTAATGAAGGAGGCAGTCAAAATATTATATTATTTATTTGTGGAAAAGCTAATCAGGGGCTTCACTTTGAATCAAATTATTACGACAGCCAAACCTCAGCCGAAAATAAAAAATTAAAGAAGAAAATACATGCCCAGTTACACAAAGCTCGATTAAATATTTAACCGACTGTTAGTTAAACATTGCTTCAGACGACCAATCAGATTATTGATTCCGGCTTTTGTCATGACAATCAAATATTTTGAAGCTGTGATTGGTTGTAAGCAATGGTTATATAACCTCGCGTTAAATATTTAATCAAGCTTTATGAAAAGTACACTTGAGAACCCAAATCACCACAACACATTTCAAAAGACCTGACGATCGTTAACTTGGTTAGTGAAACGATCGTCAGGTCTTTTAAAATGTGTTGTGGTGATTTGGGTTCTGCAAGTGTACTTATCAGTGCTCATCACAGGTTCCAATCTTCACTTAGTAAGCTTTATGAAACTTGACAAAAGGCTGCTGAAGTGTGGCATTGAATTTAGATTTACCTTGATATTTGAAAACCAATTGGGGCAGATGTATTGTTAAAATCGATACAGACGGGTTTTTTATAGTGATAAAAAATACGGCTCCAGCGAAAATTACCTTTCCAGTCTTAAAACGCAGGCTTCTTGTTAGCACCGCCAGTAAGCTAGAATAAGGATCTCTAACCAAGAAAATGGCAGTCATATTGAACATCTACTATAAATTATGCAGATATTGTCAGTTTTCAAGTTGTTATTAGTTATGGAAATAAAAGTTGTTGAAATAAATTGTTCCGGGTTCTTGATCAATATTTCTGCATCTTTTGGCGAAAGATGAGCGTAAATCTATTCATTTTGAAATTCATGAATCCATGGCAAGCTATTCGTGAAAAATTTCTCCAGATGCATTCCTTACATACGAATTGGATTAAATGAAAAAATCTAGGATACTTCTTATACAAGAAACTGAAGCCCGCTTACTAACGGAATCGCTAACGTAATTTAAAATAAAGTTTTATCGCGTTTCACTACTTTCGGACAGCCTGTATAGCTGGTGGTTGGTGCGCCTGGAAGAACAGTTTCTAACAGTTTTTGCATTAATTATATTATTATTTGAACGGTTCTCAAGTTATGGGCTGATCCCACACTGTTAACTTCGCTGTGTTCTGTGTATGCTCATTGAAAATAGGCTGGCAGCCATAACTGCAAGGAAAAGATTTTGTCGAAAAAAATATGAAACACGTAAAGTTTGCTTGTGAACGAGACAACTTTTGCCGCAAAAAGTGTAGCCCAAACTTTAACCTTACTAAGCGGAGGTGTTATCCCGCATTTTTTTTTCAAATGGGAATAGGGGTCATGTAATAGATCGTTTAAAAGAGCTTTTTATTCCAGATACATTGCTTTTTTATTTTTGAAATTAAGTCTCTTCGTTGAGAAGATATAGATTTTTTAAATATCACTAATGCATTTCCCGAGAAATTCTTAATGCTTGAATTGGGCCTCACCAGCGTCCATTACAAGATAAAAATATTGTTAAAGGTTTGCTTAGGTAATAAAAAGTCCTCTTGATTAAGGTGCTCCAAAAAAACCTCGGCAAAATATATCTTGTGATAACGTATTCTTGTGTTAAAATCTTAAAACAAGGATAACATTTTTTAATAATACTTGGCAAGTACCTCCCATTTGTATTTGGGTAAGTTCGTCAGCCATGAAAATCGGACCAGCACCAGCTTTCCGGAAAACCTTAGAGTAACCAAATTTGGTGAGAAAAATTGAAACAAGAAGCATTTATGAAAAATAAAAAATAAATTTGGTAATCCAGGTCAAGATTCCAAAAATTTAGGTGGGATAGATTTATTTTCAACATCAACAGAAGAATTTAGAATGGGATTAGAAGTAGCAAACTAACTTCAATAAAACCTTATATAAAAATACACCTCAATATATGGCGAATGTGATAATGTTCTGAAGACACATTTTATAACAGACACATCAGTTGTTAAATCTACAGACACTAGCGACATTTAGCAAAGACTATACAAGAACGGCGATGGAGAGTTGTAGACGTATCGGTAAGAATTCTTAACATGGTATGTCAAGTTTGAAGTTTGGCGATTTTGGAATGCGAATATCAAAAAGATTTGCAGCACAAGCACAAGGTGCTGACTTTTTGTATAACATATTGTACAATTTATATGAATAAATGTATTATTATGAGCTTGAACTAGGTAAACACACAAGCTGGCCACTAAAAATCCATGTCAAACTGATAAAACAGATTATAGGCTTTAAAAAAATATTCCGTCGCACTGGAGGTCAAAGAAGAGCAAAGGCGAACGAAAAGATACATGGCTAACACAATGTAAAAGTTTCTTTGGCAGAAAAAGATTAAAAACATTGCTCCACAAACGTCAAAGTGACAATTTGCAAATTCAAAATTGGTGATAAAAAATTCCAAGACTAAGAGCGGGGTTTCTTCGAAGTTTTAGCAGCAGTCTGAAGTATAAAATTCGTAATTTAAAATTGTTTGCATTTTGTATGTAAAACATAAGGAACACAATTTAAAATGCTACAAAAAAAGCATCAAGTTTCTTTGCCAGAAAAAGTTTTGTCGTGTTGTTCCAGTTTGTGCCTGTCTCCTATATCAAAAAATTACTTTAAAAATTTATAAACTCTTTTAGAGGCGTCAGAGTGACAATTTGAAACGTCAAAATTTGTGAATTTTAAGCAAAATCTCTAAAACTACAATGCTTATTTAGGGTTCCTGATTTAAAATTGTTATAGTTTTTTTATTTAACAAAATAAAATTGTTTTCAGTTGAATAATTGATAAACGGACAAACCATGAGTAAAAGCTCAGACCCAGACAAGTGTGGTATGGTAACGCATTTTCATAAACTTTGCTTTAAAATTTTATTAACTAGACACCCAGAAACTTTTTTACTATGCAACAACGTCTTTGTGTACCAAATTATACTAAACCAAATTATTATTATTAAATTATTTTTAGAAACAGCTTTTTTAGGAAAATTGATTCTTGAAAATTCTCCGCCATATTGCACTTGCTGCGTCTAGGCATCTTTATTCCATTTGCTGAAAAATTCATTTTTTGGGTGAAAATTCGCTATTATAAGGCGCCTATTACCCGCAGACTATTGACTAATCAAAAACAAACAACTTAGTTCTGTGCAGCAACAGAACCTAAAAACACGTTCTGCTTACTTTTCTAAACTTCTTTATAAAAAAAATAAACCAAAAATAAACTAGCAAAGAGGAAGATCTGATCAAAAAATGATTTGCCCCTTCAACCACAGGTTTCTACAGTAATTGCATCCCATTGTTAACAAAAGATCATGTATATCCATTTTTACAAAGTGGCTAAGACAAGATATTCTAGTAATTTCTGCAATTCATTCTGTTGTCTAAATTAAACGTGTAATTATTTTATGCTGAACAAAAGACCACCAACATTCTTGATCAAATAATTTAGAAACATTTAACGATCTCTATTAATTTAACGGGCCCCTAAAACGGACAAATTCAAATGCGTAGTACTGGAACACCTGGCACAGTAACGAAACACTTCTAACTACCAACTGCCGATCCGAGAAACCGTTAGCTGTTATAATTTTAACGAGCCCTTTGATATAAAAGCTCAGTACGCGCCTGAAACCCACAAGCACCGCGGCCTTGAAGATAAATCTACAGATCAAGGTCAAGGAAATGTTATATACAGCACTTACAATGGCGCTGCCGCTCAAATCCCAACTGTAATAATACCCACCACTTTGTGGAGTTGCACTGAAACTAATTACTTCAGCTCCCATCGACAATAAGAGAAAAGTGTGTTGTATCAACTAAAATTACTTGCAGTGGCAACTGAATTCTTATTAGCAATATCTGACATTGTCCGTAACCAGAAACAAGAAAAACAAAACAAAACAAAATAATGTCAATGACGAAACCAGTATGTAAAGATTTAAAATGAAATCTGCAAACTGAAGATTTAATTGAAATCAATGCCAACAACTATTTACCTCAATTTACTTATTATCTTACATACACCAACGAAAAAACGTTAAACCGAAAGTCACTCGGCAAATGCGTTTTGACAGCGAATTTTCAGTCAAATCTGTAAAATCCTAAACACTCAATTTGATATTGAGCTGGAATAAACGTGGTACATATTAACGCCTTAATCGAGGTCTGGACGCAGAAATAGCATTATCAATTTCATAGAAATGATTATTTAATTAAAATAAAGTCTGGAGGCAACAAGAGCGTTATAGTAGTGAATTTTCATGTTATGTAATAAATCATAAGCGAAGAGAAGTATGCAAAAAAAGAAAGTCGTACGAACGAGAATCTATAGAAGTACTTGTGAAGTAGGAGTGTCCTGAAGAAACTGAAATTTCAACAAAATTGATATTGATATATATATATATATATATATATATATATATATATATATATATATATATATATATATATATATATATATATATATATATATATATATATATATATATTCAAATTAAGACTTCCTATACAGAACGCAACTTACGTTGTGTTATGGGCATGTATCAGCCTATTTATCTTACATGTAAATAGCTGCTTTTTGTAAACCACGCATATAATTTTGATTCCATCAATTAAATATGAAATGTATGTCGCTCAAATAGCGACATTACGTGAAATGTTACTCAAAACAGTGCCTTTATAAACGTCCAAAGAGCCTCGGTGGTTCAGGGGCAAGAACGTGTGCCTCTGAACCGAAGGAACTGGGTTCGATCCCAGCGTTCTCCTTTCACTTTTTCAGTACAAACTGTAACATTAATATCAACCGAGGTTCTGGCATTGTATTTGAGAAAGTTGAATGCCTGCACGTGCCGCCCTTCGGAGGGGGAGTAAAGCCGTCGGTCCCGTGTCCATGCGATGTTGGGCACGATAAAGATCGCTACCCTCCTTACAGAAAGGCATGGGTTCGGCAAAATTTCAGGATAGCGAGGTGAAACTGCTCCCTGGCGTCGGTGATTGGCCATAGTCGCGGAAATAGGCCGACGTTAAAGAAACAAACACACACACACACACATAAACGTTCTTCACCATAACTATTGAATATATCCAGCTTTGTTTATTCTACTTAACTTTATACCTCTGAGTAATTTCCTTCTCTAACGAGGAATGTAGTAATAGTTCGCGGTACTTTGTAAACCATATCTTCAGTTGGATTACAGTTATTCAACATAACTGAATTTTTTAACATTGCACCTGTGATTTGATTACAATATACATACAAGTAAAATTTCGTAAAAAAACAAATTTAAGAGTTTCAAATATATAGCAAAAGAAAGTTGAAATTAATAATAGTATTTTACTTATTTTTATTATTCGATCCTTTTTTTAAATTTATTTTTTATGAATATTTTATTTTATTTTTTACTTTACGTTTTAGCTGTCAGGCGAACTGTTTAAGTTAAGTAGGCTACTTTATTATTATTATCACCGTATAAACCACTATGTACCCATACCATTTTTTAATAATAAATTTTATAGGCAGTTTGGTATGGGTGTGGGTAATATTAACTGTAAGTTACCGGTAATTGTACATCACTATATATAACTTTCTAATGACTAATGGCGAAATTTCTAATGATGAAAATTCGCTTAAAAACGAGCTAGAAAGTTATTTCATTTAATAAACAAGAAAATTAATTAAGCTTTGCTTTTTATACAGAAACTATGTCTGCGTAAAAAAAATTAAATGCTTAACACGCGCTCGTTTGACAATGTCGAAGGAAACATTTCACAGTTTTGAAGAAGGTTCCTGAAACTTTTTCCCTTCCTTTCTGTAAGGAGGGCGGGTATCTTTAACGTATCCAACATTGTACAATACAAGAGACCGACGGCCATACGCCCCATCCGGAGGGTTGAAGCTGTAGAAATTTAACTTGATCAAACACAATCCCACAAAATGTTAATTTACAGCATGTTCAAAAAATTAATTTAACGCTTCTGCTGGGAATCGATCCCTGCGACTTTGGGTCCAGAGGCACACATCCCTACAACTGGACCATCGGGTGTGCTTTTTTACGTCCATTTTTTTAGTACCTTAACCTTAAAATATTATGTAAATAAGTATGATCAGGCACTTTAAATCAAATACAACATAAATAAACACAGGGTTATTCGCATAATAACAGACAAAATCACCGAAAATTCAATATATGTTTCGAAATTATACGTCAAACTTCAATCAGGAAACAACTGTAAATAATAATAATAATTTATTAGAAAAACAAACAACCTAGACAACAGAAACATAATACTTCCTACTGATAACTTATAGAAATTGTTCAAAATGATAGGGATCTTTGAATTTTCGATGATTTTAAGTAACATCTATCAAATACGTGTCTTTACTTATTCAGGTTTTGCTTGAAAACGACAAGGTTTTAAAAAAATAATAGGAGCAAAAAAGTTTTAGAATTAAATTCTCCATAAAATTGAATGACAATTATCTAAATCCACCAATGGGTTACAAAATTTTGTCACATTTTAAGGGTGCATCACCCCTATTCAACCCTTTGTAATGGTTCGATCAAATACGTGCTATCTCGATTAATGTTCTTGATACACTCAAAACGTGTACCAAATTTGGGTTTTCCTAAGTGAAAGTATTACTAAGATATTGATTTTTTTCCGATATTTGAAACCCTACGATAACTTCTCAAGGGAGCAAATTAATACGGGGGTAAGTTGCCGTTAAATCACCATAATTAGGTTCCCCTACAGCTGCCTGTGTCTGTTCTTATGCGGAACACCTGTATAGTAATAGTAATTTATTGATATACATTGCATTATGTGACAAATACATTACAAACTTGTGCTTGTCTATTGAACGCAATTTATTCCAAACATAGCTCCTAAACTTCCAAAATATATTTCAAACCAAATTAATAAAACTTTTTTTACCAGTTCATTCATTCCATATATAATGCCCAACACTGTCTTCATTTCCATCCATAAATTAGCTACTAATATTCATAACTTAGTGTCAATAACTTTTCTTTCTTCTATATGTCTTTAAATTAATCTTAATTCTAACTACAGATTTCGAGAGGCTTGAATCATTTCCAACAGGTACAAGTACTTATAGAACAGCTCTACGTATGTATCAGGCACTTTAAAATCAAATGCCACATAAATAAACACAATAGTTAGGTACAACAAGCACTTATAGAACACCTTTAGGTTTATCTATCACAAATGTAAACAAAAGCGAATCTCACAAGTGTATAATGAACACATCGTTGCCAATAAACTAAACATTTGCTGTACCTAATTTGCATGATCGCCTTAATGAGTGTTTATATGTATAATTTAAAGACCGTATTATGTGAACAACCGAAATAGAATAATTACTAATCTGTAAAAAGTTGAATGAATCCTATATTATTGTACAAAGCGGCAAAAAACAAATGACTGTTGAAGCAGAGTTCACGGCCACTACAGTACACAATTCCTTTCATTCATTTTCTGTTTAGTTTCCTTAACGTCCTTATGTTCATTACTCTCTGTTCTCTTCATTCTCACGTAAACCGGTATTACGACTTGAGAAAAGAGAGCGATTTTTATGGACAACGAATTATGTCCTCGTTATTATTATCATATATTTTAATTAGATGTCTACAACCGCACTAAACACTAGCGACGCCTTTTTGTTGTTACAAGAACTGTCAATTATTATAGGGGTATAACTTTATAGATTTTACAGTGTTGCACTGCAACAAAATGTCATTCAATTCAAGAACGCCTCAAATATAAATTACCACTATCCTGGTAGATTGTGCATGAAAAGTGTCATTAAGGTAACTTAGAAAACTAAAACAATATAAAAGAGAATATATTGATTGTCAGCAATAAAATGGTTATTCATAAACGAAATATATTACAGCCGTTTAAGAAAAAGATAAGTGTTTAGGAAGTAAATACACCCCACCACTGACAACATCAGCAATCACAACCTTGTTTTCTTCTTAATTATCATTAAAAACAAGTCATTGACATTGGAGTTTATTTATTTATATTGTAGGTACCTATGTTAAATAGTTCTTGGATGTTCTGAAAGTATGTATCACCGGTTTATTTAAATGACGATATTTTTACTGAATTTTTTAAAATCTTGAAATCGTGAAATTTTGTATTTCTAGATTGCAAATTTGTCATTTTTTCTCAAATAAACGCAGAGATCATCTTAATTTTGAGGTATACGTCTAAAGAAACCACTGTTTAATAAAACTTCAATAGCTTGGACAGATTTGACTGTCAGTCCCATAAAACTATTTTTGAGAAAAGGAAAAAGATTAGATATATAAAATTTTGTGCACCTATTGGTTTTATAGAAATTATTTATACCACCAGGCGACAAAAGTAATATCTAGCTTGTTGAAAAACTAAACTGGCAGCATTTCACGAAAATGACTAGGTACTAGTTTATTTAACTGAAAATATTATAAAGTCAAACCCTAAAGTTCAAATACAATTTCTTTTCATCAACCCAGTTGTAAAACCCTTAAAAAAATTCATATCAATCCAATGCCTTGAAATCAAGCCCGCTTATCAGAAAGTAGGTATCAGCATAGGAGTTTTAAAGTTTAAATACAATTTCTTTTCATCAAACCTGTTGTAAAACGTTTTAAAAGTTTCATATCAATCCAATGCCTTGAAATCAAGCCCGCTTTTCAGAAAGTAGGTATCAACATAGGAGTTCTAAAGTTTAAATACAAGTTCTTTTCATCAAACCTGTTTTAAAACCTTTTAAAAGTTTCATATCAATCCAATGCCTTGAAATCAAGTCCGCTTATCAGAAAGTAAGTATCAACATAGGAGGTGGAGGCTCTTTACTACTCGTGATTCCATCACTTGACAGCAGCAGACCTACTAAAATTCCATGAATTACACGGCCAACAGCTATAGCGCTATCAGGCTTACTTTCTATCTCATAAGAGATACACCAGCCCCAGACCAATCACAATGAACAACCAAGTTATTCAAAGTAATGAGTCCTTTTCACTTGTTGGCATTTCTGTGGGTCGAAATCTCAATTGGCACCAACATGTCACATCAATTGCAGAAGCGGCTGCTAAGAAATTAGGTTTCCTCTTCCGGGCTTGCAAATACTTTTCACCAGCTAATCTCTATACCTTATATACTTCACAAATAAGGCCAAACCTCGAATACTGCTCCCACATCTGGGGTGCCGCTGCCGCTTCTACACTCGCTATCCTGGACTCCATTCGGAAGAGAGCTATACGTCTCATCGGTGACCGTACCCTCACCCAAAGGCTGCCATCCCTTGCCCACCGAGGTCCCGTTTGTGACCTCCCCCTTTTATAGATATCTGCACGGGCACTGCTCAGATGAGCTTTCTTCCATAGTTCCTCCACCTCCTCCACCAACAGATCTACCAGGGGAACAGAGCGAATGCACCCTTTTACTGTCCAGGTCACCAGACATAGAACATTGTGCCCGCTCTTTTGCCCTGAGCACTTCAAAGTTATGAAATTCCTTGCCACACATGTTTTTCCTTCTCCGAACCCCCAAGCCTTCAAGTCCATAATTAACAAGCTGCCTCTTTTCTCCTTGTCGACACCCACGGTACGATAGTATTTAGGCTGTAAGCCTTCGTGGTGTGTTGTTGAGCTATAAATATAGAGCAGTCCACAAAAACCAACGCCACCCCCATGCTGTCAATGTGAGATAATTCCCTCCACAAATTCAACAGTTGCTTAATGTATGCCGAATAGGAAACACCTGATGGTTGCCTCTGTCGTAAATACCGCAAATTTGTTTATATGCCCATTCATGTCAAAATCCACCCCTCCTTGCATTTTCCTCCAAAATTCGTCGTATTCAAGTGTTAAACGTTCGACGCTGTCCATGATCTAATAGCTCTTCTTAGGCGTGGTGAATTTGGTAAGCGTTCAAACTGAAATATTTAGCTACAATTTGATGTTATGTCGCCTAATGTTCAGTTGGTGCGAACTATTCTCGCGCATTCGGCAACACTTCCACATGCTCTTGAAAATCTTTGACAGAACTTCCAAAACACTCTTATCGTGTACTGAAATCCTTTCTGTAAATTTTGGGATTAGCTTTTGAATCACCTAAATAATGAGCACGTCATCTTTATCAAAAACTGGACATAAGTTTCTGCTATTAATGATCGTAGACTTTCGTAAGTTGTTTCGATAATGATAACTGGTTCAACTGTGTAGGGTTCTATTTTACTTCCACACCGTCAACACGTGTGGAAGTATGGCATCGGCGCCAAAAATTTCCAAACATTTATTTCGCTTCAACGTCGTAAAAAGGGTAAAACATATAGAAAACATATGAAATTAAATTAGGAGTTGAATGTGTGAGGGTGGAATATCGGTGACAGAAATTTCGATTTTCTTTTTGTTAAAACGAAGTAAAAAGTCTCCATACGTATGAAAAACTGGATCTTTTGATCTGTCTCTCGGCACATCTGTCTGTTGGTACACGCAATAACTTTCGAACAAATTGAGATATGATCTTTAAATTTGGTATCCAGTTAGCACCCCACAAAGTAACGCTTCGAGCTGTTTTTGGGCAAGATCGCTTCAGAGGGTAGGGGATAAATGAGGGGCGACTTGGTGAAGATTGACATTTTTTCGTTAAAACTCTAGAAATATACCGTTTCAGAAGTTTATGGTTACAGGAATACGAATGTTTTCTTTGTGGTCAAGTCATGGGCTCCCAAATTCTTTTCATGATATTCTGGGGAGATGTCTGGGGGGAGAGTAGATTATCACAGCTATGTGGAAGTTATGAGTCAATTTGCAGCACTACTTTATTCTCTTGAAATGAAATATAAAATGCCAAAAACAGAAGAAATGGCGCGCAATTCAAACCTGGTACCTCTGGAAGATCGGTATAACTCGTGTTCAAGGGAACGTTATTAACAAATTAGGCTAATGCTGCGTTGACTAGAATAATTCGCTGATTTTTGTATAACAATAACAGCTATAAATAAAACAAAACTAAATAGTTATAAATGCGGCATCCTTGAAAGTATCTCAAAGTACTGGATTAAATGCTTGAATCTAAGACTGTAGTTAACTCCTAATACAAATATAATGTGCACTGGTTCACAATCATCAGGTAAGGAAATAGCAAAAACTAAGGTTTAAAACAAGTTTGAGGAGAACAAAGGATTTGCATGATTTTATACTCTGGGCAATTATAACTATTCGGAAAGCTTTTATGTTCTCTCTACACAAAAGAAGGAGCGGGACATCCAGGTAGTCCGTTTACCTGAAGAAGGTCTTCGACAAGCAGCTGCTGTAGGGTTTTGCTAAGACCTTGAGTCTATTTATTTTACGAAATTCTATGAAACCTATTATCCACGTTGAAGACTAATAAAGCTGGTTGTTATTGCCGCAGAGATAAGAAATTTCTATATAAACGGGGTTCAAGCTGTATAAACTGAAAGTGCCTGTTGTCAATACATGTGTACCTACATATAAACAGGGAAATCAGTTTAATTTAATATTTTACAAACTTTACAGGCTTACTGGGAAACAAATTATTTGACAACAGTTGCATTTCTGTAATTCAATCACATGTCTAATTTAAAATATTACAGCCACTAAGCAGATTAAAAACTTATATAATTTGTACTGGGAATAGCACCGGACAATTGAAAATTAATCCATTTCTGCCTTTTCAGCCCAAATTCAGTTCTGTGGTATAAGGGTACCTATATCAACATGTGGCATACGGATACACCCGTATAAACGTTCCCATGAAGGAAAGTTACTAGGAAGAAGCAGTAAGGCTTCATATAGTCTTATGGACTCGAGCGAATTAGTTGTGAATAATCACGAATTTTAATGAACCTGACGCAATCTTCTATAAAGTAAAGATAGAGCAATATTTCTAGCTAACCAAAAACTCAGGAAGGAGCAAGTACGCTATAGTAGTCGCGAATTTTCATAAGTCAATTAATTAAGTTTCATTTTAATCAACGTCAACCCTGTTAGTAAAAGAATGCGTCATCCTCTGATAACGCCAACCTAGTTAGCGAAACGACCGCCAGGTCAGGTCAAGTCGTTTACCTGACACCTGATATAAATACAATGTTGGTAGTTTAGAATGTGTAATCCTCTGATGACGCTTACTTTTGTTAGTGAAACGATTGTGAGGTCTGATAAAAGGTTGTGGTGATTTGGGTTCTCAGAGTGTACCTATCAGTGCTCATGACAAGTTCCAATCTTCACTTACACTATATCAAATATAAAAGTGGCTTGTATTGTGTTTTTTCTATGTCTGTCTATTTTCTCAAATATGTGAAGTGATCCACGCTAGGAACAGTTCCCCCTCCCCATTGTGTAAGTCGTGCCAAACCCCTCCATTTCTGTAATAAGCGCAGGGAATCATCAACTAAGCTTGCTGGCATTGTATTTAAGCAAGTTGAATGGCATCCGAAGGGGGCCGTCGGTCCCGTGTACAATGCGATGTGTGCGCGTTAAATATCCCTACGATTCTTATATAAAGTACGTAATCCGAAAAAAATGGTGATAAACTCGACGCGTCCGTCATTTGAGATAGTAGGTACGTAGGTATAATTGAAGAACCCAAATCACTACAACACAAACCTGAATATCGTGTCACTAACGCTGATTTGGTTAGTAACACGATCGTCAAGTTTTCTAAATATGTTGTGGTGATTCGGTATCAAAGTCTACTTATCAGTGCTCAGCGCAGGTTCCAATCTTCACTTCGTAGTATACAATAGATATTAGAAGATACATCAATCAGCATGTATTAGATTTTCACTATTGTATTATTGATTTTATAGCAGGAATTGGCAACGCTGTATTCAATCATTAGGACAGTCGGAGGCTGTTTGGGAAACGGGGGTATTATTTTATTACCTACTTTTTATTTTTAACATTCAATTTATAAGTAGACTTGGAGAACCCAAATCACCACAACACCTATTTTTGAAAGACCTTCCGATCGTTTCACTGGCCACGTCAGCATCATCAGAGGATGAAAGAATTTTTCATCCTGATTATGCTGACGTGGTCAGTCAAACGATAGATGGTGGTGACTTGGGTTCTCCAAGTGTACTTATCAGTGCTCATCACAGTTTCCAGTTTTCACATATTCAGTTTATAAAAAAGTTTTGTACGAAGAAGATTGTATGTGAAGAGATTGAACCTTGAACACCCTAAAAAATCACAAGCGGGGGTTAACTAGAAATTTCGCACCTTCAGGGATCGTAATTTGATAAAAGATGAAGAATTTTAAAAAGTTGTCTTTCGGGTCAGGAATTAATTCACCTCTATGTATAAATGTTAGCAAATTAAATCGCTTCCGAGAGTTCGACTAAGACTTAAAAAAATATAAACCTGTACGAACTGAGTCCGTAGAACATATTTAAAGTCCATTTGAATTTTTAAAATGCATCATCATGATAATTAAAAAAAATAAAAACATATGAAACTAAGCAAGCGCGTTTCTTTGGTTGGTAGTTTGGATGAGTTAGTCACTTTCTTATTCATTGATTCTGGTTGCCTTTACTTGATGAAACTAGAACTAGACATAGAGACTGGCTTCAGTGTTGGCTTTCGTTTTTGTAAATGAAGAACGTAGCTAACGCGTAGGTTACTGGACTTAGTGGCCCTTCTGAATTCTAGATGTTCTTCAACGTTTCTCTACCGGTTTCGCTGCTTGACGGCATCCTCAGACAAAAGAAAATGGAATTAATACGAAATCATGACAACTACAAATAAAGATATGTTGCTATGTTATCACGTTTTGATCAAAAAATTCTTTAAAAACATCATAGCATAACAGATCCTTACTTGTAGTTGTCATGATGGCGTATCGATGTTTCAAATTAGCGCGAACTAGGGCCCCTAGAACCCACTTCCGGGGTCAGTTTCAAATATATATATATATATATATATATATATATATATATATATATATATATATATATATATATATATATATATATATATATATATATATATCTCCACACGATAACTCAAAAAGTTATTAGCCGATTTTGTGGAACTCTGCAAAGATCTTTCTTTTGTTAATAGCTTGGATGAGTTCGTTAGGCCAAAAAATCGGAGGTTTTCCGGGAAAATTTTGAGTTTTCTTTCGACAAAAATGTTTCTGAAAATTACACAGCTATCGATAAAATTTTGTGGATTTGTTGCGTTGGGACCTTACTACACACCAAAATTCAACTTTCTAGGTTTATAGAAAATTGAGTTATTTAAATTTAAAGCATTTAATGAAAATGTTCGCTATCATAACGCACTTGCTGCGTCTCGAACGTTCTAATTGAATTTTCTTCTCTCTAGGGGTGCTCAAGGTTACAGAAACGTTGAAGAACATCGTATACATCTAGAATTTAGAAAGGCCACTACGCGCTGACTACGTCCATCGTTTACAAAAACGAAAACCAACAGTGAAGCCAGAGAAGTAGTCTCCAAGTCTTTATGCGGTTTCTCATTAAATTTCTTGTAAATTTTTCCGATAATGAAATTCGGTACAAGAGTCGACCACATGAAGTAATTTTTAGTGAATGAAGTTTTGCTTTTCTCAGCTGCCAAGACGACATGCAATTTTATTGAACTCGCCACCGTAAAGCACTTGCGAAGTCCGGATTGGTACTACTGCATACGTATACATCAATCATGGCAAACTATGAACGTAAATAAATTCAGTGTGTTACAGTGTGTTATTTGAAAGAATAAACATAAATGCATTAAAACTCAATTCTTTCAAGATAGAACTGTATCTCTGTTCTGTGGGTACAATATGGCAATGAATGAATATTGTTTGATGTACGCATGATTTATATAATATTAATTCAAGATGTGAGAGAATAAACCATTCTTGAACACTTCAGTCACTTCCTGTCATTGACTCGTGTAAAATTATACACAGAAGGAATACGAAAACTAAAAGCACCCAATACTATACACAATGGTGGACTGAAATTACAAGCAACATCCTGCATTTTGCGGATGGGATCGAATATCGATCAATAAACCCGCTTGTAGGTGTAGAATTACGCATTGATAACGCATGTGGAAAGTGTTACAAGTACCCTTGTGATATCCGTTGAACCTCCCTATTAAACAAGTATTACTGGTAATAAAAGAGGAGTACTACACACCTCGCTAGACCTAGAGACTAGCATAACACGTACATATCCATCAATGTGTCTGTCTCATGTCCCACGTTGTTTAACTTTAAAAGAAAAGCTGGAATGTTTTCGATGTACTAGCAAAGTGGACAAATGTACTTGTTTCAAAAGCCACGAAAAAAACTGTCCCTTTACATAGCATTTCCAATGCTGACAAGAGAGTAATGATAAAAGTTGTAATATTACCTAAGTAATATTACTGGTAATTTAAGTAATATTACGTAAAGTTACCCAGTAGATTTTTGGTAATATTACCACGGAATTATTACTGGTAAGATCGCCAATATTCTATTAGATGGAAAGATTAGGAGGTAGAAGTCATAAACGGGGCACACGAAGACAGTACCTTGGTCAATGACTGTTTCAAAAAAGAGACTATGGTGGATGAGGACGAGATGCTTTTGTCTGCATTAATTTTAATTCCAACAATTTCGGTATTTCACTTATTTTTATTAATAGTATCTTTTTTTTCTGTGTTATAAATCTTATCTTTTCTTTTTTACTTTTGTACACCTTTGGGGCGTTTTTGCTGTTATGTTATAAATAAACTGTCTAGAAGACCACATTATTATCATTATCACACTGTAAACCCTTGATTATGTACCTTGTTTTCTCCCTCAGGGCCCGAAAGCACTGCAGATGTATTCTTACGTATTACACTGAGGTCAAAAGGAGATAATCGCTTGTAATATTATACTTTAGTAGATCTCTTTTTAAAACCAAAACAGTGACGACTAGAAAAATTTAAATTTAAAAAGATCTCTTTTTTTAATTTCCTTTTAGCAAATCTTATTTTTGCATTTCATAGATACGTGCTTTAAATTGTACCATAAGTAAATATATCCTTTTAATTCTCAGTCAGTTGGAAAGATTACGTATCTTTCCCGGCCCAACATAATTCGCAGATCTTTGACATTATGTAAAACACCACTTAAAATCCCGGACTTATCCCGATTTTCCATACAAGTTCTGCCAGTTTGACAAATAAATAGGTACCGGTGAGAGAACAGGTGCAAATATAAATGCTATTGTGTTTTTTGTTTGTAAAATAATGTTAACCAAGTAAGCTCCGGTTTTGGGGTTGCGGTGCTATCGGGGCGGCAAGGCCGCGGACGAGCCCTGAGGGAACAAAAAACAAAAAAAAAGCTCCGGTTTCAGAAGTTTTGTTTGGCTAGTACATTTTAAAATGCATAAACATGGAATTCTTAAGGTTTCATGAACGTTTTCAGGAAGCACAATTGCAGTAATTTCCAGTCTTGGAATGAAAACTATAGGTAAGTGTATTTGACGAATGAGATAAGATTTTGAAACAAGTTTTTAAAATCATTAATTAAGTTGCTATGGTTCTTATCTTCCATATTTTATTTGTTAGGGTTTGATGATTTATCAGTTTTTAATGCTACGCCAACTCTCATAAAACGTAGAAGTACTTTGGGCACAAAGAAAATTATAATTAATATAATATGTACAGTCTTACACTTTATCTGGTTATAATGAACAATATCAATGGGGTTATCACCTAATTTAACACATGAGTTACAATCAAAGTGTATAACTAATTAATTAATGACTATAAATTAAAATTATTATGTAGTTTGGTTATTTATAGTAAGATTATATTATTAAACAAACTTTTACAGAAGAAAAAGTACAAAACAATTCCATACAAAGTACCAACATTCACTGCAAGACGATATATTGATTTGGTAAAAGAATCTGGCTGCTCAAAATATTTATAATACAAACAAAAATAATTACGCCTGAAAAAATGTTACGGGTTTCATAAAAACATAAGTCTAGCTGTTTTCTCTTTTCTGTCCAACTTTACGAAGGATTAGTCTTTCACAAGCCATTTCATAGAAAAAATTCTAACCGCCCACATAAACTGAATGTCTTTTCGTTCTCACAAAATATTCTAAGCGGTATAAAATGATCAAAATCAGCTGAAAGTCTTGTTAACTTTTTCAGAAACGTTTGTAAGTGGAAAGTAAAATAAAATAACTAGGTATATTAAAGGTATTTGTTTTTTGAAAATTAGTCATAATTTTGGTGTAATACTGGATAGTTTTTAGGAAACCTTAAATAGGTATTAAAATGTATTTTCTTGGATAGACTAACAGTTTTAAATAAATTTTTATAACAAACTCAAAATATTTTTTTAAGATTGAAAATGTAAAACGTAAAAAGTGCACCTTGAGCCGAATCTTATTCTAATGAGTATAATACCCATAGATTGAGATTTCTGAAAGCATGAAAACTTTTTCAGAAAGTGTAAAATCCTTGCCTGTATACCTACATTAACAAAAAGTGAAATAAAATGAAAAATTGTAGGTACTTCTTTTTACAATTTAGACATAATTTTGGTGTAATATTATAGGTAGCTTTCAGAGAAGGCTAATCAGAAAGTGTGCCTTGAGCCAATATACCTAAACACCGAGGGGATAAAATTTTAAATTTCAAACTACACACTACAAAAAAATACACATTATGTTAGTAGAAAGTACAATTTGTTTCATAGGCAGGCTAGGGTCCCCTGTACATAATAAGTACAATCAGGGTTCTTTTTTCATAGCCTACTCATTAGTTTAATAATGTAAGTTGTAGAAAACCAACCTCAAATGAGGTAGAAAATAAATTTCTTTTCGAAGGGCAAAAAGTTTTAAGTAAATATACTATTATAGGTATCTGCAAATATTTTTGAGATTGGAAATTTTAGCTTAAGCCTAATCTTTTTTTTAATCGAGGGAAGGTTTTGGCTGCGGCAATCTGGATATGTAGGTAGGTAGGTAGCAATCACGTTATAGAAAGGCAGAATCTTAAGACATAAGTACCTATAAACTAAAAAAATAAAACTAGGCACTTTAAAATTTCACATTATATTAGTATTATATTCATTTTAAACACATTAATAATTTATAAATAGAGTTTAGAAAAAAATAAAATTGCTTTTTAGGCTCCACATCGATTTGAATAAATATCTGCATACCTACTACCAAGTCCCATACCTACTAAAAAAAGCCGGGAAATCTTTATTTTGCTAACAATTTGCATTTTTAAACATAATTTTATACTTTTAAGTGAGATTTCTGTCATTTTTTGAAAATATATCTCCCGAATTAAGTAATATCTACTTCGTGTATAAATCAAAGTCTTAATGTGCATAATTATTTTAGGGTTTCGCATTTTTATTGTAATATTTAAAAATAAAAATAAGATTACAAGACTAAATTTACTACAATACTATCTGATGAGTTAAAAACCAATATATTTCAGTTATCCTTCAGGTAATAGGTAATTGCTCTCAGAAAAAAGTGAGATCAGTGATGCATCTGCAGTTCAACTTACGCTTTAGACATGTGAAAAATAAAATAAAGACAAAATTTTCGAAAATATCAAAAAAATTACATGCAAATGCTTAATTTATAATTATGTCTTAATTTGTATAGTTAATTGAGGATTATTTTATTTGTAATACTATAAAATATTTCAAGATATTTCTAGTATACTGATTTCAAAGAAAAAGGTAGCTATAAATGCAAATTCGCAAAGATTTAGCCATCGATGGAAAGATTTAAGGACACTGCTTGAAATGGGCAGGAGAATCATATTTATGATGAATTAATATTATCATAGGTAGGTACATGAACAGTTTCTTAGGTGAAATTTGGACATGTTGCTCCAAAGAGTTTTTACTAGGAAAATTAGTGGCAAAATGAGTTATTAAAATTTGAAACATTAAATGGAAATTCGCTGCCATAACGCACCCTCTGATTTTATTTACGTTTCTGCAGATATAGCTCATAAA
Organism: Tillus elongatus; assembly: GCA_964006375.1. Taxonomy (NCBI): domain Eukaryota; kingdom Metazoa; phylum Arthropoda; class Insecta; order Coleoptera; family Cleridae; genus Tillus; species Tillus elongatus. The sequence continues at coordinate 70,457,445 of OZ023262.1, forward strand.
TAGCAATAGGGGAAAATCTACGAAAACTTGAAAAAAACCATTGAAAAACGCAAACATTGCAATACGCTTATATAATCTTTTACCCGGCAAGATTAAAAATTTGAGCAGTCTCGGGCAATAAGCTACTTTGATCTCGTTTTTTAGAGGGCATTCTTTTTACTCTGCAGACCAGTATTTAAATTTTTAATTTCAACGATGATAAGCTGTTTGTGTTTTATGGATTATTTGTGGATTTTGAGTGTTTTATTGTGTGTTTTGTTTGTTTATTTTGTAATTTTAGAATGCTGGTTGTTGACTATTTCCTACATCTTGTAGAGATCTATGTAGCAATTTTAATAAATAATTAATCACTTAAAAAAATTAAATTTTCGCGCTTTTGATTAAGATTTTCGTAAGTTACGGTCAAAGAAACTCGTACCTACCCTATGCAAAACATTTCCAAAATATGCACACCTTATAGTATTTATCATTTTTTTGCTTATTTAATTTGGCATTGTCTGAAACGTTTATCTGCATTTTAGAAAAAATTAATTTGTGGGTAAACTTATTTTACCTCCGAACGACACAATCGTAAATCAAGATAATATTTAACAGGAAATGGTGTGAAGCAGATAAACAGATTTGAGACATTTTACACCGAACAAGAGCAATCACTAAAGATAAAATGTGCCCTAGTTCAACAGCAAACAATATATTCACTGTAGGAGCCCACAACACATCCAGCTCAATAACAATGAAGTACATAAGCAGTTAAAAGAACAGATAAGAAGTGTAAAGAGCACCTACCTTGTCTGCCCACAATCTCTGCCACATGTTCGCTGCTGGGAACCGGCACGCACTCAGTCATATTCTGAGACTTTTTGGAACGTACTTCTTCCAACCCAACGACGTTGTTAAGGGGGTTGACGAACGCTGACATATCTCCAGGACTCTCCGGCTCGCTGACGCCGTTGCCCATCTCGTTGAAGTGGAGCATGCTGAGCTCAAGGGCGACCTGCAGAGCGCGATCATCCCCTACTAAACCGCTGGGGCGGTCAATATCGCCGAACAGATTAGTAGCCGGCATTCTCACAAAGTTGCACAGTTTTGATACAATATGATATTATTATAAAAACCAACTGATTGTCGTTGATTCCAACACGGTAATTCACAGTTCAATTATTATAGCAACAACGTCCATAAGACATAAAAACGACGATGTATTGTATTAAAAACGATTCACAGGTATAAAAATATATAAATATCTAGTTATTAGGGTCTCTAAACGCTATTGTAGAACAAGCAAACGTACCTTGCTGCTTGTAACTTGTAACTGACTGGCTGAAAGACAGGCATGGATCAGGCAGCCCATGTGCGCAGAGGGTTTAATAGTGCACATGCGCCTGAAAAAGCCGGGCCGCGAACTTTAAACCTGTCTCTCTCATTGGTCTCGTCTCGCACGCACACCGCTAACGAGATCCCTTCTGGTTTCCAGTGAACCGAAGTTCGGCTGAGCCCGGCCATACAGCGACCGGCGAATTTGTTTATTGCAAACAAAGAAAACCACGTGCATTTAAGCGCTCTAACCGGCTTTCAAGAATTCAATATTTTATTTCTTTTATTAGAAAATGTCTGTATTTCTCCTCTCATTATTGTGTATTTGTATATTTTCCCAAAGACCAATGGACTTGGCGGTCTTAAACAATCGATTTTATGCGTATAATCGCAGTTTTTCTACCCACCTCTGTATCTCGTATCTCTGTATTGCCCTTACATTATCTACACTGCATGACATAAAACATGACATGTCGGTTACATTTTTAGCGAATTTTCATTAAACGTCTCGCATAAAGTGTCACGCCTTTCGACTTTTCGAATATTTTCTTCAAATGAGCGTGAATTAAACGATATTTAGGGTGCCCTGAATTTACAGCTAATTCGTAAAAAATGAAAACGGCGGCCAAAAAAAACGACTATTCAGGCCAATATGACTATTCAGCCCAACATGCCCTATAGAATGTTGCTGGTTTAGGAGATAGAGGGTGTTTAAAGTTAAAATTTTATTCTGAAATGTATCGACAGCTTTGAAAGCTTTTATGGTAAGAATCCACTGAAAAATTGACAGCATTATTGTTTTTACTGTGACAAATAAGAATTTTCAAATTTTGATGTTGCTCACATAGCTATACTCTTCTGTCTTGGTAAATCGCGTCATATTTTTTTACCTATAAGGATGTGCTCAAAATGAAAAATCCTCGACCAGTAAGTGCGTTATGGTAGTGAATTTCAATGAAATGTTATTAATGCAAATATGTCTCTTTTTTAATGAAATGCTATGAATTTGGTTAACAGAATGGCCTTATTGTAGAAAGTGTACAGAAATTTTCCAAAAATAAACTTTAAATGTTTCAAAAACACTGGTTCGACTTTCCTGGCAAACAAACTTCTTCAAGCTATTACAAACCTTCCAAGATACCTAAGATACTAATAACCCGCAAAAAGCTTTTTGACAATTCTAAAGCAAATATTTGCATGAAAATTTGCGAATAATTTCTTTCACAAGAAAATTATATTTTTTACGGAAATTTTCTCAACAATTTTTTTCATGAAAAGTTGGGACACATTTTTTTACAACAACCTATTAAACGTTTATTATTACTAAATATTATATTACCATATCAATTATCAGCATTTTACAACAATCTTACAAGAAATGATTTTCTAAGGAAACACTAACAGAATTTTTGCGAAAACTTCCTATATATTTTTTACGGGAAAATTTGCTGAAAAAATGGATTTTCCAAATTATACTTATCAGTGATTATCACATGTTCCAATCTACTCATAGATAATCCGATAAAACTGATATTTTTTTACATAGGTTACTAATTGAAGAATTGGAACCTGCGATGAGGACTGATAGGTACACTTTGAGAAAACCCCAATCACCACAGCACATCTTTTGAAGGCCTGACGATCGTTAGCTTCATCAGAGGATGAAATATTCTTAATATTCATTGATCGATAGGTCTTTAAAAAGATGTGTTGTGGTGATTTGGGTTTCCTCAAAGTGTACTTTACATAAGTTATGTATAGTATCTTGATTATTTTTTTTAATTCGTTAAATAATCACATAATCTGATCGGTTATTAGAATTGAATAGAAAACTGAACCTTTCAGTGAATTTTCTTTTTAAAAAAATGACTAATAAGGAGATCACGATTTTTTAATTTTGAAAAAATCTCTTGAAATGAGCGCCAACTAGGCCCCCCAGAACACATATCAGTTTCAATTTTTATATGTTGTATATATATATATATATATATATATATATATATATATATATATATATATATATATATATATATATATATTACTGGCGCCGACGCTTACCCTCATTATGAGGGCTAGAGCCTGGCTCTGTGGTACATTCCGAGCGCATGGAGACTGGCCAGGGCTGTATTAATTCCTGAACCTGGGCGTCCCAAGGAACCAGGCAAACTCCCTGAGGCCAATAAGTATCCTGTCCTTCTTGCTAAAAACAATGGAAAAACTGCTCGACCGGCACATTAGGCGCGGTGTACTGGAAGCATATCCCCTACACTGCGCACAATATGCATGCAGAGCAGGAGTCTCAACAGAAGCAGCACTGCACCAACTGGTGCTGAAACTGGAGATTACGCTGGAGAACAGGGAGGTGGCGCTTGCAGCCTTCCTACACGTAGAGGGGGCCTTTAGCAACACCTCATTCGGACGATACTGGCAGCTGGCAGGCAGCGTGGAATAGAGGAGACCTGCTGCATGTGGATCGGTTCCATGCTCAACGACAGGGTGTTCACCTCCTCGCGGGAGGGACTCTGCTGGCGGGGGTCGCGGCGGGGTGTTCGCAGGGGAATGTTCTCCCCTGTTCTGGTGCCTAGTCGTTGACGGCCTGCTAGGGAGGCTCTCGGGAGGGGGTACGAGGTACAGGGTTATGCAGACGATATTGTCATCATAATCCGAGGAAAGGTTACACAGCCAGTGTGGGAGCGCACGCAAGGCATGAATGACCAAGGGCTCGGGGTGAGCCCCGAGAAAGCAACCGTCATACAATTTACGAGGAAGGGGAAGTGGGAGAGTCAGAGAACTCATCCCAATGGCCAGGGAGGTAAAATATGTTGAGGTCGTATTTTTTTTTGTTCCCTCAGGGCTCGTCCGCGGCCTTGCCGCCCCGATAGCACCGCAACCCTTGGTTGATGAGGTCGTATTGGACTCTGAGCTAACCTGGAATGGTCATGTTGAAAAAATACTTCGTAAGCCAGTCATGACCCTAGTCGTCACGAGGCGGTTATATGAAAAACCTTGCGGACTAAGACCTAGAATGGCCCACTGACTGTACACAAGGGTGATCAGACCATCGCTAACATACACGGCACTGGTCTGGTGGCTTAATGTGACACAATCCAGTGCCAAACAAAAACTAGGCAAGATCCAAAAGATGGCCTGCCTAGGCATCACAAGGGCCATGTCTTCAACCCCAACAGCCGCCATGAAGGTGTTGCTGGATCTGCGACCCGAGGCACGAATCCATTCCAAAAACGGCAGGAACCGTACTCTTATAAAGGAGAGAACAAGGGACTCGGCGGAACTGCTGGAAAGCTCATTTACAGCAGATCCACTGAGAACCCGAGAGTCCGCATTTTTGTCAGAGAGGGGATAGAGTTTCTGCCCGTGGTGTATTTCTGTTCCGGCGACCTGGCAACTATCAGAATTCGATGTAGAGGGGCGGATGGGCAGAGGAACATTACTGTCGGATCGGCCCATCTACCAAGGGACAGCACGAACCCTCCTCCACCCATTTAATTGGAGTAGCTGATGGTGGGTAACAGAGCAGGTGATGACAGACCATCACTGGCATGGATGCGAACGCGCCCCATGAGTTGTGGGAAACTCTAGAGGTGAGTCACTTTTACAATTCTTTATGAAATTTAATTTAGACATATTGAATAAAGGTAATAAGCCGACCTTCCTCAAAACGCGGCGTAAGGAAGTTTTAGATCTAACAGTTTTCACCCAGTTTCTGGGAGACTTTGTTACGGACTGGTTTGTGTTTGGGCAAGTGAGTAGCTGAGACCAGAGATCTGGTTTGAAACTGCCAAAGTCGAGACTCAAACGGTATGGTACCGTGACCCTCGCAAAGCGGACTGGGAACCCTACAGGGCAGACCTAGCAGCGGAACTGCTGGGGTTAAGAGTACCATAGACAATTCGATAGACCTCAAGAACGCGGCATCCCAGGTGCGAGACGCAATCACCTTGGCCTATACGCCAACTGCCCCCTGAAAATGAGGTGGTCCACCACGAATGTTTGTTGGTGGAACGAGGACCTCAGGCAAAGGAGGACGCAGGTTCGTAAGTTGTTCAACGCAGTTAAAAGGTCGGGGGCATGGGGTAAATACAGACATGCCCTAACGAGCTATAACAAAAAACTGAGGGACGCCAGGAAGGAGGCACATGTACCAAAATTTAGATATATAGGCTAAAACGACAAAAAGTCATTGGCATTTAAAAAACAATTTTGGGTGCCACTCATGACCAGATAAACGCACAAAAGCAAAAAGTTTTGTATGGATATTAAAATATATTGTATGTTTTAGACAACGACTAAGTGTTTTGGTGCAAAAATGTCAAGAAATGCCAGATGAATTACTTTGAAAATTTGATAACTTTTCCTCTTAAAACGTCAAAGTCGCGATTTGAAACTTCAAAATTGGCAACTTTTAGGCAAAGAACCCATAGCAGATGCGGGCCATGTAGAGAATATATCGCAAGAAGTGTGTTTTACGAGTCCTTAACTTTCAGCTTCAACCGTCATTGTCCTTTATTTTACTAAAATGTTTCCAGAAAATTCATTTCAAATACACCCTTTCTCTGATGCTTTAGCAGTAGTTTTAGTTATAGAATTTATGGTTTAATTCTCTATAATTTTTATCAAATTTTCGTAGAAGAAATTCGATAATAAGGAGCCCACGACTTTTGAATTTTAAAAAGATTTTTTCAAATCAGCGCAAACTATAGATGCCCTAGGACCCATATCCGAGGTTAGTTTCAGTTTTTGTCTATTTACATTTATATAGTGTTATTATACAAGATACGAGAAACAATTGTATACGTTAATCATAGTCCCATGTAAATGACGCATTAAGAGAGGTTTCTGTTTATATTATTTCATGAAGAAATCACGCTCTCAAATAGTGACTTAATTTAAGGAAATCAAACTGTCGTAACTCAATTGTTTCAAATAGAACAGCTTGTATTTCTTGTTTCAGAAGTAAAGGGCTTAATAATAAATCTTTAATAAGTTATTTAACAAAAGATATTTTTGGATTTTGGTGAAAAAAATATTTGTAAATTTTCATGTAAAAAACTTTTTTGGGGGCTTTGTCGAAAAGCTTATTTGATGAAATATGGTACATTGTTTCTACTATATAGGTTACACTGGAAACCAAATTTGATGCCCGCTTTCATTTAAAAATACATATTTGATAATAAAAACATTATTATGAAAATTCACTACCATAACGCACTAGCTGCGTTCCTCTAAACTGTATCCAATTAATGCAGCAGTTCCTCAAGGTTCAGCTTTAGCCCCTACTTTGTTTCTTCTCCACATCAATGACCTCCTCTCGAGCACATCCAACCCAGTTCACAGCTACGCGGACGACAGCACCCTCCATTCAAATATACAATATTCTAAGCCTGTCCCTTTAGCCCAATTAGATGAGGATCGCAGACTCATGGAGGGTTCTGTCTCCATGGATCTCCAAAAAATATTAGACTGGGGAAGTAGAAATCTTGTACAATTCAACCCCACCAAAACTAAGTCTTGCTTTCTTTCTCACAAGAGATACACCAGCACTAGACCCATCACAATGAACAACCAAGTTATTCAAAGTAATGAGTCCTTTTCTCTTGTTGGCATTTCTGTGGATCGAAATCTTAATTGGCACCAACATGTCACATCAATTGCAGAAGCGGCTGCTAAGAAATTAGGTTTCCTCTTCCGGGCTCGCAAATACTTTTCACCAGCTAATCTCTATACCTTATATACTTCACAAATAAGGCCAAACCTTGAATACTGCTCCCACATCTGGGGTGCCGCTGCCGCTTTTACACTCGCTATCCTGGACTCCATTCAAAAGAGAGCTATACGTCTCATCGGTGACCCTACCCTCACCCAAAGGCTGCCATCCCTTGCCCACCGACGGGCCGTTGGTGACCTCTCTCTCTTTTATAGATATCTGCACGGGCACTGCTCAGAGGAGCTTTCCTCCATAGTTCCCCCACCTGCCGCCCCCAACAGATCCACTAGGGGAACAGAGCGAATGCACCCTTTTACTGTCCAGGTCACCAGACATAGAACATCTTGTTATGCCCGCTCTTTTGTCCCGAGGACTTCCAAGTTGTGGAATTCCTTGCCGGCACATGTTTTTCCTTCTCCTCCGAACCTCCAAACCTTCAAGTCCAGAATTAACAAGCTGCCTCTTTCCTCCTTGTCAACACCCACGGTACGATAGTATTTAGGCTGTAAGCCATCGTGGTGTGTTGTTGAAATTAAAAAAAAAGACTTTTTTCAAATGGAACAGTTTATGTTTTAGATGTGAACGGCACACCATCTGCTCCAACTCTTGTATTATTCCCCCCTATACGTAAAGACTATAATTTTGGAAATATATACATATATAATCGCATACGCATCATGATTCATGTAGTTTAAAACATATTTTTTCAGTTTTTACTTTAATTCTATTAACCGATCAAATTATGGGATAATTTAGTGAATTTTTGAGTTAAAATATTAATATATTTAAAATAACCTTGGTTCAAAAAACATAGGAAATAATTAATTTGATTATATATATATATATATATATATATATATATATATATATATATATATATATATATATATATATATATATATATATATATATATATATATATATATATATATATATATATATATATATATATATATATATATATATATATATATATACATTTTCATAAATTGTTTTCACAAATATCAAATGAAACTTTAAAGTGACAGACTTAAATACCCTTGTTATTTCTAACAGCTTGAGATATGAAAATTTGAGTATTTAATAATAAGAATAGTGATAATAATTGCTTTTATTCGCAGACCCACCTTACAACTATAAACCAGAAAACAGTAAATTGACATTTTTCCGGTTATATTTTTCTTTACTCACATTGCTTAAAATTTTCTCTTCTTTTTTCAATAGTAATTACACATAAGGTGGATAATTTCAATTTCATGTATTTTTTCAACAAATTTTCGTGTAAAAAGTTATTGTAAAAAAATCTTTGCAAATTAACGCGAAAAAATCCGAATTTTAGTAAAAGAAACTTTGTATAGCAAATTTTTTTAAAAATTTTCGCAAAAAATTTTTTAGTAATTTTTATGCAAGATTAGTTGGCCAATTTTTGTAAAACATGGCGTATTTCATGAAACAAATTGGCTGCAAATTTTCATGTAAACTTTTTTTATTTCTATCAAAAAGCTTTATGTAAATAATTGTATCTTCGCTGGTGTAGTTTTCGTGTAAATTGCTTGGGTAGGTTCGTTGACCAGCAAAGTCAGACCAGTTTTTTTGGTAAAATTTTAAATTTATGTTCGCCATATTAGGTACTTTCTCAAACAAAAAGTTAGTTTCATGAAATACGGTGTTGTACTATTTACTAAATTTGATGTCACTTAAAAAAAACTATTTAAAATTAAAAACAGTTCTATGAAAATTCTCTACCAAAACGCACTTGTTGCGAAGAGACTGTTTCTCTTTTAGTGAATTTTCTTAGAAAAAATTCACTAATGAGGAGATCTCGACTTTTGAATTTTGAAAAAATTTCTTCAAATGAGCATGATCTAGGACCCCTAGAACCCATATCCGGGGTCAGTTTCAATTTTTATATGTTTATATATATATATATATATATATATATATATATATATATATATATATATATATACATTTATATATATATATATATATATATATATATATATATATATATATATATTTATATATATATATATATATATATATATATATATATATATATATATATATATATATATATATATATATATATATGTATCACACCGATAACTCAAAAAATAATGGGCCGATTTTGATAAAATTTGGCACGTACTTTTCTTTTCTAAATAGCTTGGATAAGTTCGTTAGTCAGGAAAATCGGACGAGGTTTTCCGGGAAAATTTTGAGTTTTCATTCGAAAAAAATTATTATCTCAAAAAGTAATTAGCCGATTTTAATAAAATTTGGCGTGTACCTTTCTTTTGTAAATAGCTTTGATAAGTTTGTTAGTCAGGAAAATCGGACGAGGTTTTCCAGGAAAATTTTAATTTTTCATTCGAAAAAAATTTTTATCTCAAAGAATAATACGCCGATTTTGATAAAATTTGGCACGTACCTTCCTTTTGTAAAAGGCTTTGAGAAGCTCGTTAATCAAAAAAATCGGCCGAGGTTTTCCGGGAAAATTTTGAGTTTTCATTTGAAAAAAATTTTTATCTTAAAAAATAAAAAAACTATGATAACCAAATTTGGTAGGTAGGTTTACGATATAAAATGCAAACTATATACCAAAATTTAGATTTCTATGTTACAAGAAAAAAAAGTTATAAAATATTTTTGCCAGATCATTTCTATCAAAATTCACTACCATAACGCACTTGCTGCGTCCAGGCTTTTTTTTCTTTTTCCCCTTCTTTATTTTTTTTTGTCCCACTTTTTTATATGTGTTTTTAGTGAATTTTCGTAGAAAAAATTCACTAATGGGGAGATCCCGACTTTTGAATTTTGAAAAATTTTTTGCAAATGAGTGCGAACTAGGACCCCTAGAACCCATATCCGGGGTTAGTTTCAATTTTTATATGTTTATATATATATATATATATATATATATATATATATATATATATATATATATATATATATATATATTTATATATATTTATATATATATATATATATATATATATATATATATATATATATATATATATATATATATATATATATATATATATATGTATGTATCACACCGATAACTCAAAAAATAATGGGCCGATTTTGATAAAATTTGGTATGTACGTTTCTTTTGTAAATAGCTTGGATAAGTTCGTTAGTCAGGAAAATCGGACGAGGTTTTCCGGGAAAATTTTGAGTTTTCATTCGAAAAAAATTCTTATCTCAAAAAGTAATAAGACGATTTTAATAAAATTTCGCATGTACCTTCCTTTTGTAAATGGCCTTGATGAGTTTGTTAGTCAGGAAAATCGGATGAGGTTTTCCGAGAAAAATTTGAGTTTTCATTAAAAAAAAAAATTATCTCAAATAATAATGGGCCTATTTTGATAAAATTTGGCATGTACCTTCCTTTTATAAATATCTTTGATAAGTTCGTTAATCAGAAAAATCGGACGAGGTTTTCTGGAAAATTTTTGAGTTTTCATTTGAAAAAAATTTTTATCTTAAAAAATAAAAACTCTATGATAACCAAATTCGGTAGGTAGGTTTACGATATAAAAAGTAAACTATACACCAAAATTTAGATTTCTATGTTACAAGAAAAAAAAGTTATAATAAAATATTTTGTGCCAGATCATTTTTATGAAAATTCACTACCATAACGCACTTGCTGCGTCTTCGACTTTTTTTTCTTTTTTTTTTAATTACGCTATTATGGATTAAATAGGGATACTTTATGACAACTATAGAGTACCCATAAAAAGGTCAAGGGCAAAACATAGGAATCGTATCCCCCCCTCGTAAGTTATGCAAACCCTTTGGAGAGGTGGGTTAGTTATGAATACCTATTATTAAACTTCAAAGTTGAGTTAAGGATGTCCTCTTTCACGAATGGCTACTTTCAAAATATCAATTAACTCTTAATCGGCACTTAGAGGTAATGAAACGTTTCTGACCAATGACAGTGCATACATCAAATTTAACAGTTGTAAGACGTGATTGGCTAACTTTACTTGTCAATTAAAGCGTAACCGGCATTTCAGCGAATTTTCTTAAAGAGAATATCGCTTATAGAAGTAACGACATTCGAATTTTCAAGTGAGTGCGAGTTAGAGCGTTTGGAACCCATAACCGAAGTATATATACACACATATATATATATATATATATATATATATATATATATATATATATATATATATATATAATGTAACATATATAAACACATAAAGTATGAAACTAACTTCGGTTATGGGTTCCAAACGCTCTAACTCGCACTCACTTGAAAATTCGAATGTCGTTACTTCTATAAGCGATATTCTCTTTAAGAAAATTCGCTGAAATGCCGGTTACGCTTTAATTGACAAGTAAAGTTAGCCAATCACGTCTTACAACTGTTAAATTTGATGTCTGCACTGTCATTGGTCAGAAACGTATATATATATATATATATATATATATATATATATATATATATATATATATATATATATATATATATATATATAGCTTCTACGCCACCTAAAGACTTTGGGTTTTTTCATTATATTGAGAAATTTTTTGGCCAGTTCTGTGAGTTAACTTTTTTTATGGAAAAATGGAACTGGGCAGTAAAAGGGTGCATTCGCTCTGTTCCCCTGGTATATCTGTTAAAGCAGCAGGTGGAGGAACTATGGAAGAAAGCTCCTCCGAGTAGTGCCCGTGCAGATATCTGTAAAAGAGAGAGAGAGAGAGGTCACCAACAGCACGTCGGTGTGCAAGGGATATCAGCCTTTGGGTGAGGGTAGTGTCACCGATGAGACGTATAGCTCTCTTCTGAATAGAGTCCTGGATAGCGAGCGTAGAAGCGGCAGCGACACCCCAGATGTGGGAGCCGTATTCGAGGTTTGGCCTTATTTGTGAAGTATATAAGGTATAGAGATTAGCTGGTGAAAAGTATTTGCGAGCCCGGAAGGGGAAACCTGATTTCTTAGCAGCCGCTTCTGCAATTGATGTGACATGTTGGTGCCAATTGAGATTTCGGTCCACAGAAATGCCAACAAGTGAAAATGACTCATTACTTTGAATAACTTGGTTGTTCATTGTGATGGGCCTAGGGTTGATGTATCTCTTATGAGATAGAAGGCAAGACTGAGATTTGTTGGAGTTGAATTGTACAAGATTTCTACTTCCCCAGTCAAATATTTTTTGGAGATCCACAGAGACAGAACCCTCCATGAGTCTGCGATCCTCATCTAATTTGGCTAAAGAGACAGGCTTAGGAGATTGTATATTTGAGTGGAGGGTGCTGTCGTACGCGTAACTGTGAACTGGGTTGAATGTGCTAGAGAGGAGGTCATTGATGTGGAGAAAAAACAACGTAGGGGCTAAAGGTGAACCTTGAGCGGCTCCTGCCTTAATTGGATACAGTTTAGAGGAATGGCCGTCCACGACAACAGAAATGCTCCGGTTGGAGAGGAAATTTGCTGTACAGGTACAGAATTTTGCTGGTAGACCATAGGCCGGGAGTTTATTAAGCAGCGCTGCGTGCCAGACCTGGTCGAATGCTTTGGATATGTCTAGAGCGACAATCTGGGATTCACCGTGTGGTTCCATAGACTTGTTCCAAGAATGAGTGACAAAGGAAAGGAGGTCGGCAGTTGATCTGCGCTGACGGGATCCATACTGCCTGTCGTGGGTTAGACTGTGTTTTTAAGAAATTTTTGTAATTCGAATATACTTTACCATCACTTTCTCACCACATGACGTTATGCGCGTGACAGTTCAAAAAATAGGTAGCCGCATTATCATATCTCTAGTTATTTGTATCATGGCATATTATATTGACAGAAAAAAATGACTCAAATGTTTGGGGAATTGTTTATAAAAAGCAGCTATATAAATGTAAGAGAAGTAAGTTGAAATAAGCTGAGGATATTCTTAGGAGACAAAGTAAATTGCCTTATGTATAAGCAAAAGGCGGTATCCATCAGAGAAAACAACGTAGTTGTAAAAATCTCCATTTTGTTGAATAATCTGAATTATTTGTTCACAGAATCCGATCCTTCTATGAAAATCCTCTGCAAAAAGTTATTGCAAGTTATGAACCTTGTAGGGAAAATACTTTTATAATATGTTTGGATATTTTGAGATTTGAATTTATTAACAAACTGAATCCCAGAAATATAAGGTGAAAATTAAAGGAAGGCTAAAATTTAACTGATTTATTCTGTATGAATCCTTATCGTTATGATACGAAGAAAATGATAATATAAATAAAGGAATATACTCTAATACAATATATCACATATTCATTGTACATTTTTAGTACTAATATGTTTAAATTTTTATTCAGAAATAAATATATTAAGAGTATCTACAATTTTCATTTTCATTTCACATTATTTACATATGATATATATATATATATATATATATATATATATATATATATATATATATATATATATATATATATATATATATATGTATGTATATATTATAATACATTTCCATCAAAACAATCTAAAATTATGTACAATATATTTTTCTTAACATTATTTATCATTTATTTTTAGGGCGCAAATTATGCAGTATAATATAATATAATAATTATAATTGTCGATATTGGTCTGACAGTAACCCCCTTTGGACGGAAGAAATTCATACCGGACTTGTTAGTCATCATGTAATTGGGCCCTTCTTCTTTAAAGGTACTTTAACAGGTCCACGCTATCTAAGATTATTACGGGAAGATAGTGTACCCCGCATCAGATAATTGTTTCAAAATTATTTCCCCATGTCTACTTCCAACAAGATCGCACCTCAATTTCCTAACCAATGAATAGGCAGAAGATTGAGTGGCCAGCTATATCTTCAAATTTGTCTCCACTCGATTTTTTTTCTCTGGGGTCCTTTAAAAAAAGGTTGTTTACAATAATCAGCATGCGAATTTGGAACAGCGAGACCGAATTGTGATGGCATTTCAACAGGTGCCTAATGGATCACCACAAAACTCGATTCGTCAATTCGACAAGAGGCTTTACTATTGTCAGCAATTTCAAGGGGCACAATTTGAGCATCTTCTTCAATAAAGTAAGATGTTACCATTTTCCCAAATAAATTGCATAAAAAGCCGAATGTTTTTGTTTTTGCCAAAGGAACCTTGAAGATAATATAATAATAATAATAATAATAAGAGGTCTTTATTAGGGCGAAGTTAATTTTACAATTTTCTTCCACTTAACCCTTAAAAGATAACTTAAAATGTAGGAATTACAAAATAAACAAATTATAAAATAAACAAATCATAAATGCCTTAGTATCCAAAACAACAAAACAATATAACAACAAAACATTGACAATTGTGCGCCTTAAATTTAGCTGAAAGAAAGGAATTCCTAAATATGAATATGATTTATTATAACTACACTACGCAAACTGACTATTTTTATAAAAATCTGTAACATATCTCCGAAACCCTGGCAGAGAACATAAAGTATGTTTAAAAGGTATTTTATTATACAGATGTGGTGCAACATAGGAACAAGACCCCCGATATTGGCTCGTATAATATTTAGGTATGGCAAACAAGTGATCGAGTCTTGTATTGAGCGAATGTATTTGTCTCCGAAAACAGAGCTTCTGATGTAGATAATCAGGCGCCGCCCCGAGGACAATCTTGTGAGTCAAGCAAAGAAGATGTACTTTCCAGCGATTCTTCATATTCAGCCAATCTAGTTCTTTTAACTTATAGGAAACACGATCTGTTCTTTTTAGATTACAGATGAACCGTAAACATGACTTCTGAACCTTTTCTATTCTTTGCCGATCCCAACTGTCAAGGGCAGGTCCATACACAACATCAGCATGGTTAAAGCGCGAGAGAATCATCGAGTTTACCAAGAGAGCTTTTACTTTCACTGAAAGGAAATTTCGGTGGCTATAAAAAGATTTCAATAGGCCAAAGCTAGCTCTACGAAGATTAGTGACGTGATCAGAAAATTTTAAATTGTTATCTATTATGAGACCAAGATTCCTTTCAGATTGTTTTGCTTCCAAGCGACTCCCATCTATCAAAATATCAATATTTTGAGAACAAACCCTATTCCTACTGACTTTCCTGCCAAAATAAAGTACGCAACACTTATTGACATTTATCGCAAGATCATGCTTCTTTGCTGTCCTGACTAACCTATCAAGGTCTGCATTCAAACTTGCTATAGCGTCTAAGGCATTTTCTACAGGAAAGGATTTGTAAAGCTGGGTATCATCGGCATAGAAGTGTATTTTACTCGAGATAATTTGTTCTTGAAAATCAAACGTATAAATATTGAATAAAAGGGGGCCCAAGATAGAGCCCTGTGGGACCCCCTTTAATAAACTCAAAGAATCCGATACATCCGACCCGCAGACAACCCTCTGTGCCCTATCTGAAAAGTAACTTTCTATAAACTGAACGGCGTCATGATTGAAACCAATATATTGTAACTTCGAGCACAATAGTTCATGACTGATCGTATCAAAAGCTTTACTGTAGTCTAGCAATACCAAAGCTGTAACTTGATTTTTATCGTTAGCTGTGAGGATGTCATCATTAATATTTGCTAATGCTGTTGTGGTGGACCTGCCCCTAACAAATCCGGACTGTACATTTGGCAAGGTGTTGTTGTTTGTTGAATACCATTAAAAAGTACGGTGAATACCTGTTCGAAAAATATGTCGCATGACCCATGTAGTTATTTAAGAGATTCAAATAGTTGCAAATAATTTGTTATAGAACTCTACATATTTTGAGTCCGATGCCTTTCTTGGCATAAAAGTAATGGCTTTTTGCGTTACTTATGCGCAACTCTGTATAACCCCATTAGAAGAAATCTAAGTTATGTTTCTTCTAATAGAGTAAGGCTGCATAACCTTGGCGACCACTGAGCAATACCTCAACGTCCAACGTAGTATTGAGGATAATTTTCATCTAAAAATTCCCCTACTTCGAGATAGTAGTGCGGAGGGGCACCATCTTGTTGCAGCCACATATTCTGACGTTTATCATTATAAAACTTGTGTAAGATATTAAAGATAATTAGGACCAATTAGGTGATTATAAAAAATACGGTCCAATAATTCTGTTGTAAAGAATGCCACATCAAACGTTTATAGACCAGACCGGTGGTTTTGATTCTGCATTTGATGGAGCCAAATTCATTTTCTAATATGTAATTGTGCATGTTATGACGACTTACCGCATCATTACTTCTAAACGTAGCCTCGTCAGAAATCATAACATAAAACGAAAGATTTGGAATAATTTCAAGTTGAGCTTTTATCCATTGGCAAAAGTTTACACGCCTTACAAACATGCATCATATTTTGATGAAAAATGCAAAAATGCAATAAGGTATGTTCAAAAAAAAAATGTAGGTATCACCAACGACTTATGGGCCAGCCTGTGATTGTTAAAATAATTTTATAAGATGTAGCTCAAGACACCCTATAATTAATGTATACAATATTTTCTTATCTCTTGCATAATAACAATTATATTAAGCTTTACCGTATAAATGCGTCACCCTGTATATATGTAAACAGAAAGTAAACCCGGATATGTATTCTAGGGGGCCTAGTTTGCGCTCATTTGAAGAAACCTTTTTAGAATTAAAAAGCCGCGATCGCCTCATTAACGAATTTTTTCTACGAAAATTAGCTACAAATTATAGACCGTTAAACCATAAACTTAACTAAAAGTACTTCCAAAACATCAGAGAAAGTGTATATTTGAAATGGATTTTCTGGAAATATTTTATTAAAATGAAGGGCAATGATGGTTGAAGCTGAAACTTAAAGGGTTTGCAGAACAATCTCTACATAATCCGTATTTCTTTCAGGTTCTTTGCCTAAATGTTGCCAATTTTGACGTTTCAAATCGCGATTTTTACTTTTTGAGGAGAACCCCAATTTTTTTTCTTTAATTGCCTCTAACTTTTTTGTCTTTAAAATTACAGACCTAAATTTTGGTAATTGGTTCATCGGAATCCTCTCATTACTGGATTTTTTAAAGAAAATTCACTAAAACAAGCACTTGTGAAGCCACAGGAAAAGTCTACGACTGTATTGAATATGGAATGGTTTCACTAAGTTAGGGCAAGAACAAACAACCAGATATGCTATTCAAAATGAATTAAGTCTTAAAACTTTCATCTCCTCTCTATCAAATTATTTTTTTGTACAAAATCTCGCTAAAAAATTCATCGGAATAATAACAACCTGATTAGATAACTGTAAAGTGAAATGAGACTAAAAAATTGGTAAAAAGTAAAGTCACTAACTAGGATTGGAACTCGTAATGTTGGACTCCATTATCCGATGTACAGGGCTTAGCCCACTTAGATACGCTCGACATGTATGTACTAGCAGGTATATCCCGTAGTACACGTTAATTGTCTAACGTCTTTAATATTTACACAAAACAATTTTGATTTACAATGGATTTTTTGCTCATATTTTAACGAAATCAAGGAAAATAACGACTTAGACACATATCTAGGAGCTTGTTACTCATTTCTTGTCGTATTTTTCACTCACATTTGTGCTCCTACCATAATTATCAATTTTGACGTTATAACTTTCTTGAATCAGAATCAATTAATTAAAAATTAATTTACCTCTAACTTCTTTGTCTTTTAACGTAAAGATCTGAATTTTGGTACATAAGATACTCTTGATGACGGAAGCCTTACTTTGTTATTTCTGGAGATATAAATTTTTTTCGAAAGAAAACACAACATTTTCCGGGAAAACCTGTGCCGATTTTCCTGCCAAACGAATCCAAGACACTTGCAAAAGGAAGGTATTTACCAAATTTAATCAAAATCGGCCCATTATTTTTGAGTTATCGGTGTGATATATATATATATATATATATATATATATATATATATATATATATATATATATATATATATATATATACATACATATATATATATATATATATATATATATATATATATATATATATATATATATATATATATATATAAATACATAGAAACTGAAACTGAGTCTGGATATGGGTTCGACGGGGCCTAGTTGGCGCTCATTTAAAGACATTTTTTCAAAATTCTAAAGTCGGGATATCCTCGTTAGTGATTTTTTTTTTAGAAAATTCACTAAAAGAAAAGCCTCAAGCTGAAGCAATACAAATAAACCTTGACACAAAATTAAAAATGGGACCCGCACGAATGCAACCCTTATTAAAAACTAGACCCTTATAAACAGCTATGAAACACCTTCATGACACGTTTGCCTTGTGTATAAATTCACCCACATAAACAAGAAGTGTTTTTGCGTGTCCTAAATCTGGAACTCAACCTTGAATTCGTTTTATCTTTATAGGTGCACGATATTCAAATTTCGCTTACACAGTACATTACTGTCGGAACAGGCACGTTTGCGGAGTATAAGTAACGTATGCCTTATTTTACCACCGCAAGCAGTTAAAACCATCATTCATTAATAATTCCTCACCTTATTTTACTATTTGTCGTAGATAATTTTTAGTGAATTTTTATTTAAAAAAATTCACTAATAGAGAGGTATCGATGGTGAGACTTTGCAAAAACTTTTGCAAATGAGCGCGAATTTGGGCCTCTAGAACCCATATCCGGGGTCAGTTTCGATTTTTATATGTTTATATATATATATACATATATATATATATATATATATATATATATATATATATATATATATATATATATATATATCCAACCGATAACTCGAAAAATAATTAACCGATTTTGATGAAACTCGGCAAGTGCCTTTCTTTTATTAAGTGGATAAGTTCGTTCCGGGAAAATGTTGAGTTTTCTTTCGAAAAAAAATTTTTTCACCGAAATTTACAAAGATATTTCGATAAAATTTGGTGTACATATTGCTTTGGAAAAGACCTAACTATGTGCCAAAAGTCAGCTTTCTAGGGTTACAGAAAATTGAGCTATTCAAATTTGAAACATTTATGTTTAATATCACCCCGTTTAATTAACTATAGCTTATATGAGATCTAGTATGTGGTTGCCCTGGTAACGGAACATTTAATATTATTGCGCAGGTCTGTTAGACGCTGTCACTGATGTTTATCGCATGGAATTGGTATGAGATTATTTATATGCTTATTTGTTTGAGTCGACGAATTATTTGTGTCATTTGGAAAATTTTTATATACAAGTGCAAATTATTCCTTTATTAATGTTAGTGGGTGGATTAAACAGTGTTTGTTATGTTTTATCAACACATATAAAGGATCGAAGTTTTACAAAAGGGCTGATATGCAACAGGTTAGTTCTTACTCTCTAATCTAATGCTTTGGCGGTAGTTTTAGTTAAGTTTATGGTTTAACGGTCCATAATTTTTAGCTAATTTTCGTACAAAAAATTCGTCAATGAGGACCGCGACTTTAGAATTTTAAAGATTTCTTCAAATGAGCGTAAACTAGCCCCCCTGGAATCCATATCCGGGTTTACGTTCAGTTTTGATCTGCTTAGATATATACAGGGTGACGAGTTTCTACGGTAAAGCTCAATATAATTATTATTATACAAGAGACGAGAAACAATTGTATAAGTTAATTATAGGGTGTCTTGAGTTGCATCTTATAAAATTATTTTGACAATCACCGGCTGGCCCACAAGTCGATCGTTGGATCCCTACAATTTTTTTTCCGAACAGCCTTATTTTATTGCATTTTTTATCGAAATATGTTTGTAAGAAAAAAATCAAGACGCAGTAAGTGCGTTTTGGTAGCAAATTTGCATTAAATTCTTCAAATTTCAATAACTCAATTTGCTATTAACCTAAGATTTGTTGGCTAGGAAACCAACGTTTAAGGTTTATTGTCGGAAAATTTTTGTACATTTTCAAATAATAAGTTATTCTGATAAAATATGGCACATTGTTTCTACTATATAGGTTATACCGGTAACCAAATTGATGACTCCTTGCACTAAAAAGACATATTTGATATTCAAAGCATTTTTATAAAAATTCACTGCCATAACGCACTTGCTGCGTCCAGAGTTTTTATGTTTATAAGACGTTTGTTTTTAGTACGGTAAATAAAATCATGATGTTCATTGCAAAAGAGGGTTCTCTCATGTTCTTTAAAAACAAGTGAAAAGTTTTATACAAAGAATGTTGTTAAATCCTCGTCAACTTCAAACCCAAAGGGCTTGAAAATTTCAAATAAGATGTCAATAAAAAACTGAGCTTGGACACTGTCGCTGGAAACTGAAACAAAAAGCAGTTTAGCGACAGCTACTGAGGAACACAACTTCGTTGTCGAAATACGTATCTAGCGCATAACTCTTTGTTATTATTTTTGTGTTTTTTTTTGGTGATTCTGCTTTTTGTTTTAAATAAGATACCCTAAATACTATTCTAATTTTTTAATCTTTCGATCATCAGCATCGTCATAATCTATGTCGCGCTGTTGTCGCAACCACGACTCTGTGTCTGCAGCAGCTCTCTTCATTAATGAAGATTGCAACCTGTGATGAGCACTAATAAGTGCTGAAACAAAAAGCAGAATCATCCCAAAAACGACAGTGTCCAACCTCGATCTTTAACTGACAAGTACACTTAGAGAACCCAAATCACCACTACACATTTTAGTGAATCTCTCTCTCTCTCTTTATATATATATATATATATATATATATATATATATATATATATATATATATATATATATATATATAAATTGCCGGACAGAAACTTTGCCTGTGATTTAGTCTCCCTCTCGGTCTTTGTTAGTGAAATGATCGTCAGGTCCTTAAAAAGATGTGTTGTGGTCATTTGGGTTATCCAAGCGTACTTATCAGTGCTCATCACAGGTTCCAATCTTCACTTGGTCGCTGATGACCAGAGAAATGCATAAAACCAAAAATTGCTTTACCTACTGATAAATGGCTCGAGGCACAAAACATGCAATTGCGTCTCAGTTTTGTTATTACATGAGTATAAGAAGTCACTTAGCATGTCCCTTGTTTTATTTTCTTCTAACTAAAATTTGTTACCCAATAAACACACGTGCGTTTAATAAACGTCTATTTTACGTAAAGACCGTTGAAAAAACGTTATCGGTTATAAAAATTAACGTTCAATTCTAGGCTAAAAAGGCAACGTTACCATTTCTTCGTTGTAAAGACGTTAATTATGAAGAGTTTTTAGACATAATATTTAAACGTTATTTAAACACATTTCGCCTATCAAAAAACTACGTTTAGTTGAGATTAATACGTTGAATATATGTATTTCATTAAATATTTTATAAACGAAAGATATTTTTAGTGGTATAAACGTTATATGTAAAACAGGTATTTACCTCATTTTTTTGAAAAAATTAGGTAAACATTTTCTCGTTGTAAATACCTTATTGATGAAGGGTATAATATTTAAACGTTGTTTCAACACAGTTCGCCTACCAAAAACCTACATGAAGTTAGGATTCATACATAAAATACACGTAGTTTATTATACATTTTATAAGTGAGAGATATTTATGTGATATAAACGTTATATTTAAAACAACTGTTTTCCTAATTTTTGTAAAAAAAAAGCAACGAAACAATTTGTCATTGTAAAAGACCTTATTAATTAAGTGTTTTTAAACATAATATTTAAAGGCTGTTTCATCACAGTTTGCCTATGAAAGACATGCATGAAGTAGGGATTCATACATAAATTATACGTATATTACCAGACATTTTTTAAGCGAGAGATATTTCATGTGATATAAACGATATATTTAAAACCACTATTTTTCTAATTTTTGTTAAAAAAGCAAATTACTTAACAATTTATCGTTGTAAAAGACGTTATTAATTAAGTCTTTTTAAACATAATATTTAGACGTAGTTTCAACAAGGTTCGCATATAAAAATATACATGAAGTATGGATTTATACATAAAATATACGTATCTTACTAGATATTATTTTAGTGTGAGATATTATGTGATATATTATATTATGTACCTATAGTTATATAGGTTACATTTTTTCCTGGCTTTTTAAAAAATTTTGTCACATAATCAATCTGTGAGGTATTCGACAATGCGTGTATGTTTTAAAAGGAGTTATTTTGTCTTTTGCATTCCACTGTGTAATACATAAAACATATTTGTCCTTGTAAATTCGTAAGTGTTTGTGCGCATGCTGAACGAGAATGAACAAGAAATCAAGAAATAGAAACAGAACAGGTGAAGTGATCGCGTACAGTGTGTAACGTGGTGCTTGGAATCAAATTTTATTAAATATTATATTCAGTACGTGACACTTGAATGTTATGGTGGATGGTGGTCTGTTCTATAATTTATAATTGTTTTATACATATTTACAAAGAATGATTATCATCCTGTAGCGATTACTCTTAAAAGTTTTGGAAATAGGTACAGTGAGTGCAGCTTAAAGTGTCAAGTTTTATGTCGTGGAGTTAGGTTAAGGTAAGCTGTATCACAATATGTAATAATTGTCTTCAAACGTTGTCGAAGTTAATCACATTTCTTCTACTTTGATTGCTATAGAGCGTTATTAGGTAGAATAAATAATTGGGACTTATGAGTTTAGCCGGCGTGTTTAAAATCGGCCATGTTGGTTTCTTTCTCATATTTTCAAGTTTAATTTTATTGAGGCATTAGACGTATATCTAACGTTTATGAATACACCTTTTTTTCCTCAATTTTTATTGTTCGTGAATCAAACTTTCGAATGAGAGTAATAATGGTTAGCTACGGGTTTAGCACTTATAAATTCTGATGTATTTGTTTATTTTCCCCAGTTTAATTCAATTTGCACGATACATGTACACCTATATATAGGCGAACGTTAAGTAGACGCCTCCCGTGTAACCATATATGTATATGGTAATCACAATTTTATGACCTATTTATTTCTATTTAGTAGTTTATAATTTTAGATGCTGCAAACCTAAATTTTCCCCAACGTGAAAAAGGCGACAGAGCAATATTTTATGCTGTTAAGGGTTGGTTGAAATTAGCTACTTCGAAAAGGTCCAGAGCAAAAAACTAATGGAGCAATACCTACCTTTTTTTGGTTGAGAAGTTGACAAATAATTTAAGAAATATATTTTTTATTTCATGATTAAGACGCTATGATTGAAGAAGCTTGTTATATTTTTAAATGTGGTAATAATTATTTTAGTTTTTTGATAATGAAATGTAAGTTTTTTTAAATATATTTTTGTTTTTTAAATAAAGCTATTTTTATTTGACATTTGACTTGTGATCTAATCCATTTTTATAAAGCCCATTTAAAATTATAAACATAAATAATAATTTGTCAATGGTAGGTTTATAAAATGTAGCAGAGTAGCAAGTTTAGAAGTTTTGATGAGCAATGAGCACTTAAAGTAAGTATCTACACCGCAATGGAGTCCAGTTTGACACTTCTACACCTAATGATCGTTTGTCCTATAAGTTCTCATCTTCTGCTGTCAGCTTGGTTGAAAAACTATCATTTGGTAGGTATGTTCTAGTTGTAATTCAAACGTTTATTATACGTCGTTAATACAAGCAGATTAACGTGACAGATCCCGTTGATAAACATTAATTATAAACGTATATTCTTCATGACAGATGATGGTTAAATCAACGTTGCAAAACCCTTGTTAATAAACATGTATAAAAAATGTATATTTTACGTTATTAACGGCAAATAGTTTAACGTTACAAATTCCCGTTGATAAACAGTAATTATAAACGTATATTCTCCATTACAGATGATGGTTAAATTAACGTTGTAAAATCCTTGTTAATAAACATGTAAGAAAAACGTATATTTAAACGTTAAAACATACATGTATAAAAACGTTTTTATATTGGTTTTTATATTGGTTTAATTATATATATTATTCGGGCGACATTTTTACCAAAATTAAACGTAAGGTAGCAGTTTCCTTTTAAACGTTTAATTAACGAACATGTGTTTACTGGGTATGGTAAGAAAAGGAGGCTGCGAACAAAATTATTAACAACAGGGTCGCGCTTTAAAAAAGTTTTGTTCAAATGAGACACATAACATAGTCTTGGAACAGAACACTACTATTTAAATCGCCTTAACGCCAATAACTTGTTTTTGACGCTGGTTTAATTTCCGAGCGGGTGACATTGTCAATATTTGAGAAGCGAAGACAGTTTAGAAGACAAATGTTCTTCAAGAAAAGTGATTAAGCTCTAAAAATCAATACGCTCAGCTGGAGATCGCATATTGTATGGAATCCTTCAAACAGAAAGTTTTTGCATTGTTATATTATTCTAAGGACCCAGTGTAGGAGGAATACCAGGTATATTTTCATTCTCATTGAGTGCACGTGCACTAAATGTGGAATCCTTAAAGATGCTAAAATAAACATGTATTGTAAAATTTCTGGAAGGGATAACACACAGCAATGTTATTTTCTTTCTGTTAGTTCTATTGTAGAAGATGCTGTCAAGCAAATTTCGTACGCATGTTTCTGCATTTAGCCTTACATACGCAGGTTTATATTATAAAAGTTCGGCACGCAGCAAGTGCGTTATGGTAGTGAATTTTCATAAAAATGTTTTTAATAGCAAATATGTGTGGTTTTTTTTTCAGAAAGTAGGCATCAAATTTGATTACAAGTATAACATATATAGTAAAAACAATGTGGCATGTTTCATCAAAATAACTTTATGTTTGAAGATGTACAAAAATCTTTCGAAAATAAACTTAAAATGTTCCAGAAAAAACCGTTTCTTGGTCAACCTTATAGGTTAATAGCCAATTGAGCTTTTCAAATATGACGCATTTAATCAAAATTCGCCACCATAACGCACTTGCTGCGTCCCGTATTTCTTTTCTTACTAACATGCATTATATTTCAATGGAAAATGCAATAACATAAGGCGTGTTCGACTAAAAAAAATTCTGGACGCAGCAAGTGCGTTATGGTAGTGAATTTTCATTAAAATGTTTTTAATAGCAAATATGTGTGTGTTTTTTTAAAAGAAAGTAGGCATCAAATTTGGTTACCAGTATAACCTATATAGTAAAAATAATGTGCCACGTTTCATCAAAATAACTTTATTGTTTGAAAATGTACAAAAATTTCCGAAAGTAAACTTAAAGTGTTCCCGAAAAGACTCGTTTCTTGGTCAACCTTATAGATTAATAGCAAATTGAGCTATTCAAATATGAAGCATTTGACCAAACTTCGCTACCATAGCGCACTTGCTGCGTCCAGAATTTATTTTCTTACAAACATGCATTATATTTCGATGGAAAATGCAAAAATGCAATAACATAAGGCGTGTTTAATTAAAAAAAAAAGAAAGTGTATCACCAACGACTTATGGGCCACCCTGTGATTGTAGAAATATTTTTTTAAGATATAGCTTAAAGACACCATATAATTAATATATACATTTTTTTTCATATCTTGTATAATAACGGATATATTGAGCTTTATTGATTTTTTACGAAAATTCGACAAAAATTATATACCATTAAACGATAAACTCTATAGCTAAGGCTACTGCTAAACATCAGAGAAAGGGTCTATTTGAAATGAATTTTCTGCAAACATTTTATTAAAATGAAGGACAATGACGGTTGAAACTAAGACTTCAGGGTTTGTAAAACATTCATCTTGAGAGATTTTATTTTCATAGCCCGTATTAGATTCAATTTCTTTGCCTAAATGTTGCAAATTTTGACGTTTTAAATCGCAACTTTGACGTTTTGAGGAAAACCGCAATTTATTTTTCTATAAATGCCTATAACTTTTTTGTCTTTTCACCTAGAGAGCTAAATTTCGGTAGGTAACTTACCTATAAGGATATAAACCCACGTACCAAATAGTTGCCCTTACTTTGTTAATTCCGGAGATATAAATTTTTTTCGAAAGAAAACACAACATTTTTCGGGAAAACCAGGGCCGATTTTCCTGGCTAACGAACTTATCCAAGCTATTTGCAAAAGGAAGGTATTCACCAAATTTATTCAAAATCGGCCGATTATTTTTTGAGTTATCGGTTTGTTACATATATATATATATATATATATATATATATATATATATATATATATATATATATATATATATATATATATATATATATATATATTGTTATGGTTACTAGGCCTACAAATAACACTCAAAAAAAACACACAAACACACTGTTAACGTTAGTAGTATAAGGGGAGAAAGTACAACAAACAGAAAGTAATAAAAAATTGGTTACATTTTGAAACCAAATTTAGGTAGAAAGCCGTGGAGAAAGAAAAGGAATAATATCAATATCAGTTTTGTTTTAAACCAAGATATTAAATCAAAATATCCATATATAAATAAATACCTTGGAAAATAAATAAAAAAAGTAAAATTGTAACCGTTGTGAAAAATGTTAGATGATGTTAGATGGTAGAAATGTAATTAGTTGTTAAAATGGAACAATATGTAGTAATATAGTGTAGAGATAAGTAGTGAAAGTTTAAAATTGAAGAAAACTGTGCGTACACAAACAGAATCTGACAATATAAAGTGTGTATGCAACAAAATGTGTTTTGGTTTAAAAACGTTAGTATGTAAATGTAGTTAAATTTAATCGTTAATATAGCAAGCTAAGTGACTGTAAAATAAGAATTGTTAGTAATATTAAGCAAATTATGTAAATTATGATATAACTGGTATTCAAAACCACAAGAAAGACCCACATTTTTATCCACGTTATTGCTATTTATAATTTAATAGTAAACTTAGGCCAACATATAGAAAAAATATAAGAATGACATTTGTCAAACAAGGGCAGAAATGTGAGAATAAATTTAATCAGTGAGGTAAAGAGAAAGAAAAGTTGCGAGGGAAACAGATTGCGATAGATTGTAGGAAAAGATTGGAAGGAAGAAAAGAATAAACAGATCAAGAGATTGAAAAAACGTTTTTGGCATCGTGATAACAAAAAGACGGGATGTATCTCCATTTGCTCCCGAGTCAACGCGAATTAAAAAGGTAAAGTACAAGTTGAAGTAACCGCAATAAATGTACACACAGTCGATATGTATTTAGGTACGTTGAACGAGAATGTGGATCGATCTTAAGTGGATATAATAATTGCAGCTTAGAATTTCGCAGATGGTAGTAATTGAACGGGTAAAAGAAACCTGAAACCTCAGCAGAACCTACAGGTATAGTGAAACTTGACTTTCTAAACTTGTTAAAATAATTATTGATGGAATTTGTCTGGAGATTTTTCTATGATTAGTTTTAGTAATAGTAAAGATATGTAGTGATAAGGCTAGGTGGAATGAATGGGCTAATAAACCATATATAAATAAAAAGGATCCAATAATTTTAAAAGTCATTATAGGCAAATTTAAAGAAAAAAAAAAGTAGATCAATAAAAATCAAAATTATTAAAGGTATTTATTTATTCGGGGTTTAAGAAAAATAGGTAATTTTATAGGGCATATTTTCTATGGACAAATTGGTGGATTTGAACCCACCCTTGAGACTAAAGAGGAGAAGCTGAGGGCAATTTTAAGATATATAGGTGTATATATATAAAGGTACGTGAACATAAAAAAATAGATTAAGAATGGAATAGGCATGGAATTATTTGTTTTACTTTCTCGTATGTACCAGTGATTATAGTAATACCAGAAATGCAGCCGTCATATACATAATATAAGATATTTATTCATTATCACAATTAATTAACTTTTGAGAAAAATATTCTAAATTATTATAAGGAACCACAATAAATGTCGCCCAATCGTGTGACATTATATACAATATAAAAATACAAATATTGAACAATTGCTAAACACCAATACTATATTGAAGTAACCACAATAATATATATATATATATATATATATATATATATATATATATATATATATATATATATATATACATATATATATATATATATATATATATATATATATATATATATATATATATATATATATATATATATATATATATATATATATATATATATATATATATATATATATATAGAAACATATAAAAATTGTAACTGACCCCGGATATGTGTTTTGGGGGGCCTAATTAGCGCTGATTTGAAGAAATTTTTTCAAAATTCAAAAGTCGGGATCTCCACATTAGTGATTTTTTTAAAGAAAATTCACTAAAAAAAGATAATTTGTTTCCCAACGACTTATGGGCCAGCCTGTGATTGTAGAAATATTTTTTTAAGATGTAGCTTAAGACACTCTGTAATTAATGTATACATTTTTTTTCATATCTTGTATAATAACGGATATATTGAGCTTTATTGATTTTTTACGAAAATTCTACAAAAATTATACCCCATTAAACGATAAACCTTATAGCTAAGACTACTGCCAAGCATCAGAGAAAGAGTCTAATTGGAATGAATTTTCTGGAAACATTTTAGTAAAATGAAGGACAATGATGGTTGAAACTAAGACTTCAGGGTTTGTAAAACATTCTTCATGAGACATTTTCATTCCATAGCCCGTATTAGATTCAAGTTATTTGCCTAAATGTTGCCAATTTTGACGTTTTAAATCGAGACTTTGACGTTTCGAGGAAAACCCCAATTTATTTTTCTTTAAATGCCTATAACTTTTTTGTTTTTCGACCTACAGAGCCAAATTTTGGTAGTTAATTTACCTATAGCGATATAAACCAGTGTACCAAATTTGGTTGCTCTTACTTTGTTATTTCCGGAGGTATATTTTTTTTCTAAAGAAAACACAAAAATTTCCGGGAAAACCTCGTCCGATTTTCCGGACTAACGAACTTGTCCAAGCCACTTACAAAAGGAAGGTATTTACCAAATTTAGTAAAAATCGGCCCATTATTTTTTGAGTTATCGGTGTGATACACACACACACACACACATATATATATATATATATATATATATATATATATATATATATATATATATATATATATATATATGTATATATATATATATAATATATATATATATATATATATATATATATATATATATATATATATATACTAACTATAACAGGGCTTATAACACGGCATTTCTGTACTATACAAGGAGAAGGGTTAAGGGCAAAGCCTCAAGGAGACAACCGTATACACGTGTTTCAAGCTTATTAGCCACCATTGGCTGTTTCCCTTGGATTGAGGGTCTTCCAAATGTTGCTGCAAATGTGCACTGGTTGCCTGTTGTGACTCCATGTATTTTTGCATCTCCCTCCAGAGTGTTCCATCTTCACTTGGCTATACCGTACTGATGATGGCTAATAAGCTTGAAACACGTGTATGCGGTTGTCTCCTATATGTTTATATATATATATATATATATATATATATATATATATATATATATATATATATATATATATATATATATAAACATATAAAAATCGAAACTGACCCCGGATATGTGTTCTAGGGGGCCTAATTAGCGCCCATTTGAAGAAATTTTTTCAAAATTCAAAAGTCGGGATCTCATTAGTGAATTTTTCTAAAGAAAATTCACTAAAAAGTTTGAACGCAGCAAGTACCTACGTTACAGTAGCGAATTTTCATAGGTTCTATAATACACAAAGCTACTTATTTATGGTAAATTTGGTGAGTGTATGATAACCTGCCAATGACATCCTTTTCTCTGCACAAACACACATATTCAATTTAAGTAGCTGATTCTTATGCATTTCAAACGATGTTAACTTTGTCTGTGGATATATGTCAGTCAAATGTTGTGACCAGTTGATTGGCAATTAATATATTCATCTTTGTTTATTCTATTGAGCTTTATGCTAAACAGAATATTCTTTTTTAACTAGAGGGATTATGCGGATTTTTTTAATTAAATTTAATTCCCGAAAAACTTGGTGTACAATTATTCAACTAAGATGAATTTTGGAACATTGCATCTGAAGTTTGGTGGCATTCATTATTTGTGTTAAATTTTGTAAAAATAAATTAACGAGTTTTTTTTTTCTAATTTCAACAACACACCACGAGGGCTTACAGCCTAAATACTATCCTGAGAGAGAAGAAATATGTTTACCGAAACATTTATTGGATATATTTTGTCAATGTAGTAAAAACCTGAGATACTACCTTTTTTTTTGTTCCCTCAGGGCTCGTCCGCGGCCTTGCCGCCCCGATAGCACCGCAACCCTTGGTTGATTGTGCATATGAGATACTACTACCTTATTATATACTATTATCACTAATAAACATTTTAGCTTGGACCTGAGGAAAAACAAGTCGAACTTATGGAGTGTGGTAGTAATGGGGCGTAAACCTGGGCTTTGACTAAGCGGACATAAAAAAATTAGCAGGGCATGAAAAAAAACGGAAGTTTTTGAAATGTGCTACAAGAAGCTACAACGAAACGAGAAGAACCGCCAGCGACAAAGGGTCATGATTCCGACGACGTGGTTACATCGCCTTTAGAGTGTAATGATAATGATGCTGACTTCTGGTGTCACAATGTCAGGATTCGCAAAGTTGAGAAACAGCATTCTGAAAAATCAATCAATTGGATTACTTCAAACAGAGAAGGGATGAATTTGTGGTGAAAATAATAGAATTAAAATTATCTAAAATATCTTTGTCAAAAATTATGTTAATTTTTATTTATTTTTTATATTTCAACAACACACCACGAGGGCTTACAGCCTAAATACTATCCTACCGGAGTGTCGACAAGGAGGAAAGAGGCAACTTGTTAATTCTGGACTTAAAGGTTTGGAAGTTCGTAGGAGAAGGAAAAACATGTGCCGGCGAGGAGTTCCATAACTTGGAAGTCCTCGGGACAAAAGAACGGGCATAACAAGATGTTCTGGTGGCCTGGACAGTAAAAGGGTGCATTCGCTCTGTTCCCCTGGTAGATCTGTTGGAGAAAGCAGGTGAAGGAACTATGGAAGAAAGCTCCTCTGACCAGTGCCCGTGCAGATATCTATAAAAGAGAGAGAGGTCACCAACGGCTCGTCGGTGGGCAAGGGATGCCAGCCTTTGGGTGAGGGTAGGGTCACTGATGAGACATATATCTCTCTTCTGAATGGAGTCTAGGATAGCGAGTGTAGAATAGCGAGTGTAGAAGCGGCAGCGGCACCCCAGATGTGGGAGCAGTATTCGAGGTTTGGCCTTATTTGTGAAGTATATAAGGTATATACATTAGCTGCTAAAAAGTATTTGTGAGCCCGGAAGAGGAAACCTAATTCCTTAGCAACCGCTTCTGCAATTGATGTGACATGTTGGTGCCAGTTGAGATTTCGATCCACAGAAATGCCAACAAGTGAAAAGCACTCATTACTTTGTATAACTTGGTTGTTCATTATGAGGGGTCTAGGATTGGTGTATCTCTTATGAGATAGAAAGCAAGACTGAGTTTCAATAATATAGCATTGTCGAGAAGAAAATTTGCAATTGTCCATGGAAAAATTGGCTCTGAGAGCTGGTCAACGAACTTAGCCTCCGGAAAAAATTGGAAATCTCTAGGTGCCGTAGAAGTTTCGCAAGCTATGTCGATATATATATATATATATATATATATATATATATATATATATATATATATATATATATATATATATATATATATATATATATATATAAAGTGAACATTTGAACGTGTGATGAGCACTGATAAGTACACTTGGGGAACTCAAATCACCACAACACATCTTTTTAAAGACCTGACGATCGTTTCGCTAACAAGGTTAGGTCATCAGAGGATGAAAAACGCTCATTTTTTTAAATAAATAAATAAATATATATATATATATATTTTGATCAAAAAATTCTTTAAAAACATCATAGCATAACAGATCCTTACTTGTAGTTGTCATGATGGCGTATCGATGTTTCAAATTAGCGCGAACTAGGGCCCCTAGAACCCACTTCCGGGGTCAGTTTCAAATATATATATATATATATATATATATATATATATATATATATATATATATATATATATATATATATATATATATATATATATATATATATATATATATATATATATATATATATATATATATATATATATATATATATATATATATATATATATATATATATATATATATATATATATATATATATACAGTAGCTCACGGAAACCGTTAATTAAAAGTGTTCGCACTTCTAGCTGAAATTTTCTTCAAAAAATTTGGATGTAGTCATTATGGTTGAAGTCGTTCCCCAGTGAAATAGTTTTCAAATGACTACTTTTCCGATTATACCGGAAGGTGCCATCAACTGTATTATTTTTAATGGAACACCCTCTATATATTTTCATTTCTGAACGTCACACCGTCTGGGATTGCCATAATTAAAAACGTTGAATGTAGCGGCTTCTCCTTCAGACACCAAAACACCCTCTATATAATTACATTTTCGAATCGCAAGTAAAATTCTAGTCTAAATTCATGTGAGTATTAGTAAAAGAAGCAGGATTTGTTGATAATTCAAGTTTCTTAAAAAAAATCAAATGGGGTCAATTAAAAAAAAATCTGTATCTCGGCGATTTAGCAACAAACCTTTTCGGCCACTTAGCAACAAACCATTACACAAATTGTTGCATACAAACAGCTAGTAGTGTCCTTTCGAGATATCAAATCAGAATGTCATTTCTTAACACAGGTGTTTGCATATGGTTGTACACTGGTTTTAAAAACTTGAAACCATATTAAGTCAAAAATGTTAAATGAGACACCCTGTATGGTATGACTTCATTGTCATCTGGATGGAATAACCTTTCCAGTGGTATATGAGTTCCTATCTCTTTTAGTTTTGATGATATTTAATATTTTAGTTGAAATTAAATTCACGTAAATAAGGCTAGACGTATTCTCACCACAATTAAAACCGTAGACCGGTTTCGCTCTAAGTAGAGCTCGTCAGTACGGTATACTAATTGCAGTGAGAACACACCTATAAAGTTAATCCGACTATTGTAGCCAGCCTCACAGCGCAAAGTGAGATGTAAGACCGGAGTCGCCATCTCGTTGCGGAACCAAGTAGTATGTTGTCACGACAGCTCCAAATAACACAAAGTGTTATACCATGAGACTATGTACAACCAAGTAACAATTTTATAAATTGTCAGCCCTATGGCCCATTTCTTCCCTAATATAGGGACAATGTATGTAAGGCTAGATGTATTCTCACCACAATTAGAACCGTAGACCGATTTCGCTCTAATTAGAGCTCGTCAGTACGGTACACTAATTGCAGTGAGAACCCACCTATAAAGTAATCCGGCTATAGTATCCAGCCTCACAGCACAAAGTGACAGCCTCACAGCAAAAATATAAGATACGAGAAAAAATTGTATACGTTAATTATAGGGTGTCTCGCGGTGCATCTTGTAAAATTATGTTGACAATCAGAAGTCGTTGGTGATACCTACAATTTTTTTTCGAACACCCTTATATTATTGGATTTTTTATCGAAATATGATGCATGTTTGTAAGAAAAAATCTAGACACAGTAAGTGCGTTTTGGTAGCGAATTTTCATTAAATGCTTCAAATTTCAATAACATAATTTGCTATTAAACCTAAGGTTTGTTGGCTAGCAAACCAGTTTTCTCGAAAAAAATTTAATTTTATTTTCGGAATTTTTTTATACATTTTCAAACAATAAATTATTTTGCTAAAATATACTACATTGTTTATATTATATAGGTTATATCGGTAACCAAATTGATGCCTGCTTGCATTAAAGAGACATATTTGCTATTAAAAACATTTTTATGAAAATTCAGTACCATAACGTACTTGGTGCGTCCAGGCTTTTTATTTTGATAGATGATTGAATTGTCTACACGGCACGATCAAAATGTTGATGCCTCACACTGTTAAATTTTTGGAAGAAAATCATTTAAAGAGTGGGAAACATAAACTCTATTAAAAACAACAATCAAAAGATAAAGGTTCTTATTCAACAAATTAAAGTATTGTTTGCTTTAAATCTAATTTTCGAAATACAATCCACGGACTTCTTGACAATAAGCAAATCTGTTGACACATTCCTCTTGTACAATGACGGCATTCGAATCGTTTCATACTTAATTCGATTTGTCAATTTTTCTCGGTTATTTGGTTTCTTAACATAGATTTTTGATTTTAAATCTCCCCATAAAAAATCTAGGGACCTAAGATCTTTTATTATATAAGAGAGATATCGATGGTAACACGTTAAAAAATTCTTCAAATGGGAGGGTATTATGACGTCTAAGACCGATCTAGGTCTCTTTAAATTTAAAGTATGACGGCGGGGTAATTCGAATCGTTTCATACCTAATTCGATTTGTCAATTTTTCTCGATTACTTGGTATCTTAACATGGATTTTTGATTTTAAATCGCCCCATAAAAAATCTAGGTACCTAAGATCTTTTATTATAATAGAGAGGTATCGATGGTAACACGTTAAAAAATTCTTCAAATGGGAAGGTATTATGACGTCTAAGACCGATCTAGGTCTCTTTAAATTTAAAGTATGATGCGGGTAATTCGAATCGTTTCATACCTAATTCGATTTGTAAATTTTTCTTGGTTATTTGGTATCTTAACATAGATTTTTGATTTTAAATCGCCCCATATAAAATCTAGGGACCTAAGATCTTTTATTATAATAGAGAGATATCGATGGTAACACGTTCGAAAAAATTCTTTAAATGGGAGGGTATTATGACGTCTAAGACCGATCTAGGTCTCTTTAAATTTAAAGTATGACGGCGGGGTAATTCGAATCGTTTCATACCTAATTCGATTTGTCAATTTTTCTCGATTATTTGGTATCTTAACATAGATTTTTGATTTTAAATCGCCACATAAAAAATCTAGGGAACTAAGATCTTTTATTATAATAGAGAGATATCGATGGTAACACGTTCGAAAAAATTCTTCAAATGGGAGGGTATTATGACGTCTAACACCGATCTAGGTCTCTTTAAATTTAAAGTATGACGGCGGGGTATTTCGAATCGTTTCATACCTAATTCGATTTGTCAATTTTTCTCGGTTATTTGGTATCTGAACACAGATTTTTGATTTTAAATCGCCCCATAAAAAATCTAGGTACCTAAGATCTTTTATTATAATAGAGAGGTATCGATGGTAACACGTTAAAAAATTCTTCAAATGGGAAGGTATTATGACGTCTAAGACCGATCTAGGTCTCTTTAAATTTAAAGTATGATGCGGGGTAATTCGAATCGTTTCATACCTAATTCGATTTGTAAATTTTTCTCGGTTATTTGGTATCTTAACATAGATTTTTGATTTTATTTCGCCCCATAAAAATCTAGGGACCTAAGATCTTTTATTATAATAGAGAGATATCGATGGTAACACGTTCGAAAAAAATCTTCAAATGGGAGGGTATTATGACGTCTAAGACCGATCTAGGTCTCTTTAAATTTAAAGTATGACGGCGGGGTATTTCGAATCGTTTCATACCTAATTCGATTTGTCAATTTTTCTCGGTTATTTGGTATCTTAACATAGATTTTTGATTTTATTTCGCCCCATAAAAATCTAGGGACCTAAGATCTTTTATTATAATAGAGAGATATCGATGGTAACACGTTCGAAAAAATTCTTCAAATGGGAGTGTATTATGACGTCTAAGACCGATCTAGGTCTCTTTAAATTTAAAGTATGACGGCGGGGTATTTCGAATCGTTTCATACCTAATTCTATTTGTCAATTTTTCTCGGTTATTTGGTATCTTAACATAGATTTTTGATTCTAAATCGCCCCATAAAAAATCTACGACCTAAGATCTTTTATTATAATAAAGAGATATCGATGGTAACACGTTCGAAAAAATTCTTCAAATGGGAGGGTATTATGACGTCTAAGACCGATCTAGGTCTCTTTAAATTTAAAGTATGACGGCGGGGTAATTCGAATCGTTTCATACCTAATTCGATTTGTCACTTTTTCTCGGTTATTTGGTATCTTACCATAGATTTTTGATTTTAAATCGCCCCATAAAAAATCTAGGGACCTAAGATCTTTTATTATAATAGAGAGATATCGATGGTAACACGTTCGAAGAAACTCTTTAAATGGGAGGGTATTATGACGTCTAAGACCGATCTAGGTCTCTTTAAATTTAAAGTATGACGGCGGGGTATTTCGAATCGTTTCATACCTAATTCTATTTGTCAATTTTTCTCGGTTATTTGGTATCTTAACATAGATTTTTGATTCTAAATCGCCCCATAAAAAATCTACGACCTAAGATCTTTTATTATAATAAAGAGATATCGATGGTAACACGTTCGAAAAAATTCTTCAAATGGGAGGGTATTATGACGTCTAAGACCGATCTAGGTCTCTTTAAATTTAAAGTATGACGGCGGGGTAATTCGAATCGTTTCATACCTAATTCGATTTGTCAATTTTTCTCGGTTATTTGGTATCTTACCATAGATTTTTGATTTTAAATCGCCCCATAAAAAATCTAGGCACCTAAGATCTTTTATTATAATAGAGAAATATCGATGGTAACACGTTCGAAAAAATTCTTCAAATGGGAGGGTATCATGACGTCTAAGACCGATCTAGGTCTCTTTAAATTTAAAGTATGACGGCGGGGTATTTCGAATCGTTTCATACCTAATTCGATTTGTCAATTTTTCTCGGTTATTTGGTATCTTAACATAGATTTTTGATTTTAAATCGCCCCATAAAAAATCTAGGCACCTAAGATCTTTTATTATAATAGAGAGATATCGATGGTAACACGTTCGAAAAAATTCTTCAAATGGGAGGGTATTATGACGTCTAAGACCGATCTAGGTCTCTTTAAATTTAAAGTATGACGGCGGGGTAATTCGAATCGTTTCATACCTAATTCAATTTGTCAATTTTTCTCGGTTATTTGGTATCTTAACATAGATTTTTGATTTTAAATCGCCCCATAAAAAATCTAGGGACCTAAGATCTTTTATTATAATAGAGAGATATCGATGGTAACACGTTCGAAAAAATTCTTCAAATGGGAGGGTACTATGACGTCTATGACCGATCTAGGTCTCTTTAAATTTAAAGTATGACGGCTGGGTAATTCGAATCGTTTCATACCTAATTCTATTTGTCAATTTTTCTCGGATATTTGGTATCTTCACATAGATTTTTGATTTTAAATCGCCCCATAAAAAATCTAGGGACCTAAGATCTTTTATTATAATAGAGAGATATCGGTGGTAACACGTTCGAAAAAATTCTTCAAATGGGAGGATATTATGACGTCTAAGACCGATCTACGTCTCTTTAAATTTAAAGTATTAATTTTAGTAATATTCCGTACTAACAGTGCACATTTCTTATGAAAATGTACTACTATAACGCACTTGCTGCGTCCAGTATTTTTATTTTTATTTATTTTCGACAAAATAACTGTAGTGTTCGGCCTAACTACAATATTTTATTTGTTTCTATAAGTTTCATACCATTTATTATTTTTGAACATACAAATTAAATAAAAAAAATATCTTCTAGTTGTCAAGAGTTTTTGTAATCAATTGTTTGTTTATATTATATTGACAGAAAAAGCTAACATGCTTTGGAGTTAATTATCTATAAGGATCAGTTACTTAAATTTAATACGTGTGTTTGTGTATAGAAAATGATGTCATTGGAAGGTTATTGATCATCCACATACTAAATTTAACATAAATAAGCTAAAACAGGTCCAGTGGAATGCTTACCAGAAAGTAAGCTACGATATGTTTTACAAAACTTATGAAAAGTCGCTATATAAATGCATTTGTTGCGTCCAGACTTAAAATTATTTTTTTTTGGGTGAAAAGTCGCCAACAGAATTACCTTGCTGCGTCAGGATGACCTTTGAACTAAGTAAAGATTGGAAGCTGTTATAACCATTGATAAGTACACTTTGAGACCCAAATCACCACAACAAATTTTTGAAATACCTGACGATCGTTTACTAACCAAGTTGGCGTCATCAGAGGATAATTCATCCTCTGTGTTCGGGTTTAAAAAACCTGTTGTGGCGATTTGTGTTCTCCGAGTGTACTTATGCCCTTTGAAATCTATGAAAAATAGCCTGTATTACTCTTCTTCCACGTTGCTCGGAATTGGTTACTAAATTACTAATAAATACAGTATAATATTGTTTGTTTTCCATTTATAAAATTATTCTCTAGTTTAAGAAATGTGCCGAGAATAAAATCCAAACGGTCAACATTTGAAAGCTAATAACAGTTCAGGTAAATTCACAGTTTTCTGTCCTTCCGCAAAGCACTCAATTATCGATCCAAGTTTATGGGCATGTCGGAACTGCAAAAGTTCTCAACAATACACCGTCAATTTTCGCAGGTAGAAAGAAGAGAACAGATAAGACCCAACTGGCACCATGTCGAACAACAACCCCCATTTCAAAGAATTAGTTACGGATGGCGTGTTAAGATATTATTGCTATCTTTAGTTCGTAGTGCAATGACCACCAGTATTAAAGGAGATTGTAAAATTTCGGTACGCTTTGACTAAAATGTGGTCTTTTGTAAAAAGTAAGAAGATAATTTGGATTTTAGGAACTGTGTAGGAGGATTTAGAAAGTAGTGTTGTAAAACCATCATAAATGCATACCCTTCAAATTCTTTCTAGAAACATCATAAATATACTGCTATAGAAATATAAATTCTCCTGTAGCAAAATGATAATTTTTAATTCCTAAATTTACAACATTTTAAGAAAATCATGCCGCGGTTATTAAAATAACGAAAAAATAGCAGTTTATTTTTTATTATTTTTTATTTCAACAACAAACCACGAGGGCTTAAATACTATCGTATCGTGGGTGTCGACAAGGAGGGAAGAGGCAACTTGTTAATTCTGGACTTGAAGGTTTGGAGGTTCGGAGAAGGAAAACATGTGCCGGCGAGGAGTTCCACAACTTGGAAGTCTTCGGGACAAAAGAGCGGGCATGGCAAGATGTTCTATGTCTGGTGACCTGGACAGCAAAAGGGTGCATTCGCTCTCTTCCCATGGTAGATCTGTTAGCAGCAGGTGGAGAAACTATGGAAGAAAGCTCCTCTGAGCAGTGCCCGTGCAGATATCTATAAAAGAGAGAGAGAGAGGTCACCAACGGCACGTCAGTGGGCAAGGGATGGCAGCCTTTGGATGAGGGTAGGGTCACCGATGAGACGTATAGCTCTCTTCTGAATGGCTTAAAAGGTTTAGCAAGAAAAGATACTGTAATGACAATATCATGTGTTGCCGTTACCATACGTAACCATAATACTTACATATTAGCAACTTGTAATTCGAATCTTTTAAAAATTGCAATATAAAAAAAATATATTTAAATTATACTACTGAGACAATGTTTAAAAATTCGCTACCATAACGCACTTGCTGTGCCAGGACTTTTTTCCAACTTCAAACTAAGCAAATTTTTTTTAAATGAAAATTCGCTTAAAATGAATTATACTGCTTTTTTAGTGAATGGAATACTGAATGTAACGGTTGGGAATGAATTTTTTTTTAGAGAATTTTTAAATGAGCGGGAACTAGGCCCCCTAAAACACATATCCGGGGTCAGTTTCAATATTTATATGTATATATATATATATATATATATATATATATATATATATATATATATATATATATATATATATATATGTTGTAGCTCGATTACGGGGTCTCAATCTGCATACTCCCCAAATCTCGCCGGAGATCGTCTGTGAGGTCTCAGAGATCTCTCTGAGGCCTAGGGTTGAACACACTGAGAGACTTGCAGTACTTACATATATCTCTACCAAACTATAATTTTCTAGCTCCATGGGAAATAGAAATTCATTTAAATAATCGCTAACTGGGACCTCTAGAGCCGGTCTCCCAGGGCCATTTAAATTTAAAGAATTGGTTTTAATAATATACCTCACTAATAGTGTACAATTCTTATGAAAATTCACTACTATAATGCACTTGTTTCATTTTATTTCATTCTAACCGATCAGATTATCTGATTCATTTGGTAAATATTAAAATATTCAAATTAGTTTTGGTAAAAAGGTAAGAAATAATTAATTTAAAAAAATTCACTAATGAGGAGATTCCGACTTTTGAATTTTGAAAAAATTTCTTCAAATGAGCGGTAATTAGGCCGTCCAGAACACATATCCGGGGTCAGTTTCAATTTTTATATGTTTATATATATATATATATATATATATATATATATATATATATATATATATATATATATATATATATATATATATATATATATATATATATATATATATATATATATATATATATATATATATATATATATATATATATATATATATATATATATGTGTGTGTGTGTGTGTGTGTGTATCACACTGATAACTCAAAAAATAATGGGCCGATTTTGATTAAATTCCTTTTGCAAATGGCTTGGATAAGTTCGTTAGCCAGGAAAATCTGCCCAGGTTTTCCCGGAAAATTTTGTGTATTCTTTCGAAAAAAAATTATATCTCCGGAATTGACAAAGTAAGGGCAACCAAATTTGGTACGCGCGTTTATATCATAGGTAAGTTATCAACCAAAATTTAGCTATGTATGTCAAAAGACAAAAAAGTTATAGGCATTTAAAGAAAAATAAATTCAGGTTTTCCTCAAAACGTCAAAGTTGCGATTTAAAACGTCAAAATCTGCAACATTTAGGCAAATAACTTGAATCTAATACGGGCTATGGAAATCAAATGTCTCAAGAAGGATGTTTTACAAACCCTGAAGTCTTAGTTTCAACCGTCATTGTCCTTCAGTTTACTAAAATGTTTCCAGAAAATTCATTTCAAATAAACCCTTTCTCTGATGCTTGGCAGTGGTCTCAGCTATAGAGGTTATCGTTTAATGGTATATAATTTTTGTCGAATTTTCGTAAAAAATTAATAAAGCTCAATATATTCGTTATTATACAAGATATTAAAAAAAATTGTATATATTAATTATAGGGTGTCTTGAGCTACATCTTAATAAATATTTCTACAATCACAGAGTGGCCCATAAGTCGTTGGTGATACAAACTTTCTTTTTTTTTTTTAATCAAACACGCCTTATGTTATTGCATTTTTGCATTTTCCATCGAAATATAATGCATGTTTGTAAGAAAAGAAATTCTGGATGCAGCAAGTGCGTGATGGTAGCGAATTTTGATCAAGTGCTTCATATTTGAATAGCCCAATTTGCTATTAACCTATAAGGTTGACCAAGAAACGAGTTTTTCCGGGAACACTAAGTTTACTTTTGGAAATTTTTGTACATTTTCACACAATAAAGTTATTTTTATGAAACATGGCACATTTTTTTTACTATATAGGTTATACTGGTAACCAAAATTCATGCCTGCTTTCTTAAAAAGAATATATTAAAAGAATATATTAATAAATTACGACGATTGAAAAGTCCATTCTTTGAAAATGTTGCTGAATTCGTCCATATGATGTTATCTAAAAACAGCTCTTTTTCTTGGAATCGCATTAAAATAAATTCACAGAATTCAACATTTCTTGAAAAATCAGTTTCCTTTAAATGTTGCACAACTGAACAAGCATAAGGATGGAACTTATCTTTTCGTAAACTTCGCAGAACGGATGTTTTTGACAATCCTAACTCCAGTGCTACTTGCCTCGTTGACTTTGTAGGGTATGCGGCAAAATATCTGCTTGCTGTCTCAATTTGTTCGTTGTCAATAACGGGTTTAGCCCTCTGCAACATTTTCTTGACAGATCCGCAGTTTTGAAATTGTCTACTATTCGTTTGACGGTTTTACGTGACGGTTTCTCTTTATCTGGATATCTATCAGCAAATGTATCACACGTTCGCGAAATTACTTTATTACATTCTCCTTAAATAGTAAATAAATTTAAATAATCTTCCTGTGTGTAATTTAACCGTGCCATTATTAGCTAGTTAATCAACAAACTGTTGAAGTTTCCATAGAAACACACTCGGCAATTTATTTTCCATGGCTAACGCCTATGGTAGGAAATTTATCAAAATATCATGCTTTGAAATGAGTTTTTTCAAAATTAAATGAAAACCGTTTGATTTAGGTATAGGTAATTACATACAAAGTATCAGTGATTTTTTGAGCTTAATACGATACTGTTATAAAAAAAGGGGGTTCCAATTTGAAAATCGCGAGATTTTTGCAATTTCTCATTGCAAAATTCAAGAATTTTTTTTGGACACTCTGTATACTCTATCGTT
This sequence comes from Tillus elongatus, assembly GCA_964006375.1. Lineage (NCBI taxonomy): Eukaryota > Metazoa > Arthropoda > Insecta > Coleoptera > Cleridae > Tillus > Tillus elongatus. The sequence goes on from OZ023262.1 coordinate 70,499,732, forward strand.
AGTCTCGATGTGGAAATAGATGAAGTGAAATATCTTTCAGAAGAATTCTAAAAATCATAACGAAATATGTTCTTATTATAAAAATATCGGTATCTTTATGACTGGCCATAAATGTCAAATTTTATCTTAAAGTCTAAATATCTTCTGGACGGTTGAAGATAGGTATAGAACATTATTTACAAAAAGTGTTCAGAGTGTATTATAAAATCCGAAACTGCAATAAAATATAGGGTGTTACATTTAAAATAAGCGAATTGACATCTACTTCCGGTATAACCGGAAGTGCCGCCATCTTGAAAATATTTTTAACCTGTGGCCCCCAACGACTTTAGTGTAATATCCAATTTTCAGGGTTTTCCTATTGATAGTTTTCCCGCAATCGATCGTGGGACCTCCCGGAGGACCACCATGTATAGGTAAGTTGTTGATAAGTTGTTTTTACAAATGTCAAATGAAACTTCAAAATGATAACCTTCTTATTCCTAACAGCTTGTGACAAGAAAATATGAGCGTTTTACGCTTTTATCTTCCTTTACCCGCACTGGATCAATTTTCCGTAATATGTTAAAAAACTTTTTATATATATATTTTTTCAATTTTAATTACACATTAGGTGTAGTTTTGTATTTTTTTTGCAAATTTTCATATAGAAAATATCTAGTCAGTTTTTACTACACATATTTTTCTGTTTTTGCATATTTTAAAATTTTTGTAAAAAATGTTAATTAATAATTTAATAAATTATTGCAAAAAAAGTTTGCGAATTCACGTGCAAAAGTTGTTTTCGAACTTTCGTGAAAAACATTTGTTTAGTAAATTTTCGTGTAAAAAACTTTGTTTCAATTTTCGTAAAAACAGGATTATATAATTTTCGTCTAAGATTACTTGACCAATCTTTGTAAAAAAAATGGCGAATTCTTGTGAGACAAATTGTTTGCAATTTTTCATATAAAAATATTGTTTACCTCTGTCAAAAAGCTCTATGTGAATAGTAATATATGGGCAGGTGTAGTTTGTGTATAAGTTGCTTGGATAGGTTCGTTGGCCAGGACAGTCCGACCAGTTTTTTCAGACCAAATTTAAGTTTATGTTCGGGAATTTTTGTACTTTCTCAAACAATAAAGTTATTTTGATGGAACGTGGTACATGGTTTCTACTATAAATGATATCTACTTATACAGGCCGAATAGCTCAGTTCGCGAGGTGAGTAACCTCTAGAATCGGACTAGGAGGTCGCGGGTTCGAGTCCCGTATTCGGACAGTCGGTCTTTTTCACTCGAATGTGGAACGGCCTGCTTCTGATGAGTTATGGGTGGTGTCCTGTTAAATATATGACAAACGCCATCTATGTATACAATGGCAAGTTACCCACACATGTCTATGACGTAGTTACTATCGTTCGTAGTTCATTTTGTATAAAGTTAGTTTTTTGTTCGTTTGACAAGTAGATAAAGAAGTGTGATAATGTGCTGGTAATGGTTGACGTTTTTTAGAAGCTGTATGGTATTGTTTTCTTTTTTAAAAGTCAGAATGTGCTTTTATTTTGTATGAACACTGCGTCAAATAAAAACCATTAATAAAAGGAAAAAGAGTGTATTTAAACCAATCCCCGAAACTAAAAACTAACAGGTTATGAGCCCAGTTTACGTTGGATTCGGGGTGTAAGTAATTATTTTTCGCGTCGAAGAAGTTCGCCAAGTGCATAAAAACATTGAAAACCCGAAAAACAAAATGGCTGACCAAAACACTTCGTTGAAACTAACAGGAGATAATTGGCCCGTGTAGAAATTCCAGACCAGTATTATTTTAAAAGGGCGAGGTCTTTTAGACATTGTTAATAGCCAAAGAATCGAACCAGGTCCAGGAGAAGATTTGAATAAATGGTAAAAAGATGATGCCAAAGCAGAGTAATTGTTGGTAACTATGATGTGAGAGAGTCCTCTAACACATTTACTTTTATGTGATTCATCAAGAGAAATGTGGAATAAATTAAAAACAGTCTATGACAAAGAGTCTGTAGTAAGTGTCCATATACCCCAGCAAAGATTTTTTTGTTGAATTTTGATTCCTCAGTGAGTACATTTACATCCAAAATCGAGGAAATTAAAACAAAATTGAAAGCTACAGGTGAGACTATGTCAGAGAAAATGATAATGACCAAAATCTTGATGACTCTGCCGGAGCAGTTCAAACATTTTAGGTCTGCATGGGAATCTATGCAAATAGAAAACCAAACATTAGAAGAATTAACGTCAAGGTTGCTACTGGAGGAGGAAAGATACAAATCTGTGGAAACACAACAGCAGTAGCTGCGAAAACCAAGCCTTAGAAAAATGAATGTAAAAAATGTTATATTTGTTCAAAAATAGGACACATAGCTAAAAATTCCTATTTTCGTCATAAAAAATCGAAGCAGACTGAACAAGTAGCAGGTAAATTTTGCCAAAATCCAGGAGATTTATTCGAGGTATGTGGTATGTTGGATAAGAAAAAATAAAGAAGGTAACTCAAGTAAAAATTCAGACAGAGAACGAGAAGATACAAATGCATTCATGGTTCATTCAGTGGGCATAAAATCAAGTGACTGGTGTCTCGACTCAGGAGCAAGTGAACACATGTCATGGGACAAGGATCTGTTTGAACAAATATACAGAATAAAAACTCCTAAAATGGTTCAAGTAGGAAGCGGTCAAAAACTAGAGGTAAGAGGCTATGGGAAAATATCTTTGTGGGCATATAATGGGTAAAGATATATTAAGACTTCATTGTCAAATGTATTATATGTACCAGATCTAAAATTTAATTTATTTTCTGCTGGTGGTGCTCTGGATAATTGCTATCACATGTCATCAAATAAGTCATTATGCCAGTTTTTCGATAAAAAGGGTAACGTAAGAGCTCAAGCATTGAGGCAAAATAAATTATTTACTATGCTTTTCACTCAAGAGCAAAATGCAGGGTACAGTGCCAAGATATGCTTAAAAGAACTAAATGAAAATGACCCACTAGTTGACCTTGTTAGTGAATCATTGAAAGTGAAAAAACTCGGGACGCAGCAAGTGCGTTATGGTAGTGAATTTTTATTAAATGCTTCAAATTTAAATAACTCAATTTTCTATAAACTTAGAGAGTTTAATTTCAATACGTAGTAAGGTTTTTCCTAAGGCAAGATATCCACAAAATTTCATTAAAATAACTTTGTAATTTTCGGAGAAAAAAATTTTTTTCGAAAGAAAATTTAAAATTTGAATAACTCAATTTCCTCTAAACTTAGAAAGTTGAATTTTGGTACGTAGTAAGGTTGAGGCAACATATATAGTAAATTTCATTGAAACAGCTTTGTTACTTTCGGAGAAAAAAATTTTTTTTGAAAGAAAACTCAAAATTTTTCCGGAAAACCCCGTCTGATTTTTCTGGATAACGAACTCATCCAAGCCATTAATAAAAGACAGGCACTTGCCAAGTTTCATCGAAATCGGTTAATTATTTTTTGAGTTATCATATATATATATATATATATATATATATATATATATATATATATATATATATATATATATATATATATATATATATATATATATAAACATATAAAAATTAAACCTATTTACAAATGAACTTTAATAAGATATTATGCTGTGACAATACCTCTCTCAAGCACCCTAAAATATAATCAAAATGTGCACAGTTATATATGTTTTATTTCTTTTTCCCTTGTCTTAATACACTACATATTTTATGACAATCGATTTAATTTACTTATTTGATTTCATAAATAGTCGGTTAATAGTGACTTGGAATGAAGTAGACACCACATCTTCAAACAAATTAAGAGAATATGAGTAAATCAACAGCAACTGGGAATGAATTCGGTCAGTCGCCCAGCCACGTGGTTAAAAAACACTGTTTGTATGAGTGGTTAGAACTCTAGCTCTAAATAAAAGGACTGTAACAGCGGCAGAAGCAGAAGTCAATGGAAGGTTTGTGTATTCGGAAAGAAACTATTGACTATTAATAACAACAATTGACTAAAAACGCTGCGAGTTGTAAGGCAAAAATAATTATACTACAGAGGTGATAAATGATAATACATTACAATAGGGTTATATATAATCGTAAATGCTTCCAATGATTAACAATCAGTGAATTCAGTATTATTGACATTTCTCGGAAACTTACAAATGAATTTCATGAGTCAATAAGAAAAGCATTGACTAACCAACAGCAACCACATACTTATGATTTAAACATAAATGTTTCAAATTTGAATAGCTCAATTTTCTGTAACCCTAGAAAGCTGAATTTTGGCACATAGTTAGGTATTTCCCAAAGCAATATGTTGATCAAATTTTATCGAAATTTTCGGAAAAATTTTTTTTTAAAGAAAACTCAAAATTTTCCCGGAAAACCCCGTCCGATTTTCCTGGCCAACGAACTCATCCAAGCCATTAATAAAAGAAAGGCACTTGCCGAGTTTCATCTAAATCGGTTAATTATTTTTTGAGTTATCAGACGGATATATATATATATATATATATATATATATATATATATATATATATATATATGTATATATATATATATATATATATATATATATATATATATATATATATATATATATATATATATATAAGCATATAAAAATTCAAACTGACCCCGGATATGGGTTCTAGGGGTCCTAATTCGCGCTCATTTTAAAGAATTTTTGCAAAGTCTCACCATCGATACCTCTCTATTAGTGAATTTTTTTAATAAAAATTCACTAAAAACATAGAACGTTTAGAAGAATGACATTGTAAATTGGCTCACCAGAATATCTCATATGTTAAAGATTTTTTAGGAAAAATGAATGTAGATTATGTTGATGTAGAAGATTTTGCTTGTGAACAGTGCCTAGCTGGCAAACAACACAGAGCAAGTTTTGAAAATAGTCAGTCACGAGCGACAGAAACACTAGACGTAGTCCATGCTGATGTATGTGGACCAATGGAAACACCTTCACTGGGTGGTGCTCGATACCTTTTACTTTTCAAGGATGACTATTCCTCTTATAGAACTGTTTATTTCCTAAAACAAAAATCTGAGGTACCTAAACTGATTGAACAATTTATATCGATGGCTGAAAGGCAAACAGAAACAAAAATGAAAGTTCTGAGAACAGACAATGGCCTAGAGTTTGTGAATAAAGAGGATTTTACAGAGAAAATGAATATGCCATCAACGTACAGTGGTATATGCACCTCAACAAAACGGTAGAGCTGAGAGAGAAAATCGCACGTTAGTAGAAGCAGCCAGAACTTTGATCAATTGTAACAAAACTTTGGGAAAAATTTTTTGGGCAGAAGCAATAAATAATGTCTCATACACATTAAATCGTATAGACCCAACCCTAACAAAACAAAAACTCCTTACGAACTGTGGTATGAAAAGGAATATAAAATGGAAAATTTCAATGTATTTGGAACTAGAGTGTCCATACTTGTGCCAAAGGAAAATAGATTGAAGTGGGATCCTAAAAATAAACAGGGATATTTTCTTAGATATGGAGAAAACGTGAAAGGGTTCAGGGTGTATATTCGTGAAAACAACAAAGTAGAAAACCATAGCGATATAATTTTCCTACCAGAAAAGAGTCCAGAAGTGGAAGAAGTAAACGAAATTTTAAACTTGGAAGAAAAATATGAATCCCAGACTGAAGCCACACAAAACGAGGAAGATAATGACTCAATAAGTGAACATGAAATGGACATTTACAGTAATGAGAGTTTAGGATCTGAAGAAAATGAAGTTGATGATGATATAAATGAAGAAATGGTGAATGCTAGATACCACCTAAGAAGAAATTTAAGAACAAATCCCAGATACTTTGATTATGAAATGGGTTTAGACAGAATCTTGATTGCATCGAGTGAAGACAATGATGAACCTGTGTGCTATAAAGAAGCTGTGACTAGTGGTGCAGCGAATAAGTGGCAAGAGGCAATGGAGGAAGAAATACAGAATTTGGAGGAAAATGAGACATGGGTGATAGTGAGTGAAAGTGAAATTAAAAGGCCTCTCATTGAGTGCAAGTGGGCTTATGAAAGTAAGAAAGATGAGTTTGGCAATGTAACAAAATACAAAGCTAGATTAGGTGCAAGGGGCTTTCAGCAAACAAATATGTATAATAGTGATATTTACAGCCCTGTAGCAAAGCTTTACTCTGGGGATTTTCTTAGCAATTTGTAATAATTTCAGTTTCAAAATATATCAGCTTGATGTATGTAGTGCTTTCCTAAATAGAGATATAGATGATGATGTCTGCATCTTATTACCTAAAGGGTTTAGTAAAAACGAAGGAAAATGTGCTAGGCTAAGAAAGTCCTTATATGGCTTAAGATACTCACCAAAAAGTTGGTATAAAAAATTTAACGACCTGATGATATCTATGTCGATGACTTATTAATTGCTGGATCTAATGAAAAAGAAGTAGATGAAATTAAAAATATTTTGAAGCAAAATTTTAAAATGAAAGATTTGGGAGGCATAAGACATTTCTTGGGTATGTTCATTACACAAGATTTACATAAAAAATGAAATTACCATAAATCAAACTGTATATGTCAAAATTATGTTAAAATGTTTTGAAATGGAAAATTGTAAAAATTGCAATACCCTTATGGAAACGAATTTCAGACATGATGAACTCAAACGGAAAAAATCAGAAAGTCACGATATAGAAAACAAATGTAGAAAAGCAATATGATCTTTAATGTACGCTATGCTATGCTCACGACCGGACTTGTGTATTTCAGTAAGTATATTGAGTAGGTATCAGTCAACATCTAGTTTACAGCTTTGGCAAGCAATAAAAAGAGTATTTAGGTATTTACATAAAACACAAAATGTTAGTTTAGTTTTTAGAAAAACATATTAAAAATGTAATTGAGGGCTATGCTGATGCTGACTGGGCTGGAGACAGAACCGACAGAAACTCTACTTCGGGTTACTTATTTACATTTTTTGGTTGCACAGTAAGTTGGTGTTCTAAAAAACAACCCACTGTGGCTGTGTCTTCCACCGAGGCAGATATATTGCATTAAGTTTAGCTATAAGTGAAGCCTGCTGGCTAAGAAATTTGATTTTTGATTTTAAAATTGTCAATGATAATATTTTGAGTGTTGTAATTCATGAGGACAATCAGTCTGCCATTAAATTATGTAAGAACCCAGAGTTTCACAAGAGACTGAAACACATAGATATTCGCTATCATTTTATTCGAGATAAAGTCAATGATAAAGCAGTTTCATTAAAGTACATTCCAACAAAGCTGCAAATCGCAGATTTCTTCACGAAACCTTTACCTCTGACTTCATTTGAAAATTTTGTTGTTACATGTGGTTTAGTTTAAGATTATTTTTGCATAATTAAGAAAATTTGCCATTGAGGGGTAGTGCTGAATATATGACAAACGCCATCTATGTATACAATGGCTAGTTGTTACCCACACATGTCTATGACGTAGTTACTATCGTACGTAGTTTATTTTGTCTAAAGTTAGTTTTTTGTTCGTTTGACAAGTAGATAAAAAAAGTGTGTAATAATGTGCTGGTAATGGTTGACGTTTCTTTGGAAGCTGTATGGTATTGTTTTCTTTTTTAAAAGTCGGAATGTGTTTTTGTTTTGTATGAACACTGCGTCAAATAAAAACCTTTAATAAAAGGAAAAAGAGTGTAATTAAACCAATCCCCGAAACTAAAAACTAACATGTCCTTTGTCGTCTATATGTGTATGTAAGCTCCTCCCGCACAAGTCAAAGACTTCCGAATGCTGAGTTTGTCTACTGTGGTGTTATTATTATTATTATTACTAAAATTGATGTCTCATTAAAAAAACATATTTAACTTCAAAAACATTTCTATGATAATCCGCTACCGTAACGCACTGGCTGTGTGCAGACTTTTTATAAGTAGCTTGACAATGGAAGTCCCTGTGCGGTGGAAGGATGAATCGAGAAACGTTGTTTGCTCTAATGAGCTAAAATCAAAAAGGCGTATACTGGTAGACAGCCAAGTAAATATATGCTGTATTGTAAAAAGTGGTACACAGGTATCGTATTAGAAGTAGATAATGGCTGTGAACATGAAACTGATAGTATTGATTCAGGCACTCCTCTTATAGGAATTTAAAAAACGCCGTATCACTAACAGATAATCGAAATGAGCATGAAAGAAGTGATAGTGCTAATTCGCACACTCCTCTTACAGAAATTAAAACATTCCCAAATTAAAGGATTTCAATGTTAAGCCTTTAGTAGATAACAAATATAATCCTTTTTTCTTTAATGTCGTCCTATTCCCGCGACTATGGCTAATTATCGACGCCAGGGAGCAATTACACCTGACTATCCTGAAATTTTTGATAAACATCTACCTTTCTATTAAAACTCCTTCTCAGGGCTGCAGCTAACTTCATCTATTGCATTTACCGGTCACCTTCTGACAACAACTTTGTCCAGCTCGTTGACTACCTTTCTGAAAAAACCGACCATCTGATTTCTGAATATCCTTCCTCCGAGGTCACTATTCTTGGTGACTTCAACGTCCATAATAAGGAATGACTAGGATCTTCAAAAACCGATCCACAAGAGAGAGCAGCGGAGGCCTTTGCAGTCAGCAACTCTTTAGCCAATATGGTTCAGCAACCTACTTACTTTCTTCGCATCCCAACGCACAGCTCAAATCCCTTGGATCTCCTTCTTACTACAAATTCTGAATGCCTTAAAATATCAGTCACCGCTCCCTCGGTCGCTCAGACCATGACATGTTCACCGCTTCCTGCGAAATGCAACCCGAGGTCACACAGACATCACACCCACGTATCGTTTGGCACTACAACTCCGCGAACTGGGACGAAATGCGAGATTACTTTTCCTCATTTCCCTGGGCGTCTGTCTACTTCTCTCATCCCGATCTCTCTGATATCTCACAAAACGTCACCGAAATTATCCAAGATGGTATGGAATTATTTATTGCACGTACACAGAAAACCACCTCAGCCACTCAAAAGCCCTGGTTCTCTAAATCTTGTGACAAGGCCAGACTTGAAAAGGTCAAAGCTCACATAACGCTTCTACACAATCCCAGTCAAGAAAATCGTAATGCATTTAACGACGCAAGAAACCGCTATGTCCGCATTCTTTCTGAGGCAAAAAACTCGTTTAATAACTACATCAAAAATAAAGTCCGCTTAAGCTCCAAGGGCAGCAAACCCTTCTGGACTCTTGCTAAATCTATTGGGAATAATTTCTGCAAGAGCACGTTCCCACCTCTGGTCTCAGGGGATGAAATTGTTTCTATCGCCCTGGGCAAGCCTGAACTTTTTGCCTTGTTGTTCGCCGGCAATTCTACTCTCAACCCACCTCCAAATGTTCAACCACCAACACTCCCCAATGTCGCGCATAAAATGACCGATATCATTTTCTAAACTAAAAAGGTACGAAGGATGCTCTCTTCTCTTAATACCAGAAAAGCCTCTGGCCTTGACGAGATCCCAGCAATTGTTCTCAAAAAATGCGTACCAGAACTTGCTCCTGTCCTAATTCGTCTATTTCAGACATCTTACAATAGAGGCATATTCCCTAGTAACTGGAAAACTGTTCGAGTACAACCCGTCCCCAAGAAAGGATCCAAAGCGCTTCTTAGCAACTACAACCCTATGTCTCTCCTTTCAGTCATCTCTAAAGCGATGGAATAATATATAAACACCGAACTACTTAAATTTCTAATCCACGACAGGCAGTATGGGTTCCGTCAGCGCAGATCAACTGCCGACCTCCTTTCCTTTGTCACCCATTCTTGGAACAAGTCTATGGAACTACACGGTGAATCCCAGATTGTCGCTCTAGACATATCCAAAGCCTTCGACCAGGTCTGGCACGCAGCGCTTCTTAATAATCTTCCGGCCTATGGCCTACCACCAAAACTCTGTACCTGGACAGCAAACTACCTCTCCAACCGGAGCATTTCTGTTGCTGACGACCATTCCTATATCCAATTAATGCAGGAGTTCCTCAAGGTTCAGTTTTAGCCCCTACTTTGTTTCTTCTCCACATCAATGACCTCCTCTCTAGCACCCTCCACTCAAATTTACAATATTCTAAGCCTGTCTCTTTGGTCCAACTAGATGAGGATCGCAAACACATGGAGGGTTCCGTCTCCGTGGATCTCCAAAAAAGATGAGACTGGGGAAGTAGAAATCTTGTAAAATTCAACCCCACCAAATCTCAGTCTTGCGTTCTTTCTCATAAAAGATACATCAGCCCTAGAACCATCACAATTAACAACCAAGTTATTCAAAGTAATGAGTCCTTTTCTCTTGTTGGCATTTCTGTGGTTCGAAATCTCAATTGGCACCAACATCTCACATCAATTGCAGAAGCGGCTGCTAAGAAATTAGGTTTCCTCTTCCGGGCTCGCAAATACTTTTCACCAGCTAATCTCTATACCTTATATACTTCACAAATAACGCCAAACCTCGAATACTAAACTCACATCTGGCGTGCTGCTGCCGCTTCTACACTCGCTATCCTGGACTCCATTGAGAAGAGAGCTATACGTCGCATTGGTGACCATACCCTCACCCAAAGGCTGCCATCCCTTGCCCACCGACGTGCTGTTGGTGACCTCTCTCTTTTATAGATATCTGCACGGGCAGTGATCAGAGGTGCTTTCTCCCATAGTTCCTCCACCTGCTGCCCCCAACAGATCTACCAGGGGAACAGAGCGAATGCACCCTTTTACTGTCCAGGTCATCAGACATAGAACATCTTGTTATGCCCGCTCTTTTGTCCCGAGGACTTCCAAGTTGTGGAATTCCTTGCCGGCGCATGTTTTTCCTTCTCCTCCAAACTTTCAAACCTTCAAGTCCAGAATTAACAAGTTGCCTCTTTCCTCCTTGTCGACACCCACGGTACGATATTATTTAGGCTCAAAGCCCTCGTGGTGTGTTTTGAAATAAAAATAAAATAAAAAAAGAAGAGAGATATTTAACGTGTCTACATCGCATGGCACACGGGTTTGGCAGCTTTACAAAATTGAGAGAGTGCGGACAATAATACCTTAGTTCTTTTAAAAAAACATCGTACCTGTTAACATTAAAAAAAATAGTTTTTCGTCCAGTAGATGTGACATCAATGGCAAAAAAATGCCACGAAATTAGCGAGGAACAAAGAAGAGACCTGTTTAATTCTTTTTCGGGCTTAGCGAACCTCACTAGACAGCGCGACTTTTAATCCGTCACATAACTACCAAAACACGAAGTGAAAATCAGAATCTAAAGGACCGTGCACCATATAGGTACTGTTTTTAGAGAATTTTCCAGGAGTATAATTTCCTCAGTAATAGTGTTTAGTCCTTGACAAATCGAAATGAAACTTTCGTTGTAATCTGGAAACAAAGTCTATTAAAAAAAATTCATTTTAAGATATCATCTGGCACTTCTGGAGTTAGTCTAATCCTTATAATATACATATTATTAAAGAGCAGTTTTTCTAAAAAAAATAATTTTTCCGAAAAAGAAATTTTCTTGCTCAAAAAAATAACCAAGTTATTTTGATGAAGTTTGGTTGGTATGTTTCCGTCGTAAATACCTTACTCCACCAAAACTCCACTTTCTAGGTTTATAGAAAAATGAGTTATACAAATTTGAAACATTTAATTAAAATTGGCTAGCCTAACGCACTTGCTGCGTCCCGAATTGTTTTTCTTACTTCGACTGGTTCAGATTTCTGTCAAACCTTTACATTTTCTTTTTTTTTCAATCTTAATAATTACAGATTAGGTATATAATTTGAATTTTATGTATTCCTTTGGCAATTTTGTCTAAAAAATAGTTTCCCTAGAAATCATTGTTTGCAAGATTTTTAAGAAAATTTGGTAATTAATAATAACTGTTAAATAAGTTATTGAAAAAAAAAAAGTTTTCGGATTTTCGTTAAAAAAAAATGTGCAATTTTGTTTTTAAAGTTTCTTCGAAAAGCTTTTTGTCAATAATTATATCTTGGCCGGTAGGTAAATAGCTTGAAGAGGTTCGTTGGGCAGGAAAGTCGGACCAGTTTTTTAAAGTTTATTTTCGGAATAATGTACTTTTTCAAACAATAAATGTATTTTGGTAAAATATGGTACATTGTTTCAACTATATAGATTATACTGCTAACAAAATTTGATGCCTGCTTTCATTAAAAAAAGACACATATACTATTAAAAACATTTTTATGAAAATTCACTACCATAAAGCACTTGCTACGTCGAGATTTTTGTGTTTTCGTAGAAATGACTTTTTGTAAGATTTTTGTGAAATTTTGGTAATTAATAATAAATGTTTAAAGGTCATTATAAAAAAATTTATTACTATTTTTTTATTATTATTTTCGTGAAAAGATTGTTTACAAATTTCATGCTAAATTTTTTTTTGAATTTTAATCGAAAAGCTTTTTGTGACTAATTATATCTTGGCAGGTGGGTAAATAGCTTGAAGAGGTTCGTTGGCCAGGAAAATCGGACCAGTTTACCGACAAGTTTATTTTCGGAAAATCTTTGTACTTCTTCAAACATAAATTTATTTTGATTTATTATGGTACATTATTTCTACTCTATACGTTATAAAAAATATATATAATATCAATAAACATTTTTATGAAAATTCACTACCATAACGCACTTGCTGCGTTCAGACTTTTTCTGAACTCTGTTGAGTGCGGGATTTTTGGCATATCAAAACAACCTTATTTAAATATTACCTAATGCTTGTTGATAAGAAAAAAAACTTCTGGACGCAGCATGTGCGTTATGGTAGTGAATTTTCATAAAAATGATTTTAATAGCTAACATGTTTTTTTTTTAAAGCAGGCCTCAATCTATATAGTAGAAACAATATGCCATGTTTCATCAAAATAACTTTATTGTTTGAAAATGTACAAAAATTTCCAAAAGTAAACTTAAATTGTTCCCGAAAAAACTGATTTCCTGGTCAACCTTATAGGTTAATAGCAAATTAAGCTATTCAAATTTGAAGCATTTAATGAAAATTTGCTACCATAACGCACTTGCTGCGTCCCGATATTCTTTTCTTACAAAGATGTATTATATTTCGATGGAAAATGCAAAAATGCAAAAATGCAATAAGCATAGGGCGTGTTCGATTAAAAAATTCGCTACCATAACGCACTTGCTGCGTCCCGAATTTCTTTTCTTACAAAGATGTATTACATTTCGATGGAAAATGCAAAAATGCAAAAATGCAATAACATAGGGCTAGGGCGTGTTTGATTAAAAAAAAAAAGAAAATTTGAATCACAAACGACTTTAGGGGGTATCCTGTAATTGTGGAAATATTTTTTAAGATGTAGCTTAAGACAGACACCCTATTATTAATGTATACCTTTTTTTCCGTAACTTGCATAATAAGGGATATATTGATCTTTAATTATTTTTTACGAAAATTTGACAAAAATGATATACCATTAAACGATAAACTCTATAGCCAACACAGCTGCCAAAGCATCAGAGAAAGGGTGTATTTTAAATTAATATTCTGGGAATATTTTAGTAAAATGAAGGACAATGACGATTGAAACTAAGAGTTCAGGCATTGTAAAGCATTCTTCTTGAGACATTTTCTTTCGATAGCTGATATTAATTTCAGGTTCATTGCCTAAATATTACCAATTTTGATGTTTTAAATCGCGACTTTGACGTTTTGAGGAAAACTCAAATTTATTTTTCTTTAAATGCCTGTAACTTTTTTGCCCTTTAACCTACATAGCTAAATTTTGGTAGGTAGCTTACCTATGATGACATGAACCCGCGTATCAAATTGGTTGCCCTTACTTTGTTAATTCCGGAGATATAACTTTTTTTTGGAATGAAAACTCAAAGTTTTCCCGGAAAACCTCGTCCGATTGTCCTGACTAACGAACTTATCCAAGCCATTTACAAAAGGAAGGTATGTATTTTTCAAAATTCAAAAGTCGAGATCTCTTCATTAGTGAATTTTTTTTAAAGAAAATTCACTAAAAACTGGAAATCTGAGTAATTTATAAATGACCAAACAGTCAATATAACTCGTACCTCATGAAAACAATACTATTTGGTGATAAAAAGCGACATGTGAAATCCATTTTCCAATTAGGATTGTCTATCAGGCTGTTCATTAATGTTGTCTTTCTCGTTGACGCTTAGCACTGCACGATGCACGAACTCATGTCTGTCAGTTGTCTCGCTGAATTAACGAGGATATCTGAGATTTTACCTGCATTTTAGCAAATATCTGTAGAAAATAATTTGCAGTTAGAATGCTTACAAAAGTAAATAGTTCAATCAACAATAGTTGCAAAAATTCGATGTCCGTGTGACTTAATATTGCCCCTAATGGTGAAGCAATTAGAACAGGGTGAATTCACTTATCAGTATAAAGGTCAATATGGGTTTTTAATAAATTTTAACCAGTGTCTCACCCGTCCCCAATCCATCAACGGCAGGTAAAGAAATTGTTAAAGAATTTGTGTAGAAGAAAGAAATCAAGAACGCATTTAATATAGGAACATGGAATGTTAGAAACTTGTTAATGTTAGGAAAACTGGAAGAACCAAAGAACACGTAGGTATTTATTTATTCATTAAAATGCCCAGGATAAACAAATTTCTCTTTCATTTAATACTCAAGCATCTGTGAAAAAATAGCATAATAAACAAAAAAAGTCTGGAGGCAGCAAATGCGTTATGGTAGTGAAAGTTCAAAAAAAAAATTACAGCAAGTAAGTCTTGTTTTAATGAAAGCAGGCATCACATTTGGTTACTAGTATAACCTTTATAGTAAAAACAATGCCAGTAAAAAGAGCGTTTTTGAGTCACTTTGAAGTTTCATTTGACATATGTGAAAACAATGAGGAAGTTGCATATAATTTACTTTTGATGAAAAACGCATTTAAAGTCAAGCAAAATACTCTACAAATATATGTCTACAAGTAAACCCCCCTTAAAATGAACCACTAATTAGTAATTAATTATTGAAATATTGAATATAATTCAAAAAGACAGGGTGGGCGAAAAAGCGATCTGATTGGTGAAGAGGTTTGTGACGTCACGATCCGGTACATCTGCGTAATACACGGGCATCGCTATTTAACATTTAACCTTGTCTTGTTTGTGTTTGCATCGAATTCTAAGCAGTTTTATCATAATTTTAAGTAGCTTTGGTGTTTATTGTATAATATAGGTTCAAAGGTAGTAAGTCGTATTTAATTTAGTTTAGTGCGTGGATGGCTTCAGCAGATTCAGAATCACAATACGAGAATGCGAGAGACATAACAGTGCCTGGACATAAATATGACATATAAGTGCTGTACAGTGCCCAAATGTACTTCCACAACAATAACTACCCCCAACAAATTATTCTTTAATGTATCTAAGGATGCGAAAATCAGAAAGAAATGGTGTATATTTGTCTCGTATATTATTTGAAACGAGAACATTTTGAGGTTATGTTTTTATTTACATTATATTTTATAAGAAATTACTACATAAAATCCAACAAAGATATTTACAGGATAAAATAAGGTTCATATCAGACACATACCTCCCAGCTTTCTGTCCTTTTAGCTCAGCACCCATGAAATTCGGGTTGTTTCCTAAAAACGCAAACATTGCTAGTACATCAATTTTTGGTAAATTATCAGATTGTCCTTGAACAAATCCAACTTCTGTAGCTATACTATAAGACTGTACAGTTTTTAAAATAATTAATACGAGTATATAGATATTAACAATAATATAAGTTGATATCAATAACTATCCGGCACACGTAAGTCGCATAAACACTAATGGTGAGATGAGGATCTCTGTGTGAGTAAGCGAGACTCCTTTTTCCCGATACCGGATCGTGACGTCACAGTAGGCCGTCTTTGTTTACGGCTGCGTTTTGGCTCGGAGACAATTATTTTGATTTTCTATATTGTTTTACAGGAAAACTATTAGTTAAAAATTTAAATTTTATATGGCAATTGATTTTATACAATGCGGGGAATTGAATAAGAGGAGGATAAAAAAATGTGCAAATTCCTCATTATCATCAACTAGGTATTTATATACTATTATGAAAATACAACATATAATTAATTATTTCGTACTTCTTTTATACCAAAGTTTTTAAAATATTTTAATATATTTTTTCAAAAATTGGCTAAATAATCACATAATCAGAACGGTTTTGAGAATTGAGTAAAAGACGGAAAACATTAAAATTGCTCCCTACGTGAGTCATGGTATACCATTATGAATGTAAATCTTTCCAAGACTAGAGTCTGTAGGTATGGGGAATGTTACAAAAAACTTGAAGCAGGGGCTGTTCCACTTGAAAAATTTGAGTTATGGCAATTTGAGTTTTTTAGAATTCAGGCACTACTTGAAAGCACCCTGTAGGCGGCATCTCGATTTTTTTCTAAGAATAATATAAAGGAACAACTCTCTGAATGCGTCATTTTCAAAGGACTCCACAATCTATTCGTAAAAACGCTTATCATACTTTTTGATATGAGCGAAAAATGAGAAAAGTTGCAATTCAATTGGAATAACTCGAAAATCATGAACGATTAATTTGATGGAAAGTGCAAAAATGTAGTAATGTAAGGGGTGTTTGATGAACAAAAAAAGTATCGACGCAGCAAGTGCGTTATGGTAGTGAATTTACATTAAAAAAAAATTAATAGAAAATGTGTCTTTTAGTGAATTTTTTTAAAAAAATTCACTAATGAGGAGATCCCGACTTTTGAATTTTGAAAAAATTTCTTCAAATGAGCGCTAATTAGGCCCCCCAGAACACATATCCGAGGTCAGTTTCAATTTTTATGTGTTTATATATATATATATATATATATATATATATACATATATATATATATATATATATATATATATATATATATATATATATATATATATATATATATATATATATATATATATATATATATATATATATCACACCGATAACTAAAAAAATAATGGGCCGATTTTGATTAAATTTGGTGAATAAATTGCTTTTGCAAATGGCTTGGATAAGTTCGTTAGCCAGGAAAATCTGCCCAGTTTTTCCCGGAAAATTTTGTGTTTTCTTTCGAAAAAAAAATTATATCTCCGGAATTAACAAAGTAAGGGCAACCAAATTTAGTACGTTTATATCCTTATATGTAAGTTACATACCAAAATTTAGCTATGTAGGTCAAAAGACAAAAAAGTGATAGGCATTTAAAGAAAAATAAAATGGGGTTTTCCTCAAAACGTCAAAGTTGCGATTAAAACGTCAAAATCGGCAATATTTAGGCAAAGAACTTGAATCTAATACATGCTATGGAAATCAAATGTCTCAAGAAGGATGTTTTACAAACCCTGAAGTCTTAGTTTCCACCGTCATTGTCCTTCATTTTACTAAAATGTTACCAGAAAATTCATTTCAAATAGACCCTTTCTCTGATGCTTGGCAGTAGTTTAGCTATAGAGTTTATCGTTTAATGGTACATAATTTTTGTCGAATTTTCGTAAAAAATCAATAAAGCTCAATATATCCCTTATTATATAAGATATGAAAAAAATTTGTATATATTAATTATAGGGTGTCTTGAGCTACATCTTAAAAAATATTTCTACAATCACAGGGTGGCCCATAAGTCGTTGGTGATACAAATTATCTTTTTTTTTAATCAAACACGCCTTATGTTATTGCATTTTTGCATTTTCCAACGAAATATAATGCATGTTTATAAGAAAAGAAATTCTGGATGCAGCAAGTGCGTTATGGTAGCGAAGTTTGATTAAATACTTTATATTTGAATAGCTCAATTTGCTATTAACCTATAAGGTTGACCAAGAAACGAGTTTTTCCGGGAACACTTTAAGTTTACTTTTGGAAATTTTTGTACATTTTCACACAATAAAGTTATTTTTATGAAACATGGCACATTGTTTTTACTATATAGGTTATACTGGTAACCAAAATTGATGCCTGCTTTCTTAAAAAGAAAACACACATATTTGCAATAAAAACATTTTAATGAAAATTCACTACCATAACGCACTTGCTGCGTCCAGAGTTTTTTAAATAAAAGCAGGCATCAGTTTGGTTACCAGTATAACCTATACGGTAGAAACAATGTACCATATTCCATCCAAATAACTTTATTGTTCAAAAAGTATAATAAAAAATATAATAAACTTAATTTTTTTAAATGTTCCCAAAAAAACTGGTCAGATTTTCGTGGCCAACGAACCTCTTCAAGCTATTTACCCACCTGCCAAGATATAATTATCCATACAAAGTTTTTCGACAAAGCTTACAAAAAAAGTTTCCATGAAAACTTGCAAACAATTTTTTCACTGTAATATGAAAACATTTATTTTACAATATAACCTATTAAACATGTAAGTATTAAACAAACAACAACAACATTTCACAAAAACTTTTTTTTATTTATAATTTAAGTGTCTTAGCAACTAAGGTCACTGACACTAACGACACTTTAAATAACTACATAACAAAATTATATATAAAATTAGGAACTATGAAATACATTTAAACACTATTATATAAATTAGATTGTCTTAAACATCTAAGTAAACAGTTTACATCAGTAAAATTTAGATTTAAAATGTCACCAAAATTTTCAAATCGTGAAGAAGCTTATAAGGGACATTCTAATAGAACGTGAAACATTTCAATTGGTCGGTTACAGAGCTACAATAAGGGCGTTGGTTTCTATTTAAGAGATAACAGTGTGTATGTAGAGAGTGGCCAATTCAGAGTCTTATAATAATCACTTCTTCTCTGCGAGATAAATCAGGAAGTTTCTTGATTGCCACAGTTGGTTCAATTTCTGGCAGTTTGTTGCTTAGCGAAGACTAATGGATTTTCCATTTCTGTATATAAAATTTGCTATCTGTGAAGAAACGTCGGAGTCAAGTTGAAGAGGAATTATAGTATCGATTAAGACAGCATTTCTGGGACATTCGTCTGCATTTTCTTTTCCAGTAATACCACAGTGTGATGGGACAAATATAAGTCTGATGGATTTGCCAGATTGCAAGGCACAATGAATAGATTCTTATACTTGGATTACAAGATGGTCCTTTGGGTAAAGGTTTGTGAGTAATATAATCGACAAAAGAGAATCGGTGCATATTAAGGCGTTATTACAATGAGAGTTGACGAATGACGAATAAAAACAAGTCAACTGGTGGAATATTTTTTGACATTGCTCAAGCCTTCGATAGGGTTTGGCATGCGGGCCTCCTAAACAAACTTCTATCATTTAATTATCCTCTCCCTCTGATTCTGCTAATCAGGTCATACCTGCAACAGAGAAAGTACCAGGTCAAACATCTGGGAGCCAGATCTAGAACGTACCCAGCCACGGCTGGTCTCCCGCAGGGTTCTGCTATCTCCCCTCTGCTGTACAATATATTTGTCGCAGACATTCCGACAGGCCTCCTAAACGTGACATACGCACTGTACGCAGACGACACTACCATCCTCAGCAGCTCCACTCAGCCGAGGATAATAACCGAATGACTTCACACCGCCGTAGTCGAGCTGCAATCATGATATAGGAAATCCCTTCTAGCCATAAACCCCGATAAATGTTCAGCTGTCCTATTTTCCAAGAGGAGACACACACCTCACGAACACGTTTCATTAGACAACCGTCTAATCCCCTGGCAAGATTCCGCCAAATACCTCGGGGTTTTCCTCGACAAACACTTAACATGGCGCCCCCATGTCGATCACGCTCGAAAAAAAGCTTGTTCATCTCGAAGCTGTTCCCACTTCTAAATAGAAATTACAAATTGTCCATGAACAATAAGTTGCTCATGTACAAAGTCATTATCCGGCCAGCCTTGACCTATGCATCACCTGCATGGGCCACCGCAGCCGCAACACACATCAAAACTCTTCAAATCACCCAGAACAAAATTCTGAGAATGGTTACCGGAGTCAGATTCACTCTGATGTGGAAATGCCTTCGATACTTGAGTTTATAATTCAACTATTCACAACTCAGTTCGCAAAAGCCGCTTCTCACCCAAATGCTCTTCTCTGTAGTGCCACCGACTACAATGAGCAACTTCCACATAGGCATAAGCGTCCAAAGCTTATACTTACCCGCTAACGCCCCGCGGCAAAAACAGAATGGAAACATTCAAACTCAAACGTCATTGTGTGAAATCTTTCCGACGGAGGTATGGACTAAGGTCCGGTACTCCTTGGGAGGGAGTTTTAGTGAGTAGGAGTCTCACGGTACCATAACATTCCCACGCACTTCGGTGTTGTGAATGACGTCTGCATGCAGCATTTCTCCCTCCTGTATAAAAAAAACTAAATATGCTGTTTCAGTATATCTTATTACCTTATTACCTAGAACAATAAATTTATTCGGAATATAAACCATTCTTTGAACCAGCTAGTACATATTATATTATACATTTCATTGCTTCCAACTTTGCAACTAAAAATAAAATAGTGCTGCAAACTGAGTCATAACTTCCAGACATAGCTGTGATAATTTACTCTCATCAGACAGACATTCTCATGAAATTAATTTAAGGTTCATGACTTGACTACAAAGAAAATATTCATATTCCTGTACCCATAAACTTCTGAAACGATATATGAAAGTTGAATACAAAATAACCTTCAGATAGCCAGGAACAAATTCTGGAGCCCAATAACAGGCGTACAGGCCGACAGACCGACCAACCGACAGACCGACAGACAAAAAAAAATTCGTCCCAGAATCAAGTTTTCTATATGTTTTGAGACTTTTACGCTGTTTTAGCAAAAACAAAATTTCGAAATTACTATCACCGATATTCCACCCCCACAGATCTACAGATCTACCCCTAATGTAATTTCTGCACAGAATACCAGGTGTTTGATGACATTGAAAGTTTTCTAATAAAAAAAACCTAAAATATTATATTACTCGAGTTTTAATGAAAAAAATATCAATTTTCACCGAATCACCCCCTTTCATCCCCTACCGCCTGCGGCGATTTTACACAAAAACCATCCGAACCGTTCGTTTGTCGGATTCTACCCGTAAAGCAAATTTGAAAACGATATCTCAATTCGTTATAAAGTTATCGTGGCTACTAACAGACAGACATACAGACCGACAGACAAAAAAAAATTGTACCCAAATCATGTTTCTATATGTTTTGACACTTTTTACGACGTTTAAGCGATTTTTTTTTTGAAATTTCGGTCATCGATAGATACCATACTTCCAATAAGTACACTTGGAGAAACCCAAATCACCACAACACATATTTCAGAGATCTTACGATCGTTTCGTTGACAATGTCAACATCTTCAGAGGAAGAAAATTTCTAAAATTAAACTGCTAGCTACCGTGTAAAGGAACTAGACCGAAGTAAAATTGTCGTCGAAGACCCATCGTTTGTTTATTGTGTTACATTAAGGCCGGGTTTGGTTTTCCTGTGATACATCATTCCTCCATGTTGCTTATTGTGTAGTGAAACCACGAGGTCGAAGACCTGCTTTACTCTTCTGGTCGACAACTTTATGAGCCCTTATCTAATATAAGTATAATAGGCTTAAAGAAACGGTACCGAGTTATTTAAGGAATCTGCACGTTCCCTTTCGATCTAGAAATTTACTATGCGGATATTGGACCAATCCGACAACCACATCTGATGAGACAAACAAAATAACCTCCGCTCATCTTTTTTATCTAGAAACCTAACCTGGGTGTTTGGCTCACATTATTAACTCTAAGAAAGGATAAATAATTCAACTAAAATACTACATAAAAAATATATTTATATTGATTTTAATTCTTCGTAAACAGTATTTATATTGACTTCATAGATACACAGAAAACGAAAGAGTCTTTAAGTCGAGACAAGCGTAGAGTTATTGACAGTAATGTATTATTCTACCAGACAAATTAGGAGTGTTTAAGTGGTCAAATGCAAAGTGAAAATAAAGGGCTTAAAATTAAAGGTGCCGCACGACTCAATGAAGTTTTGTTCTTAATCGACCTTGATATAAAAATACTTTCTAATGAATTAAGCATAGTTTGATGCCTAACATTTTTGACAAGTTTCAAATTTTCTTTGTCAATGTGGTGATTATTATCCCATATATGTTGTGAAACACACGATTTGTACACCATACCATATCGTAAATGTGCGAGATGTTCACGAAATCTGGTGGCTATGTTACTCCTAGTTTGACCCACGTATTTAAGATTGCAATCTTTGCAACTAATCTCATAAATACCGGACATTTCAGTGACTTTGTCTTTATCTTTCGTATTACCCAACAAATTTTTTAAGTTACTTTTCATCGAAAAAGTCAAATGTAAATCGGCTTTCTTAAAAATACTTTCCAAACCCTTTGTGATTCGTGGTTCATAAGGTAAACACACAAATTTTTTATCTATTTTATCTTTCTTAAATGTCGTACATTCAGATATCATTTTCTTTGTTCTGTGTTTGTTAATCAATTTGTCTATTAAACCATCTGAGTAACCGTTATATCTCGCCACATTTTTTATGTATTTTAATTCTGTATTTTTTTTTTTTGTTCCCTCAGGGCTCGTCCGCGGCCTTGCCGCCCCGATAGCACCGCAACCCTTGGTTGATTGTGCATACCCCTAGTCTTACTCCACCCATTCCAAAATCACTGTGCCTTGAACTAGTCTGCACAGCGATTGGTAGGGTGAAGTTTTATATTGCTCTGTCTCCGGTCTAGAGTGACCGTAGATCAGTTGTCTTTTCCGGTCCAGAGCTATACACTCGCACAAGATGTGCTGGGCTGATTCCTCCCCCTCGCCGCAGAGTCTGCATGCGAGGTCCCCTTCGAACCGCCCCATTTTATGTAGGTGTTTCTTGACGGCCATGTGTCCCGTCAAGAGACCTGTTGTGTTTCTGAGCTGTCCTCTGCTAAGGTTTAGCAGCTCCACAGCTCTCTTTGAACTGGGTCCGTCAATTATTGACTTCCCATGTCTGAGCCCTGGACAGTCCGCCCAGTACACCTTGTGTTGGTTTCTGACCCAGGACTTAATGGCTCCCCTGGCAGTGCTCTTTGACACGCCCAGAGCCGGTTCTGGTCCCATAAATGGTTCTGCTGACCCCCTCTTTGCGAGACTGTCAGCTTCTTCATTGCCTTTGACCCCCGAGTGACCCGGCACCCAGATGAGGGTCACCTCATTCTGCCCAGCCAGGTCGCTCGTCTCGTCTCGGCACTCACTCACCAGCCAGGAATTTACCCGTGGGCTACTTAGTGCCTTAAGGGCTGCCTGGCTGTCTGTGGCTATGAGGATCCGCTTGTTGGTGTAGCCCCTCCTCTTGTTCTCCCGCACACAGTGCAGGATGGCGTACATCTCGGCCTGAAACACCGTTGCATGGGCTCCGAGGGAAATACTGTGACTTACCCTCGGTCCTTCCGAGTAAACACCTGCCCCCGTCCCACGCTCCCCGCCAGATCCGTCCGTGAACCAGACGAGCGCGTCCCGTGGTATGCCCGGTGTCTCCTCCCGCCATGCCCCGCGATCAGGGATTTCCACTGTGAAGTTGTTTTCCCTGCACATTCGCGGGCTCGCGAAGTCTGACCTCATTTCAAGCATGGGTTCCTTCACGATCTCCTGAATTTTGCAGTGGCCCCTGAAGCCTGGGTTGATCTTCAGTCTACCATTGCAGGCTAGTCTGTATAGTCCTAGCCTGGCCTCTCCCATAATAACGAAGTGTAGGGGGGGTAGATCCAGCAACACCTCCATGGCGGCTGTTGGGGTTGAAGACATGGCCCCTGTGATGCCTAGGCAAGCCATCCTTTGGATCTTGCCTAGTTTTTGTTTGGCACTGGATTGTGTCACCTTAGGCCACCAGACCAGTGCCGCATATGTTAACGATGGTCTGACCACCCTTGTGTACAGCCAGTGGGCCATACTAGGTCTTAGTCCCCACGTTTTTCCATATAGCCGCCTAGTGACGGCTAAGGTCATGACTGCCTTACGCAGTATTTTTCCAATGTGACCATTCCAGGTTAGCTTAGAGTCCAATACGACCCCAAGATATTTTACCTCCCTGGCCATTGGAACGCTCCTACCGTATAGAGTGAGAGTTCTGTGGCTTTCACACTTCCTCCTCCTCGTAAACGGCACGACGGTTGCTTTCTCGGGGCTCACCCCGAGCCCTTGATCAACCGTCCACCCTTCCACCACTTTCAGTGCAGTCTGCATACGCTCCCACACTGCCTGTGTGACCTTTCCTCGGACTATGATGACAATGTCGTCCGCATAGCCCTGTACCTCATACCCCCCTCCCGAGAGCCTCCCCAGCAGGCCGTCCACGACTAGACACCAGAGCAAGGGAGACAGAACGCTCCCCTGCGGACACCCCGCCGCGACCCCCGCCAGCAGAGTCCCTCCCGCGAGTGAGGTGAACACCGCCCTGTCCCTGAGCATGGAACCGATCCACCTGCAGCAGGTCTCCTCTATTCCACGCTCCCGGGCAGCTGCCAGAACCGATCCGAACGAGGTGTTGCTAAAGGCCCCCTCTATGTCTAGGAAGGCCCCCAGCGCCACCTCCTTGTTCTCCAGCGTATTCTCCAGTTTCAGCACCAGTTGGTGCAGTGCTGTTTCTGTTGAGAATCCTGCTCTGTATGCATATTGTCCGCAGTGTAGAGGATATGCTTCCAGTACACCGCCCCTAATGTGCCGGTCGAGCAGTTTTTCCACTGTTTTCAGCAAGAAGGACATGAGACTTATTGGCCTCAGGGACTTTGCCTGGTCTGTTGGACGCCCAGGTTTAGGAATAAATACAACCCTGGCCAGTCTCCATGCCCTCGGAATGTACCCCAGAGCCAGGCTGGCCCTCATAATGAGGGTAAGCACCGGCGCCAGTATATCTATCCCCTGTTGGAGCATGATGGGCATTATTCCATCAAATCCCGGCGATTTGTATGGCTTAAAGCTGTTAATGGCCCATCTGATTTTGCTCCAGGTAACCACCTTTTTAGCGACTGTCCAGTCTACTCTAGATGCCCGCCTATAAGGCGCCTCTATTTCTGAGTGTTCCCAGTCCGGAGGTGATTGGTTTATTATGTTACAGCCGGGGAAGTGCGTCTGGAGTAAAATTTCCATAGTTTCCTCCCCCGAGCTTGTAAAGCCTCCCGTGGGTGTTCTAAGGGAGCCTATGTTAGTCTGAGGGCCCTTAGACAGGATCTTGTGTAGTCGAGCACTCTCGGACGTGTTTTCCACTTCTTCGCAGTGCCTCCTCCACGACTCCTTCTTGGCGTCCCTCAGTCTTTTGTTATAGGTCGATAGGGCCTGTCTATATTCATCCCATGCTCCCGACCTTTTGGCCGCGTTAAACAGCTTACGAACCTGCGTCCTCCTTTGCCTGAGGTCCTCGTTCCACCATGGGACGTTCCTGGTGGACACCCTCATTTTCAGGGGGCAGTTGGCGTTATAGGCCGAGGTAATTGCGTCTCGCAATTGGACTGCTGCAATCTCGAGGTCTATTGAATCCCTTATGGCCCTCTCAACCCCCCGCAGTTCCACAGCTAGGTCTGCCCTGTAGGCTTCCCAGTCCGCCTTGCGGGGGTCCCGGTACCATACCGTTTCTCTTTCGACTTTGGCGATTTCAAACCGGATGTATCTGTGGTCTGAGCTACTCACTTCCCCAGACACAGCCCAGCTTTTAACAAAGTCACCCAGAAACTGGGTGGAAACTGTTAGGTCTAAAACTTCCTCACGCCGTGTTGTGACGAATGTCGGTTTATTACCTCTATTCAATATGTCTAAATTAAATTTCATAAAGAATTGTAAAAGTGCCTCACCCCTAGAGTTTGTGTCCGAGCTACCCCACAACTCATGGTGCGCATTCGCATCCATGCCGATGATGGTCTGCCATCCACCTGCTCTGCTACCCACCATCAGCTGCTCCAATTCGTTGGGTGGAGGAGGGTCCGTGCTGTCCCCTGGCAGATAGGCTGACGCGACAGTAATGTCCCTCAGCCCATCCGCTCCTCCACATCGGATTTTGATCGTTGCCAGGTCCCTGGAACAGAAATTCATTAGAGGGAGAAACTCTATCCCTTCCCTGACAAAAATGCAGGCCCTCGGATTCTCGCTGGACCTGCTGTAGATGAGCTTTCCATTAGCTCCGCCGAGTCCCTTGATCTCTCCTTTGTAGGAGTACGGTTCCTGGATGAGGGCCACATCCGTGTTCCTCAGAGCCATTAGTAGTCCGGCCGTGGCTGCCCTACTGTGTTGGAGGTTGACCTGAAGGAACCTAAGTCCCATTAACCCTTAATTGCTTCCCCAGTGGGCGGAAGCTAACCCTTCCCATGCCCCAGAATGCCTTGAAGGAGGTTCCTTCAAGGGCTCTGTAAGATGTCGGGTCGATCGAGAAGGCGAGCGTCTGTCCTTTCTCCTCTGCCTTCCTGCTTAGAACCGACCAGTGTTGCGTCCCCAGTTCAGGGTTCTGGATCTTAAGTCTGCTGATCACCGTCTCCTGCGGGACGGTGTCAGGGATCCGTATGAGGACCTTGCGTCTCTTTGGGAGTTCCTTGGGCTCGACGGCTGTCAAGTCCGCCCCCTCCCAAATCTGACCGAGGCCCCCGATCGTTTTCCGCAGCCAGTCCCGCGACTGCGGGCCGGCACAGGTTATCCAGAGGATGCCCCCCGTCAGGCGCGTCCGGTGGAACTGAGGCGGGCTCTCCCCTTCCTGAAGAGAGTCCACTGCAGCTACCACCGCAGCCTGGATCAGGTCCGCCTTCCCCTGGTCTAGCGTGACCTCAGGATGGCGTCTGTCAATCACCGCCATCCCGAGGCCCTCCGCAGCCTCCCTGTAAGAGCCAGTCTGCGCCGGTGTTCCGGCCTTAGTTCCTTTGGGAGGTCTGTCTGTAGTAGGCGTGCTAGAGCCAGAGCGCGGCGTCTTCCGACTCGCACTCTCCTCTTGCGCCTTTACAGGCACCCTGGCCCTTTTGGAACGTCTGTCTGTAGTGGGCGTGCTAGAGTTCGAGCGCGTCCTCTTCTGACCCGCACTCCCCTCTTGCGCCTTTACAGGTTTCTCGACCGTCCAGGTCCCGGCCGCCATTTTTTGCGCCCTCCGGAGCTTCTTTCTTTGCGCCCCGGAAAGACGCTTGGACTGCCGGGGCAGTCCCTCTACTCTAACAGTAGAGTCCTCACTGGTGGAGGGGCCCCCGGAGTCCGCGGAGCTCGCCGCCCTCCGGTGGGACCCAGCCTCCAGCTTGGGTGTCGGGGACAGGTCTCTGGCCGAAGCTACCCCCTGATCCCCCGTATCTACGCCGGTCGTGGGACCTCCAGAGTCCGCTGCCGCACCCTGGCTCGTCTCCGTTTCCGGGATAGACTCAAGGCTCAAGTCTGTAGCCGGAGCCACTCCTCGAGCCTCATTGGTTTTGGTTTTATATAATTCTGTATTAAATCTCTTTTTACTTAACGGAAATTTAATCAATCTGTTTACTAGGAAATTTAAACTAGCCGTTTTTTGTGCAAACGTATGATGTGAGTCGTTAGGAATATAACTAATAGTAGTCGTTTCCTTCCTGTAGACATCGAATTCAAGCGAGCCATTATTTTTATTTTTAATAACTAGTACATCTAGGAACGAAAGTTTATTGTTGATTTTTGTTTCGTGGGTAAATTTTATTGAATCAAATTGACTATTTAATTTTTCAGTAAATTCTTCAACTTTACATATATTTGTGTCAAACACTGCAAAAATATCGTCGACATAACGAAACCAAACTCTAGGGAAATACCCATTTTTAGTGAATTTTCGTAGAAAAAATTCACTAATGGGGAGATCCCGACTTTTGAATTTTGAAAAAATTTTTGCAAATGAGCGCGAACTAGGACCCCTAGAACCCATATCCGGTGTCAGTTCAATTTTTATATGTTTATATATATATATATATATATATATATATATATATATATATATATATATATATTTATATATATGTATATATTTATATATATATTTATATATATATATATATATATATATATATATATATATATATATATATATATATATATATATATATATATGTATCACACCGATAACTCAAAAAATAATGGGCCGATTTTGATAAAATTTGGCATGTACCTTTCTTTTGTAAATGGCTTGGATAAGTTCGTTAGTCAGGAAAATCGGACGAGGTTTTCCGGGAAAATTTTGAGTTTTCATTCGAAAAAAATTCTTAACTCAAAAAGTAATAAGCCGATTTTAATAAAATTTGGCATGTACCTTCCTTTTGTAAATGTATTTATATATATGTATATATTTATATATATATTTATATATATATATATATATATATATATATATATATATATATATATATATATATATATATATATATATGTATCACACCGATAACTCAAAAAATAATGGGCCGATTTTGATAAAATTTGGCATGTACCTTTCTTTTGTAAATGGCTTGGATAAGTTCGTTAGTCAGGAAAATCGGACGAGGTTTTCCGGGAAAATTTTGAGTTTTCATTCGAAAAAAATTCTTAACTCAAAAAGTAATAAGCCGATTTTAATAAAATTTGGCATGTACCTTCCTTTTGTAAATGGCTTTGACAAGTTTGTTAGTCAGGAAAATCGGACGAGGTTTTCCGGGAAAATTTTGAATCTTCATTCGAAAAAAATTTTTATCTCAAAGAATAATTGGCCGATTTTGATAAAATTGGCATGTACCTTCCTTTTGTAAATGGCTTTGATAAGTTCGTTAATCAGAAAAATCGGACGAGGTTTTCCGGGAAAATTTTGAATCTTCATTCGAAAAAAATTTTTATCTCAAAGAATAATTGGCCGATTTTGATAAAATTGGCATGTACCTTCCTTTTGTAAATGGCTTTGATAAGTTCGTTAATCAGAAAAATCGGACGAGGTTTTCTGAAAAAATTTTGAGTTTTCATTTGAAAAAAAATTTTATCTTAAAAAATAAAAAATCTATGATAACCAAATTTGATGGGTAGGTTTACGATATAAAAAGTAAACTATACACCAAAATTTAAATTTCTATGTTACAAGAAAAAAATGTTATAATAAAATATTTTGTGCCAGATCATTTCTATGAAAATTCACTACCATAACGCACTTGCTGCGTCCCGAGATTTTTATTTTTTAAATCCGTCTCAAATCTACTCATACTTCCACATGTATTGACAATTGAGAAAGTAATTATCTAGATTATGAAAATTTTGATGACGAACAGATAAGTGAACCATCAGATCAGTATGGCGAAAATCAAGAGATTTTTCGGCACATAACCTCAAGAACTCAATAAATAAAGATTTAGATATTGCATTATCATTTTCACGATACCGTATCTTGGTTTAAAAAGTGTAATTACACAATAGCACGGTTGTTTTGATGCATTAAGTGGTTCAGCTCATCAGACGTCAAATTTCTAGTTTTCTTTTGTGATCACCTATGTCTACTGTGTGTATCTGTGTCCTCTGATGAAGCAACATGTGTTGTGGAAATATGAATATGAGATTTGCAAAATGCACCACAGAGCAAAAGTATGTCTTAAAATATCATGTTTTTGTTAATGTTTATGTTAGCGAAAACCCTATGCATAACATTTCCGATAATGATTTGAGATAAGGTCAGACAAAGTTATCTGTATGTAAGTACCTACTCATACTGAATATGCTGCTTCAGTATATCTTATTACCTAGAACAATAAATTTATACGGAATATCAGCCATTCTTCGAACCAGTTTAGTCATTTCACTGCAAGAAAAATAAAACTACAACTAGTTAAATTGAGTTCAAGTTAAACTGTGGGCGACATCTTCTTTCACCACGCGGTACTATTATAGTTCAAAGGCCTGGTTAAATTCTTTGATCATTGACTATCTGGCTATTCATTAGTTACAAACATTGACTCTCATAGTCAATGACTTCAGTAGCTAGATAACAAGTGTGTAACATTTTAATATCAAGAAAAAATAGGGCTGCAAATTGAAAGACAATCTCATGGAATGAATTTAGGGCCCATGACTTGACCACAAAGAAAATATTTGTATTCCTATACCCATAAACTTTTGAAACGTTATATTACACGAGTTTTATGGAACTGTAAATTATCACCAAATCACCTCTTCTTTATCCCCTACCCCTTAAGCGATCTTACCCAAAAATAATTCGAAGTATTCCTTTGCCGGGTGTTAACTGGATACCAAATTTGAAGATGATAGCTCAATTCGTTGGAAAGGTATTGCGTCTATTAACAGACAGACGTACAGACCGACAGGCAAAAAAATCAAGTTTTTTATTTGTTTACAGACATTTTACACCGTTTTAGCAAAAAAATATTCGAAATTTTCAACAACAATATTCCATCCTCACACATAATGTGGTAGTAAAAAGGAAATATGAGCAGAAAAAGCAAAGAAAACTGCTTAAAAGTTGTCTATTTGGAGCCATATTCCCATTAAACCCGGCCTACCTCGCACAGCATCCCTATTCGCCCCCAGGTCACGTAAATTCCTTGGGGGTATGAACAAGAAGTTTTTCTTGTGGTTTATGCAACAAGGGTGGTTGTATGCACACGAGGGGGGAAGGAAAATGCATACGACGAAGCAGACCCACCCCCCGCTTTGACTTGCGGTAGGGTTGGGGGGTTGGGATGGCTGCTTCGTCGTGGAGATTTTCCTTCCCCCCTCGCGTGCATACAACCACCTTCGTTGCATAAACCACAAGAAAAATTTGCTGTTCATACCCGCCAAGGAAGTTACGGCACCTGTGGGAATAGGGGTGCTGTGCGGAGTAGGCAGGTTTTAAGGGGGATATGACTTCAAGATGTGAAAAAGACAACTTTCAAGCCTGTTTTATTCGCATTTTCTGCTCATATTTCCTTTTTACTACCTACCCCGCCCAGCACCCTTATTCACTCCTGGTCCCGTAACTTCCGTGGGGGGTGTGAACAAGAAATTTTTCTTGGGGTTTGTAAATCCAGGGGGGCCCTAGGCAGGATTCTGAAAACAGTTTTTTGAAAAGCGTTCGGGAGCTAATCTGCAAATTTACCGAAAATTCGCTGCCAAAACGCACTTACTGCGCCCAGATTCTTTCTTATAAACGCATCATATTTAGATAAAAAATGCAAAAATGCATTAACAAATTTGTTCTACGAAAATTAGCTAAAAAAATTATAGACCGTTAAACCATAAACTTCAATAAACCTGCAAATAAATATCCAAAAAAGCATCAACTTAACTAAACTGACAGCTAAAGCATTAGAGGAAGGGTCTATTTGAAATCAATATTCTGTAAATATTTTAGTAAAATGAAGGGCAATGACGGTTGAATCTGAAACTTAAGGGTTTACAGAACACTCTTCTTGCAACATTTTCTTTTCACAATCTGTATTTGTTTCACATTCTTTGCCTAAACATTGCCAATTTTGACGTTTAAAATTGCAAGTTTGACGTTTTGAGGAAAACACCAAAATTTGTATCTTTAACTGCCATAACTATTTTATCTTTAAAGCTAGGGACCTAAATTTTGGTACAGAGTTCACTCTTATCCACTCACTTACCAAATTTGGTTGCCCTTTATTTATGGAAATATGAATTTTTTTAGAAAGAAAACACAACATTTTCCGGGAAAACCTGGTCAGATTTTCCTGGCTAACAAACTTATCGAAGCCACTTGCAAAAGGAAGGTACTCATCAAATTTGTTCAAGATCGGCCCATTATTTTTTGAGTTATCGGTCGGATATATATATATATATATATATATATATATATATATATATATATATATATATATATATATATATATATATATATATATATATATATATATATATATATATATATATATATATATATATATATATATACATCTCCTCATTAGCGATTTTTTTTAATTCGCTAAAATTGAGGTTATCCTTCAAACGAACGTCAAAGTCGCGAATTAAAACGTCAAAATTGGCAACATTTAGGCAAGAACTTGAAACTAATACGGGCTATGGAAAGAAAATGTCTCAAGAAGAATGTTTTACAAACTCTGAAGTCTTAGCTTCAACCGTTATTGTCCTTAATTTTACTAAAATGTTTCCAGAAAATTCATTTCAAATAGACCCTTTCTCTGATGCTTTGGCAGTAGTCTTAGCTATGAAGTTTATCGTTTAATGGTATATAATTTTTGTAGAATTTTCGTAAAAAACCAACAAAGCTCAATATATCGGTTTTTATACTAGATACGAAAAAGATTTGTATACATTAATTATAGGGTATCTTGAGCTACATCTTAAATCATTATCTCTTCAATCACAGGGTGGCCCATAATTCGTTGGTCAAACAGATTTTTTTTTAAAAAAGAACACGCCTTATGTTATTGCATTTTTGCATTTTCCATCGAAATATAATGCATGTTTGTAAGAAAAGAAATTCGGGACACAGCAAGTGCGTTTTGGTAGCGAATTTTCATTAAATGCTTTAATAGCTCAATTTCCTATTAACCTATAAGTTAGACCAAAGAATCAGTTTTTTTGGGAACACTTAGTTTACTTTCGGAAATTTTTGTACATTTGGAAACAATAAAGTTATTTTGATGAAACATGGAACATTGTTTCTGCTATATAGGTTATACTGGTAACCAAATTTGATGCATGCTTTCTTTAAAAAAACACATATTTGTTATTAAAAACATTTTAATGAAAATTCACTACCATAACGCACTTGGTGCGTCCAGACTTTTTTTCTAATAGCTGCCCAAAAAGTTCACCTTTTTATGTAGCCCAATTATCTATTAGGGGCTATTTTACCTATTTCCTGGGGTGTTAGGGTGACCCCTCCAAGATATTTGAGCCGTTTGAAGAATTTAGCCATGCAGTGTATATCAAGTGTTATGTTGTTTCTGCTGCTTCAGTGAAGTGTGTGCAGTTTTCACCGTTCGCCTTACCCATCTTCAAAATATGATACCTTCCTGGGGAGTCTCCTGTGAAAAATCCTTTGATTATTTTCAAGTCGTTTCTGTTCAATCCAAGAAATAGTTCAGGCTTCTCTGTTGATATGGTGATGAACCGTTTTTCCTGCCTTAAGCCTGGCGTTTTCTTCCAGTGTGACAGCATTTGGTTCCTCTCCCAAAAGTATCAAGTTCATTTCTTACATGCCTTGTTGTTAGTCCACAATAAGGTTCTGGACCATATAATGGTGCTGTTGCAGCTCTTTCTGCAAGGCTATCCGCTTCATAATTTACGTCAATGCTTTGATGCCCCGGTACATGAAAGTTGCGTTGTTGTTTGTAGCCAGTTGCTTCAAGAAGATTTTGCATTATCAGGTCAATTTAGACTCAGTTTTGAATGGTTTATCTGCTGCACAGAGTGCAAATTAAAATCATCAATGAGCGCATCAAGAAGTCTTTTCTCCGAGCATTGACCCAAATAATTAACATTGAAATCACCACACACTATAAGGTTTTTAGACACTTTGAAAGCCTTGATGAGCATACTAGAGATAATGTTATAACAAATCTGTACACTACCGTTACAGGGACGGTAAACACAGAGTAGAAAATACAGTGCTTCATTATATCTAAATCTGATGCCACAACCTTCAGTTATCATTTCCACAGACATGTCACAAATAGCTGAAACTTCTTCAGTAATAATGTCATTTCGCACAAATATCAATGCACCACCATTAATGTGGTTCTGTCTTAGAAATTTGGAAGCAATTTTATATTGAGAAGGAATAACTGTTACAATACATCCAAATTACACCAATGTTCTGTTACACATAATATGTCTGGTTTTTCTGTGTGCAAGATGACTTCAATTTGATTACATTTGTTTAAAATAGATTGTGCGTTCACATGTATGATTCAGAGTCTTTTGAATGTGTCTAAATTAGAAGGTGGCTGGCCTTTTTGCCAAAAAATCTAAATTTTTTAACAAGTATACCTTTAGGCCAAAAATCGGGGTTGTACATGTTGTCTTTGATATCAATATCTGCACTCACCTTGAATGCTGCATTGTTTCCAACTCATTTCAGTTTACTACGTCCTAGGCAAAGACCGATAAAAAGAGGGATAAATTCCCATACAAACTTTCTGTGTAGTATATGGACTTTGCCTTTACGTGATAGTAATGGTTTATTTTTCACGCCCGAGGAGGTACCACCCCTTACATCAAGTGAAGTCCCAACGGACGTTTCCTGTTCTGGTGTATGAGTCGGTTTCACTTATAAACAAAAATGATGATGGCTCCTCCTTGTACAAAAGATTCCGGAGATAAAATACCCCTCCATTCTGATCTCCGGGAGAGGGGTGTGCAGGGGGCGCCGGCATTGAGATTTAACATATCCTTCTCGAATATATGTGGTATAATACTAACCTGACCTCCGTCCACCATTTCCTCCAGGCTAATAAGCCCCAATTCCTCTTCCTCACCGAAACCCAAATCAGTGCCAAAACAGCCACTGATCACCTAAATTTCCCGGGATATGAGCTCCTTACTTCCTTTAGATTGCATGGAGGTGCATACGTCCGTAGCAATCTACCCTGCACCAGACTCCCCAATTTAGAAGCTGGAAGAAAATACATACTTTGGTTGAAACTCTCTCTCAGGGCTGCAATTAAATTCATCTGTTGCATTTACTGGTCACCTTCTGACAACAACTTTGTCCAGCTTTTAACTACATTTCTGAAAAAACCGAACATCCGATTTCTGAATATCCTTTCTCCGAGGTCACTATTCTTGGTGACTTCAATATCCATATTAAGGAATGGCTAGGATCTTCAAAAAACGATCCACAAGGGAGAGCAGTGGAGGCGTTTGCAGTCAGCAAATCTTTATCTAATATGGTTCAGCAACCTACTTACTTTCCTCGCATCCCCACACACAGCTCAAATCCCTTGGATCTCATTCTTACTACAAAACCTGAAAAGACATCAGTCCCCCCTCCCCCCCCCCCCCCCCGGTCGCCCAGACCACAGCATGGTTACTGCTCCTGCGCAATGCGACCCTAGGTCACACAGTCATCACACCCACGTATTGTTTGGCACTACAACTCAGCAAACTGGGACGAAATGCGGGATTACTTTTCCTCGTTTCCATGGGCGTCTGTCTGCTTCTCTCATCCTGACCCCTCTGATATCTCACAAAACGCCACCGAAATAATCCAAGCTGGCATGGAATTATTTATTCCACGTACACAGAAAACCTCTTCAGCCACTCAAGAGCCCTGGTTCTCTAAATCCTGTGATAAGGCCAGACGTGAAAAGGTCAAAGCTCACAAAACGCTTCTACACAATCCCAGTCAAGAAAACCGTCAAGCATTTAACGACGCAAGAAACCTCTATGTCCGCATTCTTCCTGAGTCAAAAAACTCGTTTAATAACCACATCAAAAACAAAGTCTTCTCAAACCCCAATGGCAGCAAACCCTTCTGGGCTCTTGCTAAATCTATTGGGAATAATTTCTGCAAGAGCACGTTCCCACCTCTTGTCTCAGGGGATGAAATTGTTTCTACCGCCCTGGGCAAGGCTGAACTTTTTGCCTCGTTGTTCGCCGGCAATTCTACTCTCAACCCACCTCCAAATGTTCAACCACCAACAGTCCCTAACTTTCGCACATAAAATGACAGATATAATTTTCAAAACTAAAAAGGTATGAAATATGCTCTCTTCTCTTAATACCAGGAAAGCCTCTGGCCTTGACGAGATCGCAGCAATTGTTTTAACAAAATGCGCACCAGAACTTGCTCGTGTCCTGACTCGTCTGTTTCAGATATCTTACAATAGAGGCATATTCACTAGTAACTGGAAAACTACTCGAGTACAACTCGTCCAAAAGAAATGATCCAAAGCGCTTCCTAGCAACTACAGGCCTATCTATCCTTTCAGTCGTCTCTAAAGTGATGGAATAGTATGTAAACACCGAATTACTAAAATTTCTTGAAAAACACAGTCTAATCCACGACAGGCAGTATGGATTTAATCAGCGCAGATGAACTGCCGACTTCCGTTCCTTTGTCCTGTGTCCCATTCTTGGAACAAGTCTATGGAACTACACAGTGAATCCCAGAAATTACCAAATTATAGAAAACCAATTTCTCCGGATAGGTGCCTTCCCTACCACGCCTACAGAAAGTCTCTTTGTACTAACTTTACCTTCAGTTTCAAATCGAGTTCCCCGATTGTCTCTTCAATATACCTCAAAATTATTAGCATTTCCATCAAACTTCAACCAAAGAAATGCTATCTCACACAGATTCAAGTTAATCCATGATAATAACAACACAGTTCCTCCTTTTTATCAACAAGTTAATAGATGTCTAGAATCGCAGACCCTGACATTCGCAATGTATTGCCTCTAACTTGCTCTGCTATCGCGCCATGGACAATACTAGATATCAGACACAATGAAGATCGTGCTCAGTTTAATAAAGCAGAAACAAACCCCAAGGTTATTCAAACAGCTTTCCAGGATTTAGTATCCTCTAAACTATCAAATTCCACAATATTATATATGGATGCATTTTTTAACAACGCAGACTACTCCGTGGATCGGCTGTTATCACTGCCAATAAAGTACGGAAATTTCAACTTCCATCAAGATCCAGTGTATTTACAGGTGAAGTGTATGCAATCCACCAGGCACTAGCATATATAGTATTTGTAGGTACTCCTAAAGAAAAGTATGTTCTACCCTGACAATTTTCTGATCCAACAAGTCAGAAATATGTTATACCAGCAGCAAAAATTGAAGCTCGATGTCTCACTGGTGTACACTCCATCGCACGTAAGAATCCGTGGGAACAAAATGCAATTGTGCATGTCCTATACATTTTTTACTCTAGCGATTCCAGGATCACTGTGCCTTAAACTAGTCTGCACGGCAGCTGGTAGAGCCAAGTTTTAAATTAATGTCTCTCGTCTAAGCTGTCAGTATATTAGTTGACTTTTACAGTCCAGGCTTTACACTCGCATAGGATGTGCTGAGCCGATTCTTTCTCTCACTGCAGAGTCTGCATGTGATGTCCCTCTCGAACCACCCCATTTTATGCAGGTGTTTCTTGACAGCCATGTGTCCCGTCAAGAGTCCTATTATGTCCCTGAGCTGTCTTTTGTTGAGATTTAACAGCTCTACAGCTCTCTCTCTCTCTCTCTCTCTCTGAACTGGATTCCCCAATTAATGTCTTCCCATATCTAAGCCCTGGACAATCTGCCCAGTATGCCTTGTGTTGGTTTCTGACCCAGGATTTAATGGATCTCCTGGCAGTGCTCTTCGTCATGCCTAGAACCGGTTCTGCTGATCCTCTCTTCCGCGAGTCTGTCAGCCTCTTCATTGCCTTTGACCCCCGAGTGGCCGGCAACCAGATGACGGTAACCTTATTCTGCCTGGCGGGGTCACTCATCTCGTCTTGGCATTCACTAACCAGTCTGGAGTTTACCTGTGGCTACTTAGAGCCCAAAGCGTTGCCTGGCTGTCTGTAGCTATGAAGATCCGCTTGTTGGTGTAGCCCCTCCTCTTGTTCTCTCAAATGCAGTACAAGATTGCATACATTCTGCCCTGAAAGACCATTGCTTGAACCCGGAGAGAAATACTGTGACTTACTCTCGGTAGTAGACACCGGGCCCCTTCCCACGCTCCCCGCCTCATTTCAAGCAGGGGCTCCTTCACGATCTCCTGAATCTTGCAGCGGCCCCTCCAGCCTATCACTGCAGACTAGTCTGTATAGTCCCAGCCTGGCCTCCCCCACGACGACTAAATGTACGGGTTCGGGGCAGATCCACGAACACTTAAATAGAGGCAGTTAGGCTTGAGGTCACGGCCCCTGTGATGCCTAGGCAAACCATCCTTTGAATCTTGCCCAGTTTTTGTTTGGTACTGGATTGCTTCACCTTGGGTGCTGCGTATGTTAACCATGATCTGACCACCCCTGTGTACAGCCAGTGGGCCACACTAGGTCTCAGTCCCTACGTTGTTCTATATAGTCTCCTGGTGAAGGCTAGGGTTACGACTGCCTTGTGCAGTCTTTTTTCACTGTGGCTGATCCATGTTAACTTGGGAGTCCAGTACTACCCCAAGATATTTTACCTCCCTAGCCATAGGAATGTTGATACCTAGAGTCAGAGTTCTATGGCCATCCCACTTTCTCCTCCTCGTAAATGGTATGATAGTGAAAAGCTAGATAGTTAGCCAAGGACTCGGAGTTAGCCTCGAAAAAGCCATCTTCATACCATTTACGAGGAGAAAGTGGGAGAGACATAGAACTCTGACTCTATATGGTAGGAACATTCATATGGCCAGGAATAAGTTCCCAGACTAAATGTGTAACCGGTCCTCTGACAATAATGATAGCCCTGTATTTTGTACCGCCCTCCACGACTAGGCACTAGAGCAAGGGAGACAAAAGGGTTGCGGTGCTATCGGGGCGGCAAGGCCGCGGACGAGCCCTGAGGGAACAAAAAAAAAAAAAAAGGGAGACAAAACGCTACCCGGCGGCGATTTTACGTTTCCGTGTTCATTTGAAATCGACGCGGTCTTGAAATAAACACTGAAAAGTATTGCAGCATTTATTGACAAACCCGTGTTGATTTCGACGCGCCAGACCATGAATCACGCACGGATTTGTTCGGAAATGACTGGCAGTACATGTTCACGTTTCCGTTATTAAACACGGAGACGTTACACAAAAAAGGACAACACATTCATGTATGGCCTAATTTTTTTTATAAAATTACTCATCACAAAAAGGATCGCATAACTTATGTTTAGAGCAATCGAACAAAATTGTGTTAAATATTCTTACAATATAAAAAAGATTTAAGGAAACTAATTTTTATTTGTATACTTTATATCAATATAAAATAATGAGGAAAAAATTGGTAAGTAGTAGATATAGCCTACTTTACTTATTTTTTATTTGTTTTTATTATGGAGCATGGTTGACATTGACATATTGAAATCAATAAACGTCACAGCCACCACAGAACAAAGAATAGGTACCTAGTTATATATAATTTATTTGTCGCCAACATACCTATATTTAACTAAATATTATTTTCACAAACAAATCAAAATAATTTTCATTATGTAGGAAGTTAAAGTACTAATGTTTTTTGCAACAGGTTGATTATTGTTAATATGAAGAGAAATATTATGAGAACTGGGACGTTTTCTTATTCGGCCTTCGTAAGCTTTCGGGGGGTCTACCTGACTGGATCCTTCCACTGCAAGGTCTATATTTTTTCTACGAGCGATTGCTGTAGGTTGGACGTGGATTTTTCGATTGATCCTTTGCTTATTCCTCTCACACATAAATGATATGACATCTGGAGTTTGTATTTTTGACAAATTAGAGGCAAATTTGGTAAGAACGTTGGTATTAGCTGGATTAAAGTCGTTCTGTAGAACATTGCAGATTCTCGAGAGTTCGGTTTTTATTTTGTCAATGGTATTCGTATAATTATTATTACTTGTCCCACCACTAACTTGAGTATTTAATTCATCTGTTGAAATTATTGGGCATTCAAATGAATCTAAAGGAACATCTCAACTGGTGGTTATACTGGATGTGCATTCTGTTTCACTGATTATTTCATTGGCGTTGGTAAAGGCAATCAATATCTTCAAAGAATTTTGAAGAAAACTCGTCTCCTAAGGCTAATTTTGCGAAATTTTACCGATCTGCTTCTGTTAGACATAAAGAATTTGTTAACAAAATCCGTACTTTCCCTCTACAGCACATAGATTCTTGCAGTATTTACCACCCTTTCCAAATTGACAGTCACATGTTTCCATATCAGTATTCACCACATATAAATGACTACCTGACTTTACCAAATATGTACCACCATCATCCACTTTCACTATTCCCTTACTATTTTGACAAAATTTTTCATATGCAATCGTAAGCTTTCGTGATCTGCCATTCGCAAACTGTATGAGTTTCTTTTTGTGATAAGATTCAAATTTTTTTGTGATAAATTCTACTAAAGCGCACATGTTGAAGACTTTACACCGTTGAAGTACAATGTCCTTAAATATCAGTATCGATGATTTGTAATAATTGTTAGTATTATTACCTCTGGTAAGAACATCGAATTGATACGGTAAACACAATTCTTCACGACGGTCCCATAAGTTTAAAAATAAGTACCTAACTTCTTATTTTCTTTCACTTTGTCATTATTTAGCAAATTAAGACATATTTATTTCTGCTTCATGTATTGACTTTGCAAACATTACACTGCGAAATCTCTTCATGACGGTTTGCCGATCTTCTTTCCGACTTCATGTTCGTTTTGCCACAACCAACGCCACAATGCCTGATTGACATGAAATATGCAGAGCAATAATCTACTATTAGGAAATACTTCCCTTAAGGCGTTCCTCTCCGCACTGCTATTGTCTGTTATTATTAACCCTGGTTGAAACGTCTTGTTACACGTCTCTTCAAGAAATGATTTTGCTGTTTGAAAGACAATAGTATAATTGTCATGTATTCGACTGCTATGTAGAATAACAGCCAAAGGTAAAGCACCAACCTTGGGAGCAACGAACA
Organism: Tillus elongatus; assembly: GCA_964006375.1. Lineage (NCBI taxonomy): Eukaryota > Metazoa > Arthropoda > Insecta > Coleoptera > Cleridae > Tillus > Tillus elongatus. The sequence continues at coordinate 70,540,353 of OZ023262.1, forward strand.
AAAAAGTCACACACATGTTGGTCTGGTCACATGATCTGCTACTGTCAATGAATATCATTTCATCAGCCAGCCCCGCAACAAAAACTCTTTGCATTGTTGGAATAATTAAAATGCAAATAATGGGGTCCTCTACAATACACATTTTAACATTAAGATCTAGTACTTCTGTCTGTTTTCTTTTTAAAATGTCCACTATATCCATTTTGTCTCTACTACCGTAATTTTTGAGCCACCACTGTTCATATAAATGGGTAACCTGACGATCCAGAGAATTTTTTTGAGCATTAGACAATACTTTACATGCATCTTCCTCACTATTCTTCAGCATGCTAAACTCTTGATACGATTTAGCTGCTGCAGCTGTCATTCCCGAATTGAAATAGGATATGGATATCTGTTTTGTGCCTTCAGAGCAACACAATAGGCTTACCCTATGAAAATGATCGAAATTAATGTCTATTATTTTTAAAAATTTAATATTTCTATTTGCCTTATAATCGAAATTTCTATTTCATCCTTTTGTCTTGTTTTTCGATTTGTTTCTTTCTGCAAGTTGACAAACGTATACTTTTCGGAACTCGTAACGTACAGGTTTTGGGAATCGACGCATCATTATCCAATTTGTCTTTGTTTCTAAAGAAAATGCACTACCTAAACAGCTACATTGTTCATCGTAAGTTCCGGTGTAAAATAACGCACATTGCACCTTGCAAACATAATTTACTGAAGAGTGTTCTTCGAACTTTAAAATTTTAAAGTCTTTAGTGTGTTGACGAAGGAAACTTTTAAAATGTTCCATGACTCAGCCGATAAATTCAAAAGTGCGATAACCTCAAACAAAAAGGAAATAAAACAATTTTAAACAGCTGTTGTTACCGCTGACGAATTGCCACAATCGCGAAATTTATAGCGAAATCCATTGGGACAACCAGTGTGCACTGGGTGTATTTCTAACTTATTCTTTTGTATATTTTTCATAAAGGATATAAATTACATCGAGTGCGTACTGGACTTGCTAATGGTTCTCGCCAATAGTAAGCAACATGTGAGATACACTATGTAACCATTTCGTCCTTAAAATCGACATGGTTTTGGATGTGAACAAATGCGACTTGTTTCCAAACAAATCCGTGTAGGGTTCATTGCCCGGGGCCTTGATATCAACACGGGTTTGCCAATGAATATTGCAATACTTTCCCGTGTTTATTTCAAGACCGTGTCGACTTGAACACAGAAACGTAAAATCTCTACCCGGCGGAGACCCCGCCGCGACAACCGCCAGCAATATCCCCCGCGAGTGAGGTGAATGCTGCTCTGTCCCAGAGCATGAAGCCCAGTTGTCTGTAGACTTTGGTTCCACCAAGATGATCCTCAATGTGTGTTTTTTGTCTTTGGGTGACAGTTTTCGTGATACGCTGAAATAATTGTAACCCTTTTTTGTTCTGATGCTTAATTTGATTAATTTGCTACTGTAATGTACTTCCTGCGTCCCGACTTTTTCGCTCATATACATTATACTTTGAAAATGTTTGCCCCTTGGCAGTCAAACGACAATCAAGGTGGGTTTAGTTTACCTCTATATTAAATTATAAATGGTGTGTGACCCCCTGCTGTGGTCCCTCTTTGTGGACGATTTGCTGGCTCTCCTGGGGCTCCTGTATGCTGATGATCTAGTCATAATGGTTAGGGGCAAACATGAGGAGGGACTAGCAAGTACTCTTCAGGAGGCACTAAATGTAGTGAATGATTGGTGTCGGAGGAATAGATGTCTGTGAACCCCCGCAAAATGATCATTGTTCCATTTACCAGAAGAAGAAGGCTGGATAGATTAAAAACACCTATTCTTATGGGGGAAACGATTCCATTTATGAAACAAGCAAAATATCTGGGTGTTACCCTAGATAAGAAGCTCAACTGGGACGTACAGTTAGAGAGTGTAATCCGCAGGGCTAACTGTCCCTGTGGACATGCTGTAGAATCTGTGGAAATAACTGGGGAACAAACCCCCAACAGATGTATTGGTTCTATGTAGTGGTTATCAGACCAATGATAACATATGGAGCCATAGTTTGGTGGCCCAAGGCACTTCATGGTATCGCGAGGGCCAAACTGGCTCATCTACAGAGACAAGCTTGTCTGATGATAACGGGAGCGATAAGCACCACACCATCAGCCGCTCTGGAGGTCCTCCTTAATATTCCACCTCTTCACATATGGCTGGAGAGGGTGGCGAGGTGGACAACATACAGATTAAAACAAACGGCAGACAGTATGCAGAAGGAAATCAGCCTGTGAGGGTCCGGACTCCTTGATGACATTGAGGGTCATGGGATTCTGGAAATGGTCTCAGACTTGATGCATACAAAGATCAGTAGAGGACTGGGAACGAAATCAAACGACCCTATTGAGAGCTGATCTCTTCTGGTATGCTGACGGCTCCAAAATCAATATGGGAGTAGGAGCCGGCACATATGGGGACAACACCGATGCTAGACTATCAACTAGCCTCGGCAAGTATGCAACCATACACCAGGCAGAAGTGTATGCCATCGAGATGTGTGCGAGGGAAAGCATAGAAAACCAGCGCACACACAAATCGATAAAGATATATGCAGATAGCGAAGCTGCAATAAATGCTCTTGGTTCCTACCGTTTCAACTCAAAAACGGTATGGAGTTGTAAATCTGCCCTCAACGAACTGGGCAGCTGTAATGAGGTGTCACTGGTCTGGATACCTGGTCACTCGGACCATGATGGCAATGTTGCGGCCGATGGGCTTGCCAGGAGTGGTGCCCAGAGGGACTTTATCGGACCAGAACCGGTGCTGGAGATAACATCATGCACAGCAAAATACACCTTAAAGACCTGGACAGAAAAAATGACAAGCCAGCAATGGAAAAATCTGCCAGGATTAGCTCACTCTAAGGCCTTCATAAATGACCTGTCTGAGTCAAGGGCTAACAAACTTCTAGAGTTAAACAGACAACAACTGAGAACTCTAGTCGGCCGGTATACAGGACACTGCCGCTTGCTTCACCACATGCACCATATTGGGGTTGGTCAGGAGACTGACTGCCGGCTGTGTATGGAGAGTGACGAGACAGCAGAGCATGTACTGTGTTCCTGTCCGGCGGCGAACAGGACTAGATACCTGCTCTTTGGCAAGATAAAGCTTGAGGATCTGGATCAACTTTCGGCCACAAAGATTATCGACCTCTGCAGGAGGCTGGCTTTGTTGGGCAAAATATAGACCATTAGGCGTGAGCCACAATAGACCTTATGGTCGCAGTGGAGGAACCGGTATGGCCCACTCACATTCAAACCTAACCTAACCTAACCTAAATTATAAATGTATAAAATAAAACAAAAAATTAAAATGCATGTAACATAAATTTATTTTCCAATGGTATGATAAAAATACATCATTCTGGGCTATTGTTTGTTAATTCTGAGGTATGCACAGTTGACAGTTGGTCTATAGTGAGTATTGTATAATATAATGAACACATGAAAATGAAATGTACGTAATAACAAAGTTTCTAGTTGTAGGTATGTAATAAAATATCATGTCCTCATTGTACAGATTTTTCAACATTGCAACTTTGTGGTTTCAAACTTGTAGCATTACCTGGATTCATATGTTGGTTACATATTTTCAAAATAAACATTTACAATTTCAAATATTATAAGGAAAAACAATATTATAAAATTCAGATAATCTACAAATCTATAACATAAATTTTAAATGTATTAAATGCTATCTAGATGTTTTATCAACCAAAAGACATATAGATTTACACAAAGGTACTAATTTTTGCACATGCAAAATTGGAGCAATTCGTGTAGGCAACACTGAGATACTTTTTAAAGTTCATTATCGATACTACCTTTAATTACAAATATATAGACAATATACATTTGTGTTCATGTTTTCAACTGCACCTTTAGTCATGCGTAGGCTACATATTAAATAACAAAGAAAAAATAAAGAGGGGAAAACAATGTGCAGTTATCCTATAATGATATTTACATTTAAGAATAAATGAGAATTACTTTTTCTTAAGTATTCATATAATGTTTCACCAACATCTGAATTTCAACAATCTGTCACTGTAAATTATACAAGAATTATTTACATTTAAATAAAATAAAAAAATTATGTACTTAACTGTCATGGAGATCACTGAATCTAAAAATCTAGTATCTCACATCAGATCACTAAGTCGACTTATGCGATCAAGTCATTACTATATGCAGTTTTTCATTTTTCTTATTACACATAATTATCACAATTTCTTTAATTTTTAAAACTACACATCAAGTGTTTATCACTTTATTTATTTTTGATTAATCTAGTTTCTTATTCGGCTAGGTAGTAACTTCCTCAATATATAACTTCGTAAACTGTAGCTTTCTTGTCGCCTGATCCTGTGACAATGTATTTGTCGTCCGCCGATATATCGCAGCTGAGCACACTAGACGACTCCTTAGACTGTAAAGATAAAAAATAAATGTTAAGTATCTGAAATATACACAATTTGCATGCTATACTAACTACATGATTACAATTATATATTTATTTATTCAACGGATCAACTATTTACAATAATAATAAGAACATCTAAAGCTACATTAGTCTTAAATAACCTATCTCAATATGAGAACATAACAAAAAAAGTCGAAGACGCAGCGAGTGCGTTATGGTAGTGAATTTTCATAAAAATGATCTGGCACAAAATATTTTATTAGAACTTTTTTTTCTTGTAACATAGAAATCTAAATTTTGGTGTATAGTTTACTTTTTATATCGTAAACCTACCTACCAAATTTGGTTATCATAGAGTTTTTATTTTTTAAGATAAAATTTTTTTTCAAATGAAAACTCAAAATTTTTCCAGAAAACCTCGTCCGATTTTTCTGATTAACGAACTTATCAAAGACATTTACAAAAGGAAGGTACATGCCAAATTTTATCAAAATCGGCCCATTATTCTTTGAGATAAAAATTTTTTTTGAATGAAAACTCAAAATTTTCCCGGAAAACCTCGTCCCATTTTCCTGGCTAACAAACTTGTCAAGGCCATTTACAAAAGGAAGGTGCATGCCAAATTTTATTAAAATCGGCTTATTACTTTTTGAGATAAGAATTTTTTTCGAATGAAAACTCAAAATTTTCCCGGAAAACCTCGTCCGATTTTCCTGACTAACGAACTTATCCAAGCTATTTACAAAAGAAACGTACGTGCCAAATTTTATCAAAATCGGCCCATTATTTTTTGAGTTATCGGTGTGATACATACATATATATATATATATATATATATATATATATATATATATATATATATATATATATATATATATATATATATATATATATATATATATATATATATATATATATATATATATATATATATATATATATATATATAAACATATAAAAATTGAAACTAACCCCGGATATGGGTTCTAGGGGTCCTAGTTCGCGCTCTTTTGCAAAAATTTTTTCAAAATTCAAAAGTCGGGATCTCCCCATTAGTGAATTTTTTCTACGAAAATTCACTAAAAGCAAAACATAACCTGTACACCGTATGTACGACAATTCAATCAATAACACCTCTCAAAATGCCAAATTGAACGATCAGAATCCTCAAACATATCCAAGAGCTCCGAATACTCATTTGCAGTTCTCGCCACTCTCGATATCGGACTGAAAAAGCCATAATTGGTTCGATGGAGGGAAACCACAAAAACCTTCCTTGCTCTCGTGCGGTCCGGAATCCTTAGAGTGACTAACTCAAACAAAGGACTATCAATTTTATTCACTAATAATTTATGCAAAAAACAAACATCATTGACAATCGTTCTACCACTGAGTGACTGCAAGTGCAGCCGATTCCGCAAATAGGAAAAGTTAAGATCATTTCTTTGCAAGCCCATTCTGTAAGCACAAATTCTTAAGAATCTATTTTGTATGGCCTCAATCTGATAGATATAAATATTGTAATTCGGACTCCAGACTACAGAAGAGCATTCCAACCAGACCACAATACAGCCTTCTCAAGCTATTGCATGAAAAATCCAGAGTTGATCTATGAATAAATCCTAACATTTTATATGCTTTAGATACTATGTATTCTATGTGATCTTTAAAAGAGAATTCCATATCCAATACAATGCCCAAGTCTTTAATCATTTCCTTCCTCTGTAAAGCACTAGAGCCCTTGAAGTACACACAGTCAATGGGAAACTCAGCTCTAGTGAATGTAATGCAGAAACACTTATCAACATTCAGAGTCAGAAGATTGTCACCACACCACCGAGCAAAACGATTTAAGTCTTCCTGTAAAAGTAAAGCGTCCTGTCTGGAACGAACAATCTTGAAAATTTTGATATCATCAGCAAACATCAAAATCTGACTATGCTTAAGTGAATGTATGACATCATTGATAAAAAGATTAAAGATGACTGGTCCACAATGTGAACCCTGAGGAACTCCTGAAGAAACAGTAATACTATCAGAAATGAAGTTTCTAATCTTTACACTCTGGGACCTACCCGTAAGGAAGCTGCGAACCCAAGACAACAAATTGGCATTAAAACCCAACAATGCAAGTTTTGATAACAATAAGGCGTGTTTAACCTTATCAAACGTTTTGGAGAAATCTGTATACACCGAATCAACCTGTAACCTATCCTCCAAAGCTGAGACCAATACATTCTGGTGTTTAACCTTATCAAACGCTTTGGAGAAATCTGTATACACCGAATCAACCTGTAACCTATCCTCCAAAGCTGAGACCAATACATTCTGGTAAAGAAGAAGGTTGGTTGTTGTAGATCTTCCTTTAAGAAAACCATGCTGCTATTCGACGAAAACATGTCTGCATTCCCGAGTTATATGTCTAGAGACAAAAAAGTCAAGAAGTTTGGGTATCTCTGACTGAATACAAACAGCTCTATAATTAGTAACCAAAGGCCTTGGTCCCTGCTTATGAACGGGCATCAAATAAGAATGTTTCCAAACATGTGGAAACTCACCAGACAACAAAGACCTGTTACTGAGAATCCTCAGTGAAATTGCCACGGTGAAGGCACAAGATTTTAACAGATAGGAGGGGATTCCATCTGGACCGTAAGTAAGTTTATCTTTCAAACTACAGATATGATCAATAATATCAGCAGAAGTAACACTAGGCACAGTCACATATATTTGATATGTCAGCACTGTTTGCTGCTTTTAGCGAATTTTCGTACAAAAAATTCACTTATGAGATTACCAGTTAAGGACTTTTTGTCCGTGCTATAAAAAGAATGTCTTGAAAGTATGTTTTTTACCAACCCAATAAATAACCAATCGGGCCTTACACACCTTGGTAGCTAATTATTCAGCTTTACACATACACTGTTCATAGCTAGTTGGCTCCTATTTATCCTGTGACAAAGTCTCCGTTGTTTCTTGTCCCATAAAAGTGAAATTGACTGTTGAGAGTGAATCAATCTTTGTGTTTACATAAGTACTTTACAGCTAAGAATAAACACTGTAAGACCTCATATCTCTGAAGAGATCTCAACAGCTAGTCATCCCAGACACCTCACACAGCACCCAGATAGCTTGCTTTTCTTTCAACGCGATGTCCCGAATCATTCTAGTGACCCCACACCACTATACCATAGGTAGCGACAGAATGAAAATTGGCACAACCTGCCATTATGCATGCTCCCACATTCGCCACTGTTCTTATTCTTCGCATGGTGAAAACGGCGGTAGAAAGTTTCTTCATCATCGAATGAGCAATGGGTACTCAAAAGTCACCCAAGAAGCTTGAGAGAGCTCAGATTCCTCCTGCTTGTACTAAATAGGAATCTGTGTGTTTTTTCCTAGTTCTGCTTAAGTCCACTGGTGTTAAACCCTCTTAAATGTGTCATCGCCAAGGTCTTTGAGCTTCACAGTGCCTGGTGCAACGTTTAAGAATGTTGTGTCATCAGCGTATGACTTGTCACATACGCAGGAACATTGGATGTACACAAGGAAGAGCAAGAGACCCACAATCGAGCCCTGTGGTACTCCACATTTCACAGGTCGACTGTCTGACAGTTGCTCCTTACATAGCACTGACTGCACCCTGTCATTAAGAAAGGACTCTGTTATCATCAGAGCGTTACCTCTTACTCCATAGTAGCTTAATTTAAGAAGTATGTTGAAGTGGACACAGTTAAATGCCTTCTTCAAGTCACACACCAATACTGCTGCTTCATCTGATTGTCAAAAGCGTTCGCAACGGCATCCATCAAACTCACCAGTGCCAGTGTTGGTGACCTACCGGTTTGGAATCAGTGCTGCCTTTCATCAATGTTGTATTTTCTCAAGAAATTTATTAATCTTCTTCTTAGCAGTTCTAATATCTTTCAGAATACCGGCAAGATAGATATTGGTCCGGAATTATTGCAATCGTCCAAGTCATGTGACTTATGTATAGGAATCACCTTGGCCTTCTTCAAGACCTCTGGAAATACGCACTCTTGTAAACATTTGTTGAAACATATAGTCAGAATTTCACCAATTATGGGGACAATTCGCTTCAATAAACACGTCGTCATCCCATACATATCCACGGATAACGTGCTTTTTAGGGAATTTACTATATCACATAATTCGTGAGTAGTTGGCGCCATAAAGATTGAGTGGATATTTCTGGCTTTCTTTCTTTTCAACATTCTGATCGCCAACTCGGGTGCTGACTTGACTCTCCTGGCTTGAGAGACCTGGTAATGCTACTGAAAACGTGGCAGTAAGGAACAGAGTACTGGAGAGTATTAATGATGATCCTCATGTTTCGATTAGAAAGTTTTCAAGAAATACTAGTATCCCTAAAACCAGTCTACATAGAATTCTAAGGGAAGAAAAATTCCATCGATATAAGCCTGTCATTGCTCAGTGCCTTAATGAATATGAGAGAAGGCTAGTATTTTGTCAATGGTTCCGAGAACAATCCCTTTAAGATGAGAATTTTCAGTCAAAAGTTCCATGGACTCATATCAGAAACTGTGGTATCTAAATCAACCAAGATTTGGTTTTAATGTATGGTATGGCATTCTAGGTAAGAAAACTGATACAGGGAAATTTTCCCACGTTGCAATGTATATCATTTCTAAATCTACTCTGAAAAGTTCATAATAATAGAGGTTTCACTAAATTATATTAATCCAGAGTTATAGCATAAAGAAAGTCGTTTAACTTTCTGCCTGTGCTCGAACACTAATTAACATTCAAATTTATTGTTACAGGTAATCATCTGATAGGCTTGGTTCTCTATAATATGACTCTAAATGCTAAAAGATACTTAGAACTACTTCGCAGCAGAATATTGTCAGCAGTTCGGATCGCAATACCCAAGTGTCTTGATAATGTCTAAGCGTGGAAGCTGTAGCTCTCGTTATAACAAAAATACAAGGCAATTGAAAAATGGGCATTTTTAAATTTCTGACATTTTCTCTGAAACCAAGAGAGCTGGACAAAATTTAAGAAGGGTTTTAAAGTTGTCTCAAAATTATGAAAAGCTTTCCCCATTTGAACTAATTTCCAGCTATAATAATATAATAATAAGAAAGTTACCCATCGATGCAGGCTGAAAGGGGGACACAGTAATATATATATATATATATATATATATATATATATATATATATATATATATATATATATATATATATATATATATATATATATATATATATATATAATCTCAATAAGGGCCTATTGACCTTTAAAAATGGGCAAGGAAATGATGCGAGTTCTTTGCTAAAACTGCTTAATATTTCGCATCTACTTTGCTGCTTCTTCAGGAGCCGAAAGCTGAACTATGCAAAAACTGTTTGGTTAGGAACACAAACAAGAATACATGAATTTTAATAATAACGAAGGCTTTATATAATTACCTGGAATATACTAGCACCATAGGGAGTCCTCCATGCATTCAACAGGTTATCTTTGCCAGTAGACACAAACCATTTGCCACAAGCAGCGAACCTCAAACTAAGCACACAACTTTCGTGTAGGTGCAGTTGATATTTGTCAGGTTTGTTTGCATGCAACACTTCAACATTAGAGTTCTCCATGCCCACGGCCAGCCATTCTCCAGTCGGACAATAACCTAACGAAAAGATCTGTGAACTAAAATCATGTTGCTGTAGTTGTCTGCCTTCTCTTAGATCCCAACTTCTAACTGTGTTGTCTAAACCACCAGTCCATAATTTGGTACCTGAAAAAAGAAAATTATATCAATTATTGAAGGTATACAAATATATAGGATAATGTGCTTTTTTAAATTTGATGTACTACTTCAACTAACTAGGTCATTAGCGGGATGAATAAAAGAACAGTATGGAATGGTATAATATCTTTAGGTTATTCTCAAGCAGAACAAATTTATATGTGATCCAAACCCAGATCAGAACGGACATGTCAAAGTTGATAAGCTGATCTTAACCAGTTTGCAAACTGAGCACCATCGACTCCTAGAAAAATGATTAGTGGTGGTTATAAAGAGACCAATTACTTTAATAGTGGAGTACTTTACAATTCCTTGATTTTAGTTCTAGAAGTTTTTGGGGTGGTAAAGGGACATACAAAAATAGAGACAGCTCTGTAATAAAGCTGACCTATAAATAAATGAATTTTACATTTTAGACTGAAGAAACAATATCCTGAACGATATAACCTTCTTAAATGGGCATAATTGGATAATTGTGATATCTATTTAACACATTAATGATTTGCTTTATTAAGATATGTAAACTGTTTATGATTAAAATAGAACATAAACTGAGTTTAGGTGGAAAAATAACACATACTGGCTGAGAAGACCAATGTAACCTATCTTGACAAGTCAAATAAGACTACGGTCACACCCATCAAAGTTTTAGAGTAACTTAAAATGCCGAGATTTGAAAAGTCATGCAGAGGACAATAAAAGTCTAGACTAATGTGTTGTAAAAACTAGGGAATGAACCTGAATATGATCGTATGGTCATACATTGTACATTGTTGTCAGGCAATTGATAATATATTAAATATTAGTTATATGGTGGACAAAGAACATCAGGTAATGGGGATAAATTTATTAAGTGGCATACAAAAATATACTAGACTGTGCGCCACAGAAGCCATGAGGACCATCCCAACAGCAGTATTGGAACTCCGATTGGATCTACCTCCCCTACACATACATACTTATTAGGAGAAGCATGCTCACTGGTGTATAGGCTAATGCAATGACAAACCGATAACCCAACATCTCGAAACATATGATCACCAGATGAAGGCATAATTGGTCCTGGGAATGCCCACTGACAATATGGACCCTAAGTAGAACTTCGAAAAAAAATTAAATATAGAAATACTATGGAGGGAGAGAAAATTACCTTCCTGTAGGAGCACAAATAGAATCAAGACAGAATTAGGTGTTGGATCAGAGACTTACAGAATAAATATTTTATTTATAGCCTACACAAAACAAACCAAGAAATGTGTAAAAACGTTTCAGTTCAAATCGCTGCAATATAACGTGCAAAAAGATTATTGAGCAAGGATGGTGATAGCCAAGGCACTGGGTCCAATTGATGAAAAAGACAGTATGATATTGTCTAATAACTCTAAGACAGCTAGGTAATCAAAACAAAGTGTTACTAGCAGGGATTCTAGCACATGAGGGTCATAAAGGGAAAGATAAAGCAGACATTCTGGCCAAACAAAGCACATTAAGGCCCCCCAATCGACCTCACGCGTTTCACAGTCTAGCCAGGTTAAACATAACGAGATCCATCATTAACACACTTTAACAAAACAATAAATTGACAAAACAACCCTCATGAAAGGGAGGATGTGAGTTCATAAAAGAACCTATGAAAAAAAGAAAAACATAGGTCCTACCAGGAAGAAACAGAAATCCCATAATAGTAAATAATATTAGTTTACTAAAAAACCATAGTTGGCTCAACAGACACAAGCATCAAACAAGTCTGCCAGACCAGAGGAACAGAACCTCATTTCATGTGTTATGGCAATGTGAATGCTACAGGTCGTAACCCCTACCAAGGCTGTGGACTCTGATAAAAAGACAAGGCTTAAACTGGTGCTCTATGGAATCCCATGGAACCATCACAATGGATTTTAGAAATCGCAGTTGGACCAGTTTATAATGGATATTACTGTTGTTGAACAACCATATTATCAGCTAAATTTATCATTCACATGTTTCTTAAAAATCACCTATTATTAAAAACAAGGCAGCCCATCAATTTTAGACTGATACTTTTTGAGGGACCTTATTTTTTTATGTCAAATTTAGCCTCTTTTTGTGAGAAGGTATGATAACTAAATTAACATTTTGTCAGCCTCAGTTTTCCGACATATTTTGAAACTCAATTCACTGATTTATCAATGGTGTCTGTGTTGTGTGTGTTTGGTATAGTGGGTGAACTAAAACTAAGTTTGGCATATAAGCTTGTTACCATTTTGTCATCTCTTGGCACAAACATGTTGGAAATACATACATATATATATATATATATATATATATATATATATATATATATATATATATATATATATAACTTTTAATGAAAAAATCAATTTACAATGTTTGTTTTATATCAGACTCTAAAGATTGCGCCTAGAAAAAAATGATATCCTAGAAGGCACTACCCTCTGTGCTGAAATTAAATTTTTGCCTATAGCTCTTTTCGAAAAACATTCACCTACAATCCTTTATCAGAAGTAAACATTAAGCGTTTTTTTCAATACAATAACCTACCATTTCTATTATACAGGACGCTATTTTTTCGAAGGTGTTGTATTTTGTGCAGCTAGAAAAATATGGTATCTTAAAGAACTCGTCATGGAAATAAACTGTCAACACCACTGCAGCACCCCTCCATGGAAGTAACTACACAGGTATTAAGTTATACAGCATGCTGCCACTGCACATCAATATATATATATATATATATATATATATATATATATATATATATATATATATATATATATATATATATATATATATATGTATATATATATATATATATATATATATATATATATATATATATATATATATATATCAACAGAGTGTTAAAATATACGAGTGAAGAATATTTGAACAACTGTCACCCTTCCTAGCTATTTATTTTATTGTTTTAAATTAGTTTATTCTTGTTCTGTAAGTGTTGGTGTTTGGCATTATGATATACAAGAATGGTTTTGTATAGGTGTCTTTATGTCAGACATACGTCTGTTCTGTAAGTGTTGCTGCGTGGAATTTACACAAGAATGGTCTTTTAATGTCAGACGTATGTTTGTTCTGAAGTGTTATTTGTAATTTACACAAGAATGGTTTTGTGTAGTTGTGTTAATGTCAGACAGACGTTTGTTCTGCAAGTGTTGCTATTTGGACTTTACACCAGAATGGTGTATAGGTATTTGAATGTCAGACATGGGTATGTCCATGTATGTCTACTACAAGCTAACAAGTTTGTTGTAATATCTTCATGCAAATAATTAACTGCTGCTTTGTGTACCAGTACTTTCGGACCACCCTGTATATTAAATGAATCTTCAAGATGGCAAAGCAAGCATCTGATAGACAAAATTATATTGCCACTAATAAAAATTTAGGCTTAGATCTAAGGAAAAGGTTTATCAAGTCATACGTATGGAGTGTTATAGTAACACATGGGGTGAAAACCTCGACTCCGAATAAGCAGAAGTTGGAAAGAAAAGAACCATCCTGTATATATAAATAACCCGTCAAGATGGCAAAGCAAAAATTTTAACCAAATACTATTCTTACTAATAAATATGTCCATCTGCACGTGAGGAAAAGGTTCAAGTCACATATGAAGTGTTATAATAATGTATGAGGTGAAACCCTCGACTCCGACTAAGCAGGAGATACAGAGAATAGAAGCTTTCGAAATGTGGACATGGAAAAATAACAAAAAATAACAGAAACCAATGATAGAAAGACTAATGCGAAACAAAATGTGATGGAAGTGCTGCGAGAAGAAGGATGCTTACTAAAAGACAATGAACGAAAGAAGGCTTTGTCTAAAACATTACTTTATAAAAATATATTGAGGGGACATCTCCTTAGAAAAAACTGAAGAGCAGCAGATCAAGACGAAGACTTTTTGAAAACCTGGCCCAGTTTATGAAGATTTAACGAAATAAAAAGCACTGCTGGAGACAGAGTCGTGGATGCGACAACAGGCGACATAGCCTTCAGACTATGATGATGAACATATAAACACCGGAGTAGACAAATTCCGGACACGGAGGTCTCTTGTACACGAGGGGCTTACACACACATATCGAATAACGCCACTGCCCAAAATTCATTGGTAACCAGCTCTCTTACATTCAAACGGAAAAAGCTGACTTGTATAATACGGCACCCCAACATCCGACCTCTTTTGCCGTATTCCACAGGATATCCGCTTGTCGAAGTAAGCTATTAGGCCTGTTTAATGATCACAATAAAACAATTGTTGACAATCTAAAACTGAACTGTTTCAGTAGAAGAATTTGCTCCTAATGGTTTTCTAATACATGAAGTATTTAATTATAATAATGTTGCTATCATTAGCATATAATGATTGGCAAAAAGTGCCTGATGTAGCCTACTTGCTTGGCACTAGCCTCCTAACCATTGCTACTACTACTTAGCATATAATGAGCTGTGTAAAAAAAGCTCTAGTCACTTTTATCTCTTAATTGGGATAACAAAAGAATGATTGGGGGCTTGCAATCATTCATTTTTGTTTTCTATATAAATTTAAATTACATTGTCTATTTTTAAAGGTGAATTATTTTTATTTGAAAAAACATATAATAATATAATAAATACACTACCATCTGCAGATATGTCTATACAACTGGCGCCATCTGTGTGTCCCTGGAACTGCCTGACCAGAGTTTGATTGTGTAGATCCCATACTGCTATGTTACCATCCGAACAACAGCTAAAGCAAACTTTGGAATCAGGACTAATCGCAAGGGCATAGCAAGCAGGAGCACTGGAAGTCAACTCTGCCTTAATGCGGGGTGTCGGACTGGCCAAGTCCCATATCGATAAGTTACTGGCTTCACCTCCAACTATTAACGTTCGCCCATCTGGTAAAAGCTTCACCGATCGAATATAGTTGTCACGTTGCTGTAGAAAGAAATAGGAAACGATTAATAATAAATGCAAGTATCAATACTGTCTCTATGTTTAAGTCTTCAGGCTCATCATTTTTAATACTTAAATTTTCAAAACGACAATTTAGGAGTCACTAAAATGTTGCAAAATAAAACTATATATGTTTGAATATTGCATTTTTAAAACGCTTCTGTTTGTTTATGCTTATTTGGAGCTTTTCTCTCGTTAATTACAGATTGATTTTAATGTTATTATATGCATTTTTGCAGTAGTAAAGTTTGGGTTAGAAATTACAACTTATTTAGTTTATTAACACTAATCAAAAAGTAAACCTTCATCAATACAGGCTGCGTTCACCAGGTGCCACCAGTTGAATAGTTGAGTAAACGTGTGTATCCACCAGTACTGCTGAGTTTAAGCTTAAACTCAACTGTTGCGATTTCTCAACGTGGAATAAATTTGCGATAACTAACTTAACTGGTGGTGAAGTAGCCACAGACTGTTCTGAATTTGTCTATTTTCACGGGTATTCTTTGTGATTCTCAATTAACGGAAAGTTGTTCTAAACATTCCAAAATGGTTACGACAACCATTTGGGGTGTAACTTGATATTTCGTCTTCATGATAACTTTCATTTCAAAAATTAATTCCGTTCTGGGACATCGTCAACAGTTGAGTTTGAGCTAAAAGTCAACAGTATTGGTGACAGCCATTTTCTCACCTAATAAAATTTAGGTTAGGAACAGTTAATTATTAATTATTAGTAATATTAGTAGTACTGGTAAATATTTTACTCACATTGCTTTTATGATTTTCACTTAAATCTCTTTTAGTTAATACATGGTCGTCTTTATATTTTTGTAGGATATAATTAAAATTTAATTGTTGAGTAAAGCAAAATATATCTAAAAATAGTCTTTACCACAACATAAAGTGACTCCTATTTACTTAAATAATCAGTTCTGGTACATTGAGAATTTATCATTAACTATTTAAACTGAAAAATATATTTATGTGGGGACTTACCAAACAATCTAGTTGTGATACGGGACTCTTGGAACCGGGCTGACTGATATCCCACACTTTAACACATCCTTTACCTCCAGTATATACATATTTAGTAGGATTCGATATAGTTACTGCACAAACAACTTCACCATGACTTAACGTATTTATTTGCCTGGCGTGTCTAGGAATGCCTGGACCTATGAGGGCATCCTGTGGAAAGGGCACGGGCTGCATTTGTCCATCTGCACTCACATGGAAAGAGTAAGCCCTGAAAATGGTATAAGTAGTGGTTATTTAGCAGTAGTGACTGTATTCAATTAATTATTGGTTGATCCACTAATAATGAAAAAAGAAAAATATATTTCTCACCAATAAAAAAATTTAATTTGGAAAAAGACTGATCAAATCATTTGTATGAAGTGCAATGTCTAAGGGGAAAGGCCGAACTTTGGAAAAACACGACGTGAAGAAAATATAAGGTTTTGAGATGTGGACATGGGAGAAATTGATAAGGACAAGATAAACTGATGGGAAGACAAATAAAAGAAGGTTAAAAGAGGTGATAGAAGAAATATGTGTACTGAAAGACATTCAGAGAAAGGTGAGTCATGGTTGTGAGGACAACGCGATATCACCTTTAGGCTATGATGAAAGCAATCTGACAATCTGCATGTGCTCAGCGTTCCATTGCTTTTAGTCAGCACCCAACTTCCACTTCCGTAAGTCAGCACCGGGCAAAATACTTATTTGTATACACTAATTTACATTGATACTTCCCTTCATCCTGTAAATGAATGACTCAATGCTTGGTATAGCCCTAATGCTGACTCTATTCTTTCGTTAATTTCCACATCTTGTCTACCAGGTACTTGAAAGATTTAACCTGTTGTAGTTCTTTACTTTTCAATGTCACCTTGTGCTTGTCATCGTTTCCGATCACCATGACCAGCATTTTGACTAATAATAATAAGAGATACCTCCCAGGCATCGAACTACTGGTGTCCGGACAGATGTTTAGAGAGTCAGAGGGGTTTTTGCTGGCCATACAAGATCAGGTCATCCCAACAAGAAACTACCTGAAGTATATAGTTGGAGATAATTCGGTCCAAGATGACAAATGTAGATTTGGGTGTTAGTCATAAGAGACTATCCAGTATGTAACCAGAGGATGTCAAGCGTTTGCTGCAACAGAGTATAAAGAGAGGCACAACGAGTTGTGAAAATACTTCATCAATATCGCACCTTATGTGTAGTCAGAAGGAAGATACAACCAAATGTATATGAAATGTAGAATGGCCAGCAAATTGTCTCGATGGATGTAGAATAATGTTATAAATACCTGCGAATACAGCAAGCGAGAAAAATAAACCTCTCAGTAATGAAGAACAACCTGATAAACGAGCTTACGAAACGAGTAAAGCAAGTGGTGCGAGCACATCTCAACAGGAGGAACCTGACTAAGGCTCTTACTACATATGCATTTATTGCACTTAGCTTCATTTGGGATTTAAACTGGAGCAAAACGGACATCGAAAACCTACAACGGAAGGTGTGAATACTCCTAACAAAATCCAAAAAGAATCAGCCCCGTAGTGTTATCGAGCAAGTAACCCTACCTAGACACCACAGTGGAAGACGAGTGTTGGAGTGATGGATATTGGTAAACAGTTAGCCCAGCAGATATTGAACCTACGTACATATTTCCACCAGCGGGCGGTTACTTCTGAACTACATAGTGCCATATGCGAGGCAAATGATTCAACACCGCTTAATTAAAAAGAAAGTGAAATACAAAGTCATCATTGGACTGATCAGGACAAGCTGCAATCTTGGACGCAGAAGCCTCTCCATGGGCGACATCTGAAGGAGACCTCCCAGGTACATGGTGACAAATTGGCGTCGAACTACTGGTTGGTGTCAGGACAGATGTTTCCAGAGACAGAGAGGTACTTGTTGTCATTTCAACAAGAAACTACCTGAAGTAGCTGGAGATAATTCGGTCCAACATGACAAATGTAGATTTGGGTGTCAGTCATCAAGGACTATCCAACACGTTACTGTAGGATGTCAAGCCTTTGCTACAACAGAGTATAAAGAGAGACATGAAGCAGTTACGAAAATACTTCATCAAGAACTGGCTCTGAAACTGGGACTTTTAAATTTTAGTAAGGTAGCCTACTATAGGTACACTCGTGAGCCTGTCTCAGGATATAGATTTTCTGGGATCGGACCGTGCTCATAGACCAACGAGTTGCCCACAATAGGCCAGATAGAATAATAATGGATAAGTCCTGCAGCCAAGTGACGCTGATTGATGTGGCCATTCAGAACACTAATAATCTAGAGATAAAGTACAACGAGAAGATCATTAAGTACAGATGCTTCAAGATACAAGTAAAGAGACAGTGGAGGGCAGATAGTGTCCCAGTGATTCCAATAGTCATGTCGTCAACTGGTGTGATTCCTAAGAATATTCGAGAGAACATTAAAAGACTGGGTCTTGGAGAGCATCTTTATAAGGTTATGCAGAAGGCGGTAATACTTGCAACTGCCCACACCGTGAGGAGATTCCTGGGAAATGAGGCGGCGTCGCGTTGCCGAGCCTGATATCTTGGAAAGGGCTCAATGCCAAAAGTCGACTATGCCATAGCAAAGAGGAGACCCTAGATCATATTATTGCTGGATGTTCAACACTTGCCCCGAAAATTGACTTAAATTGGCATAACCGAGTTATGGATCTTCAGGAAAACGTTCCATACTACCAATATAAACCCCCGAATATTTGTGAAACGACGGATGTGAAATGCTACTGGAACAGGAAGATTCAGACGGATAGGCCGATACCGAACAATATCCCATCTTGCACTGAAGCTCACGAAAACCATCTACATAATATACATTGCTGTGTGCCTTGCCAATAACTTAAGTGATACCTTCAGTGAGAAAATAATCAAACACATACATCTGCGGGATGGAATTAAAAAAATGTGACCCATGGAGTCTGTTACGATCGTACCTGTTACGTTGGGAACAACAGGAGAAATACCAAAGAACGTTGAAACCTGCCTTAGCGCGCTTGGTCTCGACTGGCAACTTCACAGGCAACTCCAAAAAGCAGTTCTATTAGACACCTGCAATATAGTAAGGAGAGTAATCGGGAACAAGCAACAGTATTTTTAATAGTCCCAACTAAGCAAACAATATTGTTTTGAATCGATGGATTTCACACCTGCTTTCATAACCATTTCTTAGAATGAATAAACACATGTTAAAGGGGAAAATGTGTTCCACAACGAAATAATAATAGTGATAAATTGACTTTATTGGTAATTATTGTGATACAACAGTTCCAAGACAATAAGGCCAAATGGCTACTCTCACACTTAACTCCCCTCATGTCCAAATGTAGAATTGCACTTATTCTACAGAGGCCAGAAGTAAATTACTCACAAAAAAGATACAGGGAACAGGTGTGTTAATTGAATCAAATTTGAACAGTTCTACCCAAACTCAATGTATTTCTTACTCGGATAACAGAATAGAGAACACCTTATTACAATAGCCCCGTACATTAGCACTTTATACAGTTTTATAGCAATTATTATATAATTTTACAGCATTATAAGTAAAGCTTCTTTTGAACAAAGCTGTGGCATAGTTAGCCATTTTGAATATCTTATGTTGACACTGTTGCTAAATCAATTTTCTCTTAAGTATGGGGGAAGAGGCGAGTGCAACAAATGAATTATGAAGCACAGTGAGTGAAATTTAACAATCTTCATAATATTTAACCATTTCAGTTCGTTAGACTTGGTTGAAATATTGTCATATTTACACAAGATAAAAATAAACCTGCAGCTGGTAGTCGGGCCCTACTGAATTATTGCCTTCTCTATAGGTAGATACATCAATAATACATTATATTACTGTAATGAACAGTAGACAATACTAAGGATTTACTCAGTTTTACCCACACTCTTCTGTCAACACCAAACGGTTTGCTATATCACCGTCAACCGGATATAACATCTTTGTAATAGTAATTTAATATACCCTTTAAATCTCACTTTTCTATCCATTACAACAACTCCCAATTTTTTTGCTTGCAAGAAAAATATAACTGCTTCCCATTAATGTTAAATTTCCTTCTTGAAATAAGCCGATTCCTTCTTACATTTTGAACAAACCAATAACTCAAAGATTTTTCAGGACTTAGTTTCAAGTTGTGTTTATTTTAATAAGTAAAAACAGACGTAAGATCATTGTTCATTAATTGAGAGGCATCGTCAGATTCAGATGGATTAAAGGAGAATAATATGTAAGATCTGCATATGATTGTAAATGAGAATATAAAACGGTTTCGAATGTTCCAAAGGTGTCAATAAAAACAGTAACAGCCCCATTTTCATGGACTTTCGGCGAGTATTTCCACAAGAAGATTCCATTAGAAAGCAAAGCTCGAAGCAAACTATCAAAATCTTCATAGTGACTTAATGTTGTAGCTCCTGACAAACTATATTTGCATGTGTATCACATTTCAAATCCTTTTTAAACTGAACCCAGTGAACCACTAACAATGTTACTAGTAAAACGTCGTAGCTATGATCAAAACTAAAGCGTCTTAAGTATTTTTTCTTTATTTAAAAGGTAAAGGTAAGATGCTTACTGGCAATTAGGCCATTGCTGACCCTTTTTGCTCATCTAAACTAACCTACCCTTCACCTTGAGCTCGATCTCAACGACGACAGTGATTTTGAAAAATCATCCGGCGCCGGTGAGGCTCGAACCGTCGTCCCCCGAGTCCGTATTGGAAAGTCTGAATCGACTTTCCCGCACGGCCACGGAGGCGCTTTTTCCTTATTTAGTTAACACCTGTTTTTGGTGAACTAGTTTTCTGCTACGCCTAGAGTTTCCTGTCTTTGGATATCCACTTAAGGCTAGTTCGGCCAATGTTGATTAAAAGAGTTATCATCTGCTTATGAATACCAGTCTTCTGCGTAGATGTTTCAGGTTATAAAAAAAAATATTCGCATAACGTTGAGCCTTGTGACTCTCGATATTATGTGTGCCCACTATAAAGAAGCAGATTTTGTAGATTTCTATTGGTAAAATTGGACTTCAGCAATTGCAATGGTACATTTCACACATGATAGTAATTTAGGTTATGTGAAATTAATTAATTTATTTAGATTACCAAGACAGGTCCAGTCAAATGGATCTTACAAATACTGATATGATACACAAATACATATATGCATCCTAACCTTCACGCTGGAGGCAGCTCCTTAGGGTAATGAAGAAATGAAGAACTACTACATTAGTCTGCAAAAGTTGAGACTTGTTACAATGGGAATACATCAGTCGTTTAACCAAGTCCTATAGACTTAAAAATATATATACCTACCAACTTAATGTATTCCCATTGTAACAAGTTTCAACTTTTGCAGACTAATGTAGTAGTTCTTCATTTATGTGTGTGCGTGTGTGTGTGCGCGCAAGATATGACCAATCTATATACTATACAAAGAAATATTGCCAAATTTCCTTCAACAACTGAAGAAGTTAAATTTTTTTATTGGAATACACATAGTAGTGGGTAATCTACAGTATTATAGAGTATAGAGAGTATAGAATGTAGGAATACCAGTGGTAAAAGACAATATTGCCTTTAAGAGTTTATAAAAAACAAGACAAACCATTAATCTTGTTGATGTAAATAGTTGGTAAGGGATTGTAAATAGACTATCGAAAGTGCAGCATTTATAGGATGCTACCAGACAACGATACCAAGAATTGTCATTAGAGAAATATAAAAAATTGTCATTAGAGAAATTTTTATGCGTGACGACGAAATGTTACTGTTTAGAGGACAGATCAACATCAAACAATATATCAAAAAAATAACAATTTTTGTTTTGCCGGAACAAAGTGGGCTCATTGATGATTCTATTACATATCAAAGTTCAACAACTGCCAAAAATCCGGTTTAATCTCATTTTGGCACGGTGCAGGTAATGTAATTTTTCAATATAAATGTTAAGGTCGAAAATCATCTGTTGCCTCTGTCAGTAAGGACGGTGTTGTTGTAAGAAAATGCCATGAAAGCAAATCAGTGCTACTAGAGTCAAATTTTATAGGTATTGGTTGGAGCAATTTGGAAGATGGGATAAAAAAATTAAAAAGCATATAGAAGAACAAAGCCTGGATAAATACGATATTACAATGTGGGTAGTTTCGGCAAATTAGACTTTTAACTGAGTATTTACCCTTCTTACGTGATATAAAAAATGGACAGTACGAATGATAACCCCTGCGATTAAAATGTCATTAGTCACTGTTGGTTGGAATACTGAAGTAGAACAACACTTGGAAGACTACACAAAAATAGATTTGACATTATCTATGCTAGCACTCACACTCCCCAGCATCTACATTCTCGAAGTGTTAGTTCATGTTATCATTTTGACAAAAAATAGTGGAACTCTTGATACATCATAAAAATCTTTATAAAAGGGGTGGGCGATCAAATGAAGACCAGCCTGCAAGTGTCACAAGAACAAAGCCATGCTGTAAGAAAATTCTTTCGAAACTACGGTATGATGGACTAGAATCGCATTCCATGTTGGGGGGCTATAAGTGTAGAAGCCACAGAATTTAAGATTCACCTTGTATTTGAAGGAACAAAATTGTTTTACTACGCTTTACACAAAATAAGGGTAGTTAGGTATTTTAAATGAACGTTGTGTTGTCACTCGTCGAAGTCACTTTGTACCTCATGAGGGACTACATTCTAGGAAAAAAAAAGTGGTGGAGATATGACGTTTTGTGACGTCTATGACATGTGGTTATAACTTCTATTAATTTAATGACTCTAAAATTTACTTTATTATAAATTCAAATTTTTATAAGTGACTGAAAGGGTTAATGACATAGCTATATCAGCTATATAAATCAACATAAAATACGACGACAAAATAAGTAACATAAACAAGTGAAAACTTACGGTTTTCCTCCAGGAATGCCTCCAAGGCCTGGCACTACAGGTGCTCTCATCTGCGAGTGTGGATCATATCCGACTTGCAGAGGCGGCCTCGGGTAATTGTTGAGGGCAGGTGGGAGGTTGTTGTGCAGGCCCCCGTAGGCCCCCGCGGCTGCAGCTGCTTGAAGCTCGTGAGGTGCCGCTCCTGAAAACATACAAGTAACGATGTTAAAACACGAATTATGAGCGTGCAGGACGATCGCTATCGCGTTAATGGCCAATGTTTATGATATTGTAGGTCACAGGTGTAAAGCAGCAATTAGGAAAGATAATTAACTAAACACCGTTTATTTATAATCAATTAGATATCATTTCAGCTGTATTACTTTTCAATTAGCGGTTTAAATAAATTAATGTGTAATTTGGAAATTTATACCGTAAATATTTGTGTTCTGGAAGAATGATTGAGCAATTAAAATCGGCGTTAACAAGTCATACATATAAACACCTGCCCGAAATAAATTAGAGCTTACAGTTATTCTATTAATTGTTAAAAAGTGTTAAATTCTACAGTAGATGGAGTACGAAAACACTTGGATAAAACATAACGATCCTATTAATCTCTTTAAGGATTTAAATTTGAAGTTATCGCCCAACCACGGTCAATGTTATCCTCTGAACCGAAAAGTCCCGGATTCGATCACAGGGTTCTCCTTTCACTTTTTCAGTACATACTGTAACATTAACATCATCCGAGGTTGTGAAATTGTATTTGAGCAAGTTGAATGTCTGCACGTTCCGCCCTTCAGAGGGGGCATAAATCGGTCGGTTCCGTGTCCATGCTATGTTGGGCACGTTAAAGATCACTACCCTCCTTACAAAGAGGCAGTGGTTCGACAAAATTTCCAGGATAGTGAGGTGAAACTGCTCCCTGGCATGCGTGATTGGCCATAGTCGCGGAAAAAAACCGTCGTTAAAAAAAAGTCAATGTTTTTTCCAGGAAAATGTTTTCAAAATATATTATAAAATAGAAAATCATCAATCATCATAGTTTAAAGCCATTGTCGCAGCTCTTCAGCAGTTGTTTTCAAGTTGTGGTAGCTAACATTTCATCAATGTAGATGTAGTAATCTCTTTAAGGATTTAAATTTGAAGTTATCGCCCAACCACGGTCAATGTTATCCTCTAAACCGAAAAGTCCCGAGTTCGATCACAGGGTTCTCCTTTCACTTTTTCAGTACATACTGTAACATTAACATCATCCGAGGTTGTGAAATTGTATTTGAGCAAGTTGAATGTCTGCACGTTCCGCCCTTCAGAGGGGGCATAAATCGGTCGGTTCCGTGTCCATGCTATGTTGGGCACGTTAAAGATCACTACCCTCCTTACAAAGAGGCAGTGGTTCGACAAAATTTCCAGGATAGTGAGGTGAAACTGCTCCCTGGCATGCGTGATTGGCCATAGTCGCGGAAAAAAACCGTCGTTAAAAAAAAGTCAATGTTTTTTCCAGGAAAATGTTTTCAAAATATATTATAAAATAGAAAATCATCAATCATCATAGTTTAAAGCCATTGTCGCAGCTCTTCAGCAGTTGTTTTCAAGTTGTGGTAGCTAACATTTTATCAATGTAGATGTAGTAATCTCTTTAAGGATTTAAATTTGAAGTTATCGCCCAACCACGGTCAATGTTATCCTCTAAACCGAAAACTCCCGAGTTCGATCACAGGGTTCTCCTTTCACTTTTTCAGTACATACTGTAACATTAACATCATCCGAGGTTGTGAAATTGTATTTGAGCAAGTTGAATGTCTGCACGTTCCGCCCTTCAGAGGGGGCATAAATCGGTCGGTTCCGTGTCCATGCTATGTTGGGCACGTTAAAGATCACTACCCTCCTTACAAAGAGGCAGTGGTTCGACAAAATTTCCAGGATAGTGAGGTGAAACTGCTCCCTGACATGCGTGATTGGCCATAGTCGCGGAAAAAAACCGTCGTTAAAAAAAAGTCAATGTTTTTTCCAGGAAAATGTTTTCAAAATATATTATAAAATAGAAAATCATCAATCATCATAGTTTAAAGCCATTGTCGCAGCTCTTCAGCAGTTGTTTTCAAGTTGTGGTAGCTAACATTTCATCAATGTAGATGTAGTAATCTCTTTAAGGATTTAAATTTGAAGTTATCGCCCAACCACGGTCAATGTTATCCTCTAAACCGAAAAGTCCCGAGTTCGATCACAGGGTTCTCCTTTCACTTTTTCAGTACATACTGTAACATTAACATCATCCGAGGTTGTGAAATTGTATTTGAGCAAGTTGAATGTCTGCACGTTCCGCCCTTCAGAGGGGGCATAAATCGGTCGGTTCCGTGTCCATGCTATGTTGGGCACGTTAAAGATCACTACCCTCCTTACAAAGAGGCAGTGGTTCGACAAAATTTCCAGGATAGTGAGGTGAAACTGCTCCCTGGCATGCGTGATTGGCCATAGTCGCGGAAAAAAACCGTCGTTAAAAAAAAGTCAATGTTTTTTCCAGGAAAATGTTTTCAAAATATATTATAAAATAGAAAATCATCAATCATCATAGTTTAAAGCCATTGTCGCAGCTCTTCAGCAGTTGTTTTCAAGTTGTGGTAGCTAACATTTCATCAATGTAGATGTAGAGACTTCTTCTTTGGCTCCACAGGTGCTTGTTTTCCTCTCTGCAACCGGTTTCGCCTTTTAAAGCATCGTCAGGCGATGCCATGAAAGGCGAAACCGCTTGAAAATACACCAAGCACTTGGAAGCCAGAGACGAGGCAGCTACATCTATATTTAGTAAGGAACGGTTTTACCATTTAAGGGCAACAACAATTAACGTTGAATCAGTTTAGATAAGCGTTTCAGTAGGTTTTATCTTGGTCTGCTCCTTCCTTTATTTTCAAATATGTCTCCTTCAATTATTGTTGCCAAATAGAAATTGTATTTTAGAAAATGTCCAATATTGTTAAGTCTTGGCGATACGAGAAATCCATGTACAAAAGGCACCAACTTTGTATTATTAAGGGTGCGATATTGGAAACAAGAAATTACCTCCGACAAAGATAAAAAATGTTATCCTGACATGTGCAGCCAAATATTCAGAACTACGGATTTCCTTGAGAAGTGTATGAGTCCATAGATATCCTTTCTAAGTTAAACTACTTTACAGAAGCTGGCGTCTTGTTCGGCTTGAATTTTGTAGAAATCTTGCAAAGGTTTTGTTTGCCGTAATGTGTAATGTTGTCGTTTGTCTACTCTTTTGTTCATCAAGCTTAGGGGAGCCGGAGGTCGGAGTCACCTCTAGGGGCCGAAATAAGAAAACTAAAGAGTTGATTGCCTATTACAACAATAGGTTAAAGGAACATTTGGGTTATCGGAATATCGACACCCTAAATGTTCCAGCCGAGCCAGCTCACTTATCGCCTACAGCTGCTATATACTTAGTAAAAATGGGTGGAGCTCAGACTGAAAAAGACGCTATATCTGGTACATATGTGAGCGAAGGAAGATGGAGAAGATACGAATTCTATTGTGAGCTTTTAGATGAACTCGCGACAGACAATATTTGTGTCTATAACAATAACTTTGTTAGCGGTTGAACTGACGGCGGTATATCGCATTCATCAGCATGGAGAATTTACATTATGGATTGACAGTAAAAAAAAATATTGGATTATTTTAGTGAATTTTTATTAGGAAACTAGTAGAGAGGTTATATAGTGAGATATTAGGATAATTTCTTCAGATTAGAGAATTAGAGCCTGAATGAGGTTTTTCTTCGAAAAAAGTGGCATCTCCCAAAATAAATATATAGCTATTCTGATGAATTTTAGTACACATGTGGCCTTAATACAAACTTATGCACATAGCCAAATTAAAATTTCTATGCCAATAGAATTTTAAATAAATTCGCTACCATTAAACACTTCCTGATTTCGTATTTCTTATATGCAACATTCTACAAGGTCAGAACGATATTGAATTAAATTCTCTAAAATAGACGGCGAGTCGGTAAGTCTTGACCAATCACGAGGCTAGACGCAAATGTTAATCTTGTTACAATTAAATGTCTAAATTGGCCATTTTCAAACATATATTCTGGAGCAGATGCAGTTTGTAAAGAAGCAATGTTGCATGAAATGTGCTTCTCAAGGTCTTAAATTTCTGTTTCAATAGTTACTTTTCTCCTTTCAATTAAAATCTTCGTAGATAAGTTATTTGAAATAAGCCCTTTTTGCCAGTTCAGATATGTAGCGTTATCAATTATTCCTGGAGGGGTGATACAGTGACCGATTGTGACACAAGTAAATGTAAGATTTTTCAACTTCAATAATTTCTAACGAAAATTCTGAAACAAATAGGCTTTCTGGAGAACTAAATACTGTGTGACATGTGTTTGATAAGTTCTTATATTTTTTAAAATTGTTCACTCATTTCATGTGCCTAAGATGTTTGCAAAAAAAAAAGAATTTGAAGTAGACCTCTTTGCGGGTATCACATGGAAAGCTACAGTATTTTATTAGTTTAAAAAAAGTCTGGATGAAGCAAGTGCGTTATGGTAGATACTTTTCGTTTAAACATTGTTTTTACTTAAAAATAGTTAGTAAACCTGTTGAAGAAAAAATCTAAATGCAGCGAGTGGGTTATGGTAATGCATTTTCATAAAACCAGTTCAAAACCTAATAACTCAATATCCTACGAAGCTAGAACATTTAATTTTGATACACCATAAAGCTTGTATACAAGCAGCATGTGTACAAAATTTTGTAAAAATAACGTAATAAGTTTCGCAAGTACAAATTTGTTAAGTTTTCTTAAACCGGTTCAACTGGATTGGCTAAAATTAAATCATCCAAAGGGCTAACGCGAGGAAATACCTATCACATTTATAACTGGATCAGATTTTCCAGGAAAAAAAGTTCACAGAGAAAACTTTTGTAATTTTAATGAAATTTGTAACACAAATTTAGTTTAATGATGCAGTACCGCCAAATACCAAAATATTTAATTTTCTAGCTTCAGAGGAAATTGAGCTTTAGGCATTTAAAGTTTTTTCGCAAAAGTGACAGTATATATATATATATATATATATATATATATATATATATATATATATATATATATATATATATATATATATATATATATATATATAATTCAGGTGAACCTAGAATATGTGTTTCAAAGGTTCTAATTTATTTGCGCACGATATAAAACCGTAAAAGTCGAATTTTTCTTTAAGGAAATTCGGTACCAATTGACAACAAAACAGCAATTTTATAAATCTTTATCTTTATCTTCGGAAATATAAGAAAACTCAGTGTAACAGATCAAATGTATACGCAGTGTAACAAAATAAAGTGGAGAAATATGGGTTAAATTTCAAGCTGACACTCAGTATCTGCTTTTATGATTGTTGCAAACTGCAACAACAAGCATATATACGATATAAGCGACCAGAACATTTTTGGTAGACCTTTATAGTGATAATCCACAGTCCACCAGAGTGTGAAAATCGACTTAACCTTATCGCACTGTTAAAATATGACGTCGTAACTTATTTCTTTGTATATAGCCTGACTGATTAAAACATATCTGCAAGTGATGTTCAATTTGTCAATGGTCTGCTGGTCCTGTGGTAGCCGAGCTACACCAGGTGTTTGCTATTTCAAGAATTTAATAATATTTAATGTAAATAATCGCTTACCATTAGACATTCCAGATAAATAAGGCGGGTATTGTCCTAACACTGGAGGTTTCACTACAGGTTTCATGCCGGCACCAGCTGAAGAGGATCCAGCTGCCGATGTGGGGGTTACTGATTTTGAAATTGGCGTGGTAGGTTTCTCACCGTCCATTTTCTTCGTAGAAGGTGTAGAGGCGTTACTGGAAGTTCCAGATCTAGGACTATGAGGACCGGGGTGTTCTTTTTTTGACGATAATTTGTCTAAACCGTTTTCTCTGGGCGACGATGTGCCATTTGGTGGAGAAACAGGATCTTCTGACGCGTCGTCTACTACTAAGTCTTGATCGCTTTTCTCTCCGTCGCTATGCTGCAATGTGGAAAAATATGGTAAATATAACATTAACTACGAACAAGAAAAGATCAGCGGGTATGGCAAAAATTTAAAAAGATTTACCATTCAATTTTGATTTTACTTGAAAGAGATTTTGCAACATTAGGGATGTTCCTATAAACTAATAAAATAAGTAATAAACATTGTAACTTATGGACCTGAACAAGAGATTGACTAAGTCACATATATGGGTGTTGTAATATGTAGGTAGTGTTAGATCCAAAGCTGGCTTTCGAAAAAGGTAATACTTTTACTGAAGTTCGTAATTAAACAGAAAAAGACAGGGCTCCCGTGTCTTGATTCGTAAGTTTTTTGCCTAAAGTAGCAGTGGTAGTTACACCACGCGTATACAACTTTGTTTGGATGCTACACTTAATGAAGTTGGTCATCACGTCTAGTTAGGTTTTATTTGGCGTGAAAATAACAACCACTGAACAACATCCTGAGAACAATCGGACAAATCAGGCAGCAAGTAGGGGGCTTTTAACCCAGATAGTCCCAGGATTCAACAGTTTCAACAAGGGTTGTTGGTGACCCTGCAGGCGAAGCAAACTACTAAGAGTAAGGAGACCGTTTATAATTTCAGGTTTTACAGGCGCGAGGATTCTGTAGGAAAATGTGGCGCGGTTAAAGAACCCAAAACTGTAGATCACGTTCCTACGGGAAAAGAAGTGTAAGCTTTAATTTTTCCAAGTTGACGAGTGTATAAGTACAAAAACCGCAGCATGTTGGGCGCTGGCGATCCAGGCCTGGACTGGCGGTTATCCGAGTCCGCTGCGGTACCCATTAGTTTTAAGGGGCTAGTGGGTATCCAAGTCCCCGTTGATTAAAATAGGCCTGAGAAAAATATGTGTACATGTATATGTAGTAATATATGTAGTGTTGATAGTAATCATCAATTTTTAGTTAACTCTGTGTTTTTTAATGTTTTTCCGATTTTCTGAATATATTTAGGTCCAGTGCAGATGGCATATTAATTCGTTTTCAGATTAGTGATTTGTTTATTACTGTGGTTGCTTTATCTTAGACGAGACGAATTTTACAGTTACGTCGGTGGACGTAAGGAAGTCAGGTTAGTCAAATGTAAGCTGGCAACACCGCCTCTTCCTAAACACGCAGCCGGAGGTGTTCCCTGTTGCTGGTCCTGATGGAAAGAGGGATAAGGGTAGCCCAGCATTGCGAGTTGGGCTAGAGAGGGAACACATTTCAAGACGCAACAGTCCGCGACGCAATTACAATTGGATACCTAAGAATTAGTATTCCATTACGATGTCCAGTTCTTTCGATAAGTCTTTTATTTCGAATTTTTCCAATTTTTTACCATCAAAACACTATTTTAAACCTGGCAACGTTTTACCAAAAAAGGGTGGTATTTTTTCCAAATGATGGATCACTCAATCCAATAAGTTACAGAAGTAGGTAGCAATGCACTGCAAAAATAACTTAAAACATGTTTAAGAAAGAGCTATAAATGAATAAAAGAATTGTTAGTCTGATGGCGACAAAAGACGTAAATCCAAATCAGAGCCTGCAAATTGTTTTTCTGTTCCGAAAGCTAAATCCCCAACATAAGCGATTTGTACGATTCGAATCATTATGGTTAGCAGATGTTTCAATTTTACTGCCAATTTGACAGAGGAAAAAAATCTACACATGAAAACGACATTCTCAGTCATTATCTCAAGAATCCTATTAATGCGCAATTAAATAAATGATATTAGAAATGTCGGCAATTAAATTAGCTAACCGTTACGGCAAACAAAAACTGTACGAAGTCAATTAAAATGAATAGCATTTCTGAGTCGTCTGGCTCGCTTTTATGAGAGTGTTATAAAGTGTGACTGGAGTCGTATTTAGGAGCGCGATTAGATCCAAAATCCAGCGGTATCTGGTTACGAGTCGCCTCGCTAAATGTCGTTAAGTTTTTACAGCGCGAACCCGCCATTAATTTGCCAGCTCTTTGTTCCTGGCTGGTTTTTAACAGCGAGCTCTGAGTGGGTGGTTGTGTTGCGATACGTGTTTTTTACTGATTTATTATGTCTTTAAGTTGATTGCTGTTTGCTCTCTGTGTGAATGCGGCCGACGGTTTCGCCGGGGTGAAATTACTTTTCTAAATGTGTAGCGGCTTTATGGCTACGTTTAAAGCTTTTCCGAGAGCGATACATAAATAATACCTGTATTCAGCCATTCAATCAAGGAAGAAATTAAGGGGAAGAAATACGGACTTGCTGGATGTATCTCGCCGTTTCAGCACCTGAATCCCCCAAGGCTTACTAATACATTCACAAAAGTTCAGTTGCAGGAAGCAATTTTCGCTAAAATGGATTTGCTTCTTTGTAACAATCGCAATGACTTATTTATGGCGAGCGAATTTTGAAATTGGCACTCAACCATCACTATAAAACATTCATGCGATACAAGAAACCACACATTTGAAAAGAAAACAAACAAAAAGCGGGAGAAATCCACAAAGCCAGAAAACGGATTTTCAATCTCGTGTTGTGAATCGACAAATCAGCAGGGGCTTCTTATTATTTAAATGTTCATCTTGGGTTTTTACAATTCAAATATAAAAAGTTTTGACGCAGTGAGTGCGGTATGGTAACAAATTTCAGAAAAATGTTTTACTTATTATAGAAAAGTGTTAATTATAGTTAATAAAAGTAAAAAAGTAATAAAAAATATGTGTATTTAATGATCTAAAATTATGGTGTCTAAAGCCTAAAATAAATATGAAAAGAAGAGCATAACCATATTTACATTTTAAAAAGGGCCTACACACGACACCAGCCGTCGATCCGACAGCACGCACAGGCCAGCATGCGTGTGTGTACGTGAGTTGGGCCGACTGTGCAGTAAAAATAACGGACCGGACGGATTTCTGTCTCTGCTTGATATTTGTCTGCACAGACTTCCATAAACTGAATGCGTGGACGCATGCACAAGCCAGGAGCTTCAGTTCAAATGTTACCTTTGCCATCTAAACATGTCATCGGAAAAGTAAACCGAAACATTTTTGACAGAATTTATCAAGATATATAGAGCCTTGGAAAGCAGGGTCTAAGACTTACATGGACAAGCAGATAAGGGCTGCTTCAACATAAAGTATTGACCAAGAAAACGAAGGAAATTGATGCTTCAGCAATAAGAAAAAACCGCGGTTAAAAAAATAATAATTTACGCCGTTCTTTTCGGAAAGAATTTAAAATTTAAAATCTGCACATGACAACCCTTTTGCTAAAAAACTCAAAGTTGCTATTAATTGTTCATGGTTGCTTATTGCATCCCCTATGTTACTGTTGCTTTTTTTAATTAGCGGATTAACTAGTGTTAATAACTGGAAGTACAAATATGTAGCTTCGTCCATACGTACGTAATTGTAACAGTCCTGTACCTCAATTTGAAATCCATTCAATAAATTGACGTGTGCACATTTTGACCATATTAGCAAAAGCCAATCTTTGCACCACTTTCCTTCTCTTTATTAATAGATTTGTTAGGTTTGAATTCTACTGTTGCAGCCAACACTGCTATACTGATCAAAAGCAATTCTTCAGAATCTGTTTTATTGCACATTCAGAATTTGAAATAGATAAAATTACAAATTTCCTACGATCATGTGGAGGCTTTTCTGGCGGCCTGTGCAGATGAGCTTTGTGCAGGCCGACAGGGAGGCCGCCTGCTTGTGTGTAGGGCCCTTAACATGTTGTCAGATATACGTAGGTTACCAAGCCTGTCAGAATAATATGTAAAAAAGCCTGTTCAGATCGAATAAGTGGTTTAAACACAAAAACATCCACAAGTATATATGACAAAGAGCTGATGTAATGAGGATAATAGACTACATTGTGTATGATGAGAGACTGTGTGTGACATTGGTAAAAGATAGTAGAGTTATGCGAGGTGTTGTATGTGGGTCTGACCATTTTCTTGTGGCGCCTCAGATAAAACTGGGACAAGGATGGATAAAGCGAGTGAGAAAACAAAGTAGACCTGCTTTTAACGCCTAAGAAAAGGGAACTGTTTGCCTACCTATTGGAGAAAATAATGACTGAGCTGCATGCATTATGGAACGAATACATCAATGAATGCAATACGGAAAGTGCAGGTACGACCCCGAGCGATATGATAATTGGATGTGCCAAAGAAGCATATGGTGAAGCGAGAATTGGATGTTTAGGAGGGATGCGCGGTGGAATGAAAGAGTAAAGAAAGTTGTGGATGACAAATCGGAAGCATATAAATGAATGGTAAAGGCCAAATATGAGCGAAAGAGAGAGAAGCGCTTGGTTGGGTGCAGAAAATTGAGAAGTGAGCACAAACAAATCGTTAGTGACAGTAAGCGAGAACTGGAAATGAAAGAGGCTGAGAAAATGCAGAATTACTTTGAAGGGCACAAGAAAGTCGATGTGTGTGTGTTTTGTTTCTTTAACGTCGGCCTATTTCCGCGACTATGGTCAATCACCGACGCCAGGGAGCAGTTTCACCTCACTATCCTGGAAATTTTGCCGAACCCCTGCCTTTCTGTAAGGAGGGTAGGGATCTTTAAAGTGCCCAACACGCATTGACACGGGACCGACGGCTTTACGATCTCCCCGAAGGGCGGAACGTGCAGACATTCAACTTGCTCAAATACAATGCCAGAACCTCGGTTGATGTTAATGTTAGTTTGTACTGCAATAGTGAAAGGAGAACCCTGGGATCGAACCCGGTACCCTTCGGTTCAGAGGCACACGTTCTTACCCCTGAACCACCGAGACTCTAATTGAAAGTCGATGAAAATGACAAGACAAACTAGAAGAAATAATATGATTAGGGTGAAAATACAAAATGGGGACATGGTATGGACGAGGAAGACGTGAGAGAATGCTGGAAATAATATTTTGAGAAACTATATATGGAACCAATCAGAACCATCCGAACCCCCTGCCGATCGTATGTCAGATATAATGTGACACTGTGTAAATTACCTGAGACGAGCGGCGGGTAAATAAACGAAAGACAGAGTTAGAAGCGAACGGGTTCTTAGCGAATGTAATGCAGAGAACTCTATTGGATGTAAGTATGAGAGCCGCGTGCTTAAATGGTTTGGACACATAGAACAAATGAATAATAATCAAATGACCAGTAGAATTCATAGAGAGCATGTAA
Organism: Tillus elongatus; assembly: GCA_964006375.1. NCBI lineage: Eukaryota > Metazoa > Arthropoda > Insecta > Coleoptera > Cleridae > Tillus > Tillus elongatus. The sequence continues at coordinate 70,574,789 of OZ023262.1, forward strand.
ATGGCAAGAGAGGCATTCGAAGACCCAGGAAAGCTTGGTCGGATGTTGTTGGCGATATATTAAAGAAGAAAGAGGTCAGAAGTTTACGTAATAGGAAAGTGTGTATGAATGTAGAAGAAGAGAAAATGGCTTCTCAGGACAGCAGTGCATGGAGAAAAATTGTTAATAAATAGGATAGGCTTTGTGGTGTGCCTACCTCTTTACGGAAATGGCGAGACTCGTAGTAGCAGTAGTAGTAGATCAGGGCACATTTTGATACGGAAACTCCATATTTTTAGACTTAGACTTAGACCCTCTACTCAAAAGAAACTGAACTGGTTTGTGATTCAGATTACTAACCAGTTAGTAACTCGTTAGTGATGCAGGTTTACACACGAAGCTAGTCAACGTAGACTAAAATCACCAGGTTCTCTTGTGTGATCATGGAAGCAGTTCCGCCATGTTCCGCGGATAGTAATGATTCCAGTGACGAAGTTTGGTTAGTATATTATCGCTACAGAGGGAGAAATAGAAAACCAAGAAGATTTTGGGTTCATCCATATCTCGAAAAAACTTCTTCAACCAGTCGGAGGTTGACTTTTGTTCATTCAACTCTTTGTAGCGGATGCAATGATATGTAATAATTATAGTATTGAAAAATAATTCAAGAAGACACAAAATATGCAGGTATTCAATAATACTATCTGACAACAACTTGAGAAACTGGAAACTCAATAGTGACTGGTGACTCGACAGTCGAGTCACCTGGGACGGATTACTAACCAGTTGGTAACGCGTCAGTACCTTGTAGCGCCGTCTGTAGTGTTCCATTCAATTACATTAGAAGTGACGCAATACGGACGGGTTTGTGATTCAGGTTACCAATCAGTTTCTTTTGAGTAGCTCCATGTGTAGATTGCCTTAGTGTTTTCTCACCGGATTTACATTTTAAATGTATCTTATTCGTCAAGAAAGTTGTTACGATTACTTTAAAAGACAATCTCAAAATATTTCTTAGCCGATCGTGTCGACGCTTTCACTTCACCCTGTATACTACACAAACCGCAAAACAATCACATTTTTATGCCATGTATGTTGTTTCATGGCTTTTCTGCTAGGAGAATAGTAAAACACATTCCAAGAATCTGTTAAGTTGTGGCATGTAAACAAACACATGCGAGAACTGGAAACGATACAAAAGACAAGGAATTTATAGCAGGCTGCGATATCAAGATATCAAAGAGACATTGTAATGGCCCATTATATGGTAAATAGCCTATAGTTCTCGCGAACTGTCGGTCAGCCTACGCACACTGTAGAAGCGGTGAATGGACATTTGTTACATCTAGTGTTGAAGCCTCTGTTTACAGGTGGCTAGCTTTTACTTATTTTGGACACTTGCTACCGCAGAAATACTACAAAAAAACATGTTGTTTTCCAATAAGTGGACAACCGGTAGATATTTTTTTGACATTTTCTCTATTTTGTCCAAACCTTTCCTAGATTCTTACCTCAAACATACGCTTACGTATACGAGGGTTGATCGATAAATACCCGTGTTAGGAATGAAGAGGCAAGGTTTTCAACAAGTAAAAAAAAATCAACGTAATTTCCTTTTAGGCCAAAATACAACGTTTCTGCCATTTCTTTAACCCACAAAAAACGATTTGTCAAGCTGGTCAAAACACACTTCTGCCTCTGTGATAACCTCCTCGTTTGATGTGAATTTTTTCCCTTGAGGCAAGTTTTCATGTTGGAGAACAGAAAGAAATCCCAGAAAGCCACGTCGGGCGAGTACGGTGACTGCAGCAGCAATTCGTAGCGAAGTTCATGCAATTTGGCCGCAACAGATGAATATGCTGGTACGTTATCGTGGTGAAACAGCACTTTTTCTTAGCCAAATTGGACCGTGTCTCCTTCAATGTCTTATCGGATCTGTCCAATTATTACTGCCCCGCCATCGTTCTTTCTTTGTGCAAAAATCCATGAGGATTGTTCCCCTCGAATTAAAAAAAAAAATCGTGGCCATGACCTTTTTGGCCGATGGAACCGTCTTTGCCTTCTTCGCAGCAGCTTTACCTAGGAAAATCCATTCTTTTGATTGCCGCTTGGTCTTTGGCGTGTACTAATGTATCCAGGTTTTATCAACGGTGATGACACGATGCAAAAACCCCTGCGAATTTCACACAAGGAGGTACAAACACTGCTTCAATATTCACAGCCGTATCCACTTGTTGTCCACCATGAGAAATCGCGTCGCCCATCGCCTGAGAAATCGCGTCGCCCATCGGACCCACAGCTGTTATACCTACTTAACTTATGTATGTCGTTTCGTACGATCTGCCTATGGCCTTTGCTACTTCGCGCACTTTAGTTCGGCGATCTGCGGAATCATGTCGCGGACCTTTTCTAAGATTTCCTCGGTAATCACATTTCCCGGGCGGCCTACCGCTTCTCATCAAAAACAGATGTACGACCACGTTTAAATTCGTTGAACCAATATCTCACGACATTCATAGATGGTGAAGAGTTGCTATAGATAGTATCAAACATCGCTTTTATTTCTTCGGAGGTTTTTTCCAAAAATTAAAAGTGAGTTACGGTTCGATATTGCAGCTTTTCCATTTTATTTAGAAACACCAAACACTAACCAATGAATCAGTCTAGAGGGTTAAAAGTAGACAGATAGCAAGGAGTTTGATCTGGTTTTTGTGTGCGTGTGATTGTGCATCCACAATTAGCCTAACAAAATTTTAGAAAAAAGATTTTCTAATAATTTAAGGTTGTAGTCATTTTTTCAACACCCTCTATCTCCATATCGATGCCTCAGAGGAGCAATGTTTAAATTAACGTTTTTTCTTATTTTTTGAACAGAAATAAAGGGTGAAAATTTGACGGATGTTTTACTGAAACACACTGTATATTCTTGTATGATGGCAAGGCACTGGCTTAATAAACAATCGCCATCACTCCATTTACTAACAAATTAAAAAAAGGCTACCAAAGAAAGGGACAAATGTGATCGGTAACACCTTTAAATGACTCAAATTAATAAGGCCCGACTTAAAAATAATATTTAAAATCGTTTACATAAACTCAGGTTTATCATTCTTTACAATTCAACAGAATATTATATGGACACCTACGTAGTGTGTCCGTGTGGACATCTTATCTCAAGATCACAAATCAGTTGCATGTTCTGGTCGTGTCTCGATCCGACATACATCCATTTAAATATATTATACAGATATACGAACACGTGAATGGAGTTTTTAATTTCTTCTAGGAGCATATATGCTCACGGGAGTCGCAGCAGGAAGTCCTGACATATGCATGATACTCGTAAGGTGAGCTTGTTGTGGCTATTGTGTACTCGTATCTCGTATAGAATAAATGATATAGTAAATACACTAAAGTGCGATGTCTGTAAAACGTAAGCAGGAAAAAAATTGGAAACTAAATTATTAAGAAGCTTAGGACTGAATAAGATATAGTGTGATGGTGCAAAAATTTAATTTGTTTTTCTGGTGAGATCTGATTTTAAATTATCTACAACGTCTACTAACTGAAGATTAGAACCTGTGACGAGCGCTGATAAGTATACTTGGAAAAACATATTTTGAAAAATCCTGAGGATCGTTTTATTAACCATGAGAATCTACAAGTGTGTTTATATTCTGCCTTAGACAATTCAGGGTTGTTCAAACAAACTTTCGCTGCTTGTTTACTGGAAAGTCCCTCTATCAGAATTCCGTTATCTTTGTTCCCACGTTTTTGTCGTAATGTTTTGTAAAGAACGTTTAGCACAACTAAGACAGGGTACTATAGATAGATCATGCGTGAGTAGACATAATTGGGCTAATAATCACCATGTGGATGAACAGAATATAAAATTAATCAGCAATGTTAGACAACCAGGACAGCTAAACGCTTTCGAAATTATATATATATATATATATATATATATATATATATATATATATATATATATATATATATATATATATATATATATATATATATATACAAACATACACACACACGCTAAATATAGTAATAATAAATGTTGTATGAATTGAGCAAAGGGTTCCGGTGCTATCGGGGCGGCAAGGCCGCGGACGAGCCCTGAGGGAACAAAAAAAAATGAAATGAGCACCTCCACCTATGTGTAGTTTATTGTTTGATCACTTAACAAAATATGCCGACCAAAACGTGGGAATAAAGATAACAGAGGTCAGATAGAGCGACTTTCCGATAAACAACCAGTGAAAGTTTGTTTGTTTGAACCACCATCAAGCGTCTAAGGCCGATTACTTGCAGATAATATAAACACAGTGGTAGTCGTCAAACGTTTATAATTTTTCATATAGACTGAAAGGGAATAACGGTCGTTATTGTCAATATTTATATTGTCAGTAAAGGCTATTATAAAATTCGGGCTAGGAATAATGCAAGTTCTTCGCTAAAACATGATCCATGTTTCGCAACTACTTTGGTGCTTGCTTCATCAGGAGCCGAAGCTGAACAATGTAAATAACGTTTCGGTTAGAAACACATGAAAAAGAAAATGAGACATCTCACAGGCTCGAAGATATATCACATCCAAAAGACACACAAAACAGAACACCTCCTAAAAGCCGTGGTTACCTGGTCAGAATTATTGTTTGTTTTTGTTTCTTTAACTTCGGTCTATTTCCGAGACTATGGCCAACCACCGACGTCAGGGAGAAGTTTTACCCCACTATCCTGGAAATTTTGCCGAACCCCTGCATTTCTGTAAGGAAGATAGAGATATTTAACCTGTCCAAAGCGCCTCCGTGGCCGTGCGGGAAAGTCCATTCAGACTTTCTAATACGGACTCTGGGGACGACGGTTCGAGACTCACCGGCGGCGAATGATTTTTCAAATCACTGTCGTTGTTGAGATCGAGCTCAAGGTGGAGGGTAGATTAGTTTAGATGAGCAAAAAGGGTCAGCAATGGCCTAATTGCCAGTAAGCATCTTACCTTTACCTTTAACCTGTTCAACATCGCATTGACACCGGACCGACAGCGTTACGCCCACTCCGAGAAGCGGAACGTACAACTTGCTCAAATACGATGTCACAACCTCTGCTGATGTTTATTTTTACAATATGTATTGAAAAAGTGAAAGGGGAACCCTGAATTCCAACGTTTTGGTTTAGAGGCACGCGTTCTTACCACCGAGGCTTTACGTCAGAATGCATCGTTAAAATTTTAAAACTTAAAAAAAAACTAATTCCAAGTGCACATTGAAGCTCTCGCTGAATGACATCTGAACTTGGTTTACTGCAGCCACATGGCGGCAGTCATCTTACATCCTCCGTTGATACGCCGTCGTCCGTTGCGTCGGGTGAATTTTTTTTTTCCATTCTATATCTTGTACCCGTTACAACTTGTACGTTAGACAACGAGACCATACATCGTTTACTTTTTCTTAGGTGAAGCCGCTCTGCCTTTCTATAGGCGATTTTCTGTTTGGTCGCATATATATATATATATATATATATATATATATATATATATATATATATATATAATTCGGGCAAGGAATAATGCAAGTTCTTCGCTAAAACATGCTCTATATTTCGTAATCGCTTTGATGCTTCATCAGGAGCCGAAAGCTGAACAATGTGAACAAACTTTTTCAGTTAGAAACATATAAAAAAGAAAGTGAGACATCTCATGTGTTCTTTGAAGATATATCACATCCAAAAGACACACAACAGAACACCTCTTAAAAGCCGCGTTCGAAACCTTCCCATCTTCCGACGTCCGAAATAGTGGCCAAGGCGATCAAGAACTTAAAAGAACGCGGCGGTTCGTCATTGCAAGCCATCAAGAAGTAGACAAGCCATCAAGAAGTAGACAAGCCATCAAGAAGTAGATCGCCGCAAACTACAACTAAACTGCCCGACGATATGGGTTCTAGGGGCTCGTTTAAAAAATGTTTTCAAAAAGTTTGAAAGCAACCTTGCCTCTACAATTTTTTTTAAAGAAAATTCACTATAAAAAAATAAAACGATAAACCATCTCCAAGGTAAGCAACATAATAAATTAATGAAGTCCCTATTATTATTATTATAAGATTCATTACAAACGCTATAATTACTTTTGTTTATCTGAACTCGTTAATCGAGTCGTTGAATGGTTGGCAAGCTTAAATAGTAATTTAATGTAACGAATAGCATAATGAAAACGCGTTCTCGTTTCTCGTTATAACATAATGAGTATTTATGCATTTATGACTCGACATTATTCAATAAACCATGTATGTCAATGGGCGAGAATTAACTACCCAGTGACATTTCAAAGACAATTAAATTTGATTGAATTTCAAATGAACATAGTACGGCAGTAATGTAGCGTTCATTTTTCACCGATTGAATCTGCAAATGGCCATAACAGATTGGCTCTTTCGCATCGTCTAGAATAAGATGTAAAATTAGCGGCAACCAGCCTTCCGTCAACTTTAATCTTATACTCCATACAGGACCGTACTGGCTCACTGAGTGAGAACTGAAAAGTACACTTGGAGAACACCCAAATCACCACAACACATATTTCCGAGACCTTACGATCGTTTCGTTGACAATGTCAACATCTTCAGAGGAAGAAAATTCCGAAGATGTTGACATTGTCAACGAAACGATCGTAAGGTCTCGGAAATATGTGTTGTGGTGATTTGGGTGTTCTCCAAGTGTACTTATTAGTGCTCATCACAGGTTTCAGTTTTCACATAGAGAACTGAAAAGAAAAATAGATAGAAAAGCCATAGAAATTCTAAATGTTTTTATCCAATTTCCACTTTGGGTAATACTGCATATTAGGAGTCAACCTGATTTTTGAATTTTTTTCAGAAACATGCTTTAAACCACTCCACAAATGTTGTGGAAATTTTTTTTAAAAGTGTTACTTTAAACTTGCCATGGTATGTGACCAGCAACGACCTAATAATGCCAATAACTCGCCAATAATCCCAATATGCAGTATCACCCCACTTTGTTTCTGTTCCTGCCAAATTTATCTTGTTAGTATAAGGAATTATATAATTCTTACAAGAAGTAAGTCCCCACAAGAACTTGTATGTGTGTACTTGGTTTCTTTTACGTGCGCCCATTTCCGCGACTATTTGACGCCAGGGACCAGTTTCGTTTCAACCTAGAACTCCTGTCCCTTGTGTACACGCAAGGATCTTTTACCTGGCTAAAATCACATGGTACACGGCACCAACCGCCTAAGTCTCATCCGAAGGGTTAAACGTAAAGGTATTGCTAAGATACAATGCCACTTGGTGAATAGTCGTTAGTTTTCAGTATGTACAGAATTTATTAGTTCTAATAGTTTTGAAAAAGTACAGACTGCCGTGAATGCGAACCCGAACCTTCTGAACATTGAGTCATTTTTCCACCCGCTGTGATACTGAGACCGTTTCACCTTATATAAAGTATGCTAGTACACTAAAAAAAAAGCTCGGGCACAGCAAGTGCGTTATGATGCAATTTTAATGAACACTTTACCCCGCCTTCAAAATAATGAAGCCTTTAAGTTAAAACCAAAAAATATAAATATGTAGAACGAAGGTAAGGATAGAGATTTCCCACGGGTCTAAGGTTGAATACAATGAGGCCTCAAAGACCATATTCACATCTTAAGGATGCAAGTTGAGACCCTAGAGAATATTATTTTCTATATTTTTTACCACCTCTTGAAAAGAACTCTAAACTGGAACCCAAAAACTCGAGACTTAAAAAATATAACCTGAAAAAATATAATTAGATAACCTGGCACAGGATGGAGGATAAAGAAAAATAGGCGGCGCCTATGTTTAAAAAGGGTACGGCTACAAAGATATAAATATCGTAATAATATATGGATGAGTTATGTCGTTGATATATTGTTTTTTAATCATAAAAACCCCAGTACTTTTAGATGTTTTTTCCATTTTTGTTTGCCAAAAAAATTTAAATTTTATGTCTAAAAAGTACATCCTGTAACTCAGGGGCAGGGAGGAGGGTAAAACAAAATTAAGAATATAAGAAAGACTAACTACAACAATTAATTACAAATTCCACGATTGTATGTTTGTCCATGGAGCAAAATCAATCAGATTCATCAAGTACCAGCAGTTACTTGAAAGGTAGAAGTCACTGATACAAATTCCATACATATACTTATCAAGATACTTTATAAAAAGGAATTCGCAATTTGCCTAAACCACAAGACTCAAAGGTTTGACTTTGCCCAGAGAACTAGAGAAATGATCTGAAATCTAAGGATTTTTGCTCAAAACAGTTTGCTAAACGCATATTTTCGTAACGATTAAAATTGTTGATGTCGGACAGTAAAATGTATGGTAACACTAAATATACTGAACATGCACAATAGGCCAACGGCTGCAGTGCTATCTGGGCGGCAAAGCCGCGGACGAGCCCTGAGGGAGAAAAAAAAATACTGAACCAACTATTATTTTTGCTGTCGCTGGATATACCTGGGCACATTATAATAATGACTATAATAGGACGACGATGATATATATATATATATATATATATATATATATATATATATATATATATATATATATATATAATATATATACATATATACTTATGTAGACAAAAATGTTGCGGAGGAGCCAGGAGTAAGGCAGGTCTACGATCGTTAGTGAAGCACCTGACAGGACCGGCGTCCTGTGCAAGGACAGGCTAGTCCTCAAGCTGGGAGACCGAAGACGCGTGTTTAGGGTATGAGCCTGGAGAGTTTGGTTTAACCATCTTGATGACTAGGATAGTTTTGCTTCGCTGGCTTGCTTTCTTATTTAGGTTTAATACCACAAGCACACACATTCACGTGCCGTCGGGGAATATATTTGAATATGCAGAAGATGTGCCCGATAAGGCGTACAACGATGGAAGCGTGGGTAAGCCCGTGGCAAGTATATTATAGATATTATAGATATTATAGAAGAAGGTACTGCCAAGTGATTGCTTCTATATTGATTTACATTGCATCACTGTTTCGCTCATGGTCATATCGGGAGACCTTCCTGTGTAAGCCAACTTTCCAGGCACATGGAACACACGACGAGCACCGTTCACAGGTTCTTGAGTTCTTCTCTTTATAAGTGTCAATAATTAGGTTACAATTCTGCTAGGAGGGCTTGTTATTTATCTTTGTTCATAAAACATGCAAACACCAAATTAAACAATTTTTGGGTAAAAACACAAAACAGAACATTTGTAAATTATTTGTATCAGAGTTTATCTGAAATTTTTGTTAAAGCTATAAGCTGAATGGAATTATGTAACCTGAAGACAGTTTAAGCTTCTCAAATTCATATAAATTGAATTTTAGGGTGAACTAATTTTATTTTGTTTAAATTTAATCCATACGTTCAGTATTTTATTTTCTTGTAGCAGTCACCTTACCTTAAAGTACGTCTCTGTTCGTGTAATAGGAGCCGCGAACTCAGATTGTAAAATGAAAATTTAATTGAGCATAATCGGTCGATTGCTTTGCTTTACGACTGCTACGGCAATTTTGTTTTAGATTAGTACGTTAATGCGTTAATTATGTTCTCATGATTGTGTAAATGGCAACACCAATAAATTGAAACTCTCTCCTGCCGTGAAAATAGTTTGTTATTCGGTGAGTAATTTTCTTTTTCTTTTAGTAATCATTTCTGGGAAATCAACCAACACATAAAGTGTGAGAAACGTTTATAGCCACGAATGTATGCTCTTCTCAAACGACAGAATTCCACATGTTTGAATAAATTAACATAATAAAGACATGAAGTAAAAAAAAAAGATTTTTTGAGAGTCTTTTATCTATGCATTTTTTTAGTCTAAGGAGTCTACTCAAAAGTATATTTAAGGTGAAACAAAAATATTGTCACCTTAATGTCTATGACACCCACAAAGTTAAGCTGAACAATAATGTACCAGATTCTTTACACAAAACGTTTTTAAACCTAAGTCAAAATCTGAGAACTAAATTACATAGTTTATCTCATTGTATGTAGATAAGGTATTTTCTTAAATATTTCGGCAGCTATGGCTAAAAGTCGACAGTAGAGCATTTCCACCTAAATAACCCGGAACGCTCTCATAAGCGATTCATTGGTGAGACGTTCTAGTTCTGTACTAGACGCAGTCTTGTTGATGAAGTTAACATCATCTACATACAGGCTTTACGTGTGACAAGGTACATTGACAGGCAGATCATTTACTTATATTATAAACAGTAGAGACCCAAGAATTGAACCCTGAGGCACACCCCTCTCGGTGACCAATTCTTCAGGAAAAAAGGTGGCCCCGAACAACACTCTGCGTCCAACCCGAGGGGTATGATCTGAAGATTGACAATGCACTACCCTGTACACCATAGAAATCCATCTTTCGGAAGAGTATAGGTCTCGCAACACAGTCGAAATCACTGCCCAGATCACATTATACAAGTTCATCAAAATCCCCGGCTATTCTCTGCAATAACTCGATTAAAGCTGCTGTGGTTGACCTATTGGATCTGAAGCCGTGCTGATTTCCACCCAAAACCGAGCTCTTGCTCTTAAGAACCTATTCAAGAAATTTTGATATGGTGGGAGGAATAGACAGTGGACGGTAATTATCACAGGTGTTAACATCATTTTTCTTGTGCACTGAAACTTTGGTTCTTTTTAACTTCTGCAGATAATTCCCGAATTGAACAAATACTGTCGTCAGTACTTCAGAAATCATCGGAAAAATCTCCTTTGCGAGTCTAATATTGAGCCCATAGATATCTGAAGATATTTTATTTTCCATACCGTCAAGATAGCTATCTCTTCGATCCTGTTTCAGTATACTCCGATGTTTTGTCTCCCTTAACTCTAAAAATAGGCTGAGAGACATTCACAAGTCCTTCCAGCTTCTGGACTCTCCCGACAAAAAGCGTTTGCTGGAACCTGTTGTTTCCTTCACATAACAGTGAATAGATACAAAAATTCACCAAAAGGTATAGAAAATACCGACAAGTGAATATTGGAACATGTGATGAGCACTGATAAGTACAATTTGGAGAACACAATTCATCACAATACAGTTTTTCAGATCTGACGATCGATGCGCTAACAACGTTAGCGTCGTCAGACGGATGAATAAACTTTATAATATATATATATATATATATATATATATATATATATATATATATATATATATATATATATATATATATATATATATATATATATATATATATATATATATATATATATATATATATATATATATATAACGATCGTGTGAAGAACTGGATTCTACAATTACACTGTAAGCAGTTGCAGTCCTCAAGGACAGCAGTAAAATAATAAAGCATCATAACTTGTAGATACGTTAACAGATATAAAATTTGTCATTGCAATGTAACTGTGGTAGAAAATATTTATATTATTATAGCATACAAACGTCATTTATAGCCGATAAGAAGATTTGTAACGTCATATTTTTGGCTGCGCGTCCGAACAGTAATATAACCATTAGTCAAAACCCACTGGACCATCAAATTGTTATCGGCTATTACTAAAACATATACGCTAATAATAGCCTCCATCATAATGCTTATTTTATTCGACCCGACTCAAACCAGGTTTCATGATTAAATGTTTACTTAAAGGTAAGTATGCAATGAAATAACTAAATTAGATCCCCGGCCATAACAATAAAACCTGCTCATACAAAGACTCATAATCGTTCTGGATTTTATGTCTGCTTTAAGCATGGCTTGGTGTCAGGATAATGGCGTTTATTTAGAATCTAGCAAATTTAAAACGAAGCATTATATTTTTATGTCAGGCCGCCGAGTGCAGTTCACAGCTTGCACCATAAAAGTAAAGCGCAATAAACAGCCGGCAGTAAATGCACAGAATGTTTTATTATAATGTAAAATGTCGCTGGAGAGGCGACATTACTCCTAACAAGTCTTCCAAGAAAGTGCATCTCGCGGAATTGGAATTACAAAGCCACATGACCTAAATTCTTACAACTATAATATTGCTCATACGAGGGTCTATTGATAGCTACTTTGGCTTGATCGTTTTGCTTCTATTATGAATTCGTAAATAAGGGTGAAACAATAACTGGTAATATTAATTACACATACAAATTTCATGTTGCCATGGATACAGTTCGCGATGTAGGATCCAAGATGCAATTAAAAAGCATGAATGCGAAGTGGTAGGGCATTTACTGTAGCAAAAGTACATTCTTTTTATCTGGCAGAAATAACACAACTGTAGATTCTCGATGCAATAAAACCAATTAAACCCAAGCGAACACTAGGCTGTTATGGAATATCAGCAAGGTTTCTGAAAAAGATAATACACATTATTCTGTCCCCTATAACACAAGTAATAACATGTGTTTACAGGGCGCTGTTTTTCCCAATGAGATCAAACTGGCTAATGTTACTTTGGCTTTCAAATCCGGAAGCATCAGTAATCTAGAAAACTTTAGACCCCCTTCTCTAACACCACCATTATCCAAAATCCTGGAATATATAATGAAAGCAAGATTCCAGGCATATATGGAAAACAGCTGTGGTTGAGCAGCGCCCAGCGTGGATTTAGAAGTGGAAAATACAACGTAACTTCTCTGTTACAAGCTGTAAAAAAATCACAGAAGCATTAAATAGTGGCAACATAGCTCAATGCATTTACTGTGACCTGCAGAACGCATTTGATCCCGTGTCTCATGGAATGTGTTTAAAAAAACTTGAAAGCTATGGAATAAGAGGACTACCATCACACTTATTTAAATCATACCTCAGCAACCGATACCGAACAGTTAGACTTTAATCGAACTATTTCAGCTGGAAACAAATAACATGTGGACTACCTCAGGGTTAACTGCCCGGGCCGTTGTTGTTTTACAGTTTGCCTATATACAGATGACACCACCTTCATTAATGTTAGCAATGATTCAAAAAAGGTAAGTAGGCAAACCACTGGTACATTGGAGTGTGTAATCACTGGTTGCTGCTAATCCACTTCAGCTTAATAAAGAAAAACCAAAGGTCATGAGTATAACAACTCGATTGCAACTTCAGAAGCCACCAGTAAAATTTCTGGAGTTACACGCAGGCAGATTTTCGTTGGTAATATCATACACAGCAAGTGTGTAAAAGTCTTGCTATTAAAATTTTTAAAGGAGGTTACATCAGCGTTTAGGGGGATAAAGTGCCAGATTTGACAATCACGCGAAATGTGTCTCCCTCAAAAGCAACATAGAACTGTTCGAGTGTTTTTCAAAGAAATAACTTTAAATTAACGAAAACCTGCTTGTGTGGTTTTCGATGGGCTATCCTGTATGGTACAAAGATAAGAAAATTTTAAGACGTTCTAAAATAGGGGCTCTAATTCACGCTCAATTGAAGGATATTTTCGAAAATTCGAAAGTTATGACCTCTCCCTTGGATAATTTGGTTTAAAATTCCGTAAAAAAAAACCTTGCCGAAGTGAAAATGAAAATTCGCCAAAAGATCACACACCTGCTATTCATAGATCACAGAACGCAATGGATATTTCTTTAAAGCAGCAAACCCGTTAAGGCAAAAGAGTATAAATGTGTAATTTGACGTCGTTATCCGCACAGCTCGCACAACTTAACATTCTCACGAACATTTTTCCTATTATGCGCCGAGTGTCACTCTTAAAATGGAGTTTTCCTGTTATCCTCACTATGGATAGTAGCACATCGTCATTAAATAGCAATAGAGCCTTAAATTTGTACGTCAGAATGTGGAGATGCAACAGGACTCATCGGCATGTAGGAGCGTGTATTAAAAAGTTCTTGTCCTACTATAATATAAGGAAACAAGATGGTAACTCAAAATAGTGTTCACGATTAAAATTAAATTCACCTAACAACGCAAGAAAATATTTAGAGAAAAGTGGGAACGCAGCTGGTGCGTTATAGTAGCGAATTTTCATAAGTTTTGTAATAAATAATGTAACTTACTTTATATGCTAAGCGTATAATTGGACCTGTTTAAAACACTACTGACAAGTAAATCATTTAATGTATCCATCTTTGTTTATTCTATTTAACTTTATACGGCACAGTAATAACCTTTTCTAACAAGGAATATCTTTCGCGGTAATCTCTAAATTGTGTTAAATTTGGTTCCCGAAAAACCTGGATTACAATTATTCAACAAGACTGAATTTTGTGTGACATTTCACAAGCTTGGAGCCAGATCACATCTAAAAGACACATACAAAACGCAAAACGGGACACCTTTAAGGGCAGTGACTACATGGTCATATTATAAAGAACTGGAAAAAAAACAGACAAACTCTTCACGTGCTATCAGAGTTCCCGCGATTGATATTTAACATCTGACTCTTATGTGTTTATGGATGACATATCAACTCATGAGTGCCAGCAGAAGGACGGCAGATGAAGAAAGACTCACAGAACCGCCAGAGTATATGTGGTCACAGAATAGACACAGGTTTTGAAATCATCGACAGATAAACATACACTAACCATTGACTAAACAAACACCAAGAAATTTGAACCAATATCTTAAGGAAGGGCTGCTTTTTTAGCAGATTATTTGTTATATCTACCCATCTTCCAGTGGACAGATGCATTAAAAATAGTATCCAAATGCTTTTTCATGTTACCATGGGAAGGTCATTTGACAGCCTGAGGAGCGAAGGACAGAAGCACATCTTGCCAATTTAAGAAGAGAACACCAGGACATGGCGCAGTGAACAGGGGCTTTAAAGTGTAAAATGCAGCACCGAAAGGTGCACATAGGAAGGATAAGGTCAACAATATAGTGTGTGTTGTTTTCTTTTACGTACACAAAAGAACACATTTTTATGGCAGAAGTTTGTTATATCTGCTCATCTGCCAGTGAGAAGATGACTTACAATTGTAACTAAGTACTACTCCATGTCAGCATAACCGTGAGCTAATGGCCTAAGGGCAAAAGAGGAGATGGTACATCCCATAAAGAGATGTGGGGAAAGAGAGAACCCAAAACCTCACAACAGTGGACAGAACATCAGCAGTGTGCGACATTACACAAACACGAGAACAAAAGTGACACAAGGTCAGAACACGTACTGGATTATATATATAAACGTATAACGTCTGAAACAGACCTCGATAGCAGGTTCTAGGGGCTCTTAATTTGCGCTAATTTGAAATATCTTATCGAATGTCCTTTACCTCTCCATGAGCGAATTTTTCTTAATGTCAGGACAAGTGCATGTAGAATTAGTGTTAGAAACAGCATAGGTTTTGTGGTGTGCCTACTTCGTTCTGGGATATGGCATAAGGGGCAGTAGTAGTAGTAGTAGCGGCATAAAATTTTTGATAGACTAAGATCAAACAGTTTATTTTTAGCAACTGTAATTTTTGCTCATCATTTCACAAAACATACATCAAAAGACTGTGTTTTCATGGATCAATGTTGAAAAGCAATAAATAAATGGACTTTTATACAATATACTTTATAATTAGATATTTAGTTCATAATTCAGCAAAGCATACAGCGAAACAATACAAACATTACTGTTCATTATTGGGTTAAATATTTAGTAATCTACTTTAATGGGAAGCATCATTAGAGAGCGGGTTAATTATACGAGAACTACTTACGGATCGATACTGTGCCCCTAGATATATTATTAGTAAGTTAAAAATTGAAACTACGTACTTTAATACTTACGTGTCCCAAGTCTTTCTCCTCTTTCTTAGCTTTTTTACTGTGTTCGGCTTCTTGTGGTGTTCTAGGCCTGTACTTTTCCCTCTCCGCGGGCGATATTGAATTTCTCTGCAATAAAAAAATAAACGAATTATGCATAAGGTAATTAAAAAGAATTATCAGAAAAAATCAATTGATTCAGCTATCACACCGAAATAACTGTTAAATGTCGATTGATATATTAATACATTAAAAACGTCGGGTACCTATACAGGATGATTTCATACTTAAGTACTCTGACTCACTCTTTTTTTTTTTCAACAACACACCACGAGGAGTTACAGCCTAAATACTATCGTACCGTGGGTGTCGACAAGGAGGAAAGAGGCAACTTGTTAATTCTGGAAGGTTTGAAGGTTCGGAGGAGAAGGAAAAACATGTGCCGGCAAGGAATTCCACAACTGGTTCTGTGAGTCCTCGAAACAAAAGAGCGGGCATAACAAGATGTGCTATGTCTGGTGACCTGGGCAGTATGCTCTGTTCCCCTGGTAGATCTGTTGGGGGCAGCAGGTGGAGGAACTATGGAAGAAAGCTCCTCTAAGCAGTGCCCGTGCAGATATCTATAAAAGAGAGATAGGTCACCAACTGTACGTCGGTGGCCGAGGGATGGCAGCCTTTGGGTGAGGGTAGAGTCACCGATGAGACGTATATCTCTCTTCTGAATGGAGTCCAGGATAGCGAGTGTAGAAGCCGGCAGCAGCACCCCAGATGTGGGAGCAGTATTCAAGGTTTCGCCTTATTTGTGAAGTATATAAAGTATAGAGATTAGCTGGTGAAAAGTATTTGCGGGCCCGGAAGAGGAAACCTAATTTCTTAGCAGCCCCTTCTGCAATTGATGTGACATGTTGGTGCCAATTGAGATTTTGATCCACAGAAATGCCAACAAGTGAAAAGGACTCATTACTTTGAATAACTCGGTTGTTCATTGTGATGGGTCTAGGGCTGGTGTATCTCTTATGAGAAAGAAAGCAAGACTGTGATTTGGTGGGGTTGAATTGTACAAGATTTCTACTTCCCCAGTCTAATATTTTTTGGAGATCCACGGAGATAGAACCCTCCATGAGTCTGCGAACCTGAGAGAATATACAAGGCGGATTGCAATCGTCTTTCGAGGCCAACAGCACAGTGTTCCTAGGTGGTCACCCATCCAAGTAGTTATTCTGCTCGGCGTTGCTGTGTCCTATACATAGTGATTCACATTAAACTCCTTCGCTTCATAACTATATATATATATATATATATATATATATATATATATATATATATATATATATATATATATATATATATATATATATATATATATATATATATATATATATATATATATATATATAATGTGAAAACTGGAACCTGTGATGAGCACTAATAAGTAAACTTGGAGAACACCCAAATCACCACAACACATATTTCAAAGACCTTACGATCGTTTCGTTGACCATGTCAACATCTTCAGAGGAAGAAAAATTCTGAATTTTTCTTCCTCTGAAGTTGTTGACATGGTCAACGAAACGATCGTAAGGTCTCTGAAATATGTGTTGTGGTGATTTGGGTGTTTTCCAAGTGTACTTATATATATATATATATATATATATATATATATATATATATATATATATATATATATATATATATAATCCGAAATTCTGTCGTCTTTAGGGGCAATTTACGTACAACTCGTACAAGTATATCAAAATAAATAAGAATAAATGGTAATTAGATGCGCCCTAAACATCTAGCCTCCCACTCCGTTCTTATCGCTGTTGCATTTAATATTCAGCAAGGTAAACTTCAGATTTATCATATATAAGACTAGTAGAGCCATTATCAAATATTAACGAATAATTATGGAGTTAAGTCACTGCTTACACGTTAAGTTTTGGAGAAGTATTAGCTAAATGATTGATTATATACACAGAGAATCAGTGAGAATTTAATATTTTTTAACTTCTTTTTCATTTCTTTATTTAATAATAGTAACAGTTTAGATTGAGGATATAATCTTTAATTGAAAAAAAAGGAATAATTAATAGTCAAGAAATCAAGGTATCAGTAAATAATTTTAGATGACTGTAAAAATTTATGGAACGTTGCATTTTATTACCACTGAAAAACTCCCTAAAGATCTATTCAATTGAGTGCGAAGCAAAGCTCTTCTAATTGTAAAAAATTCTGGACGCGGCAAGTGCGTTATAGTAGCAAACTTTCATAAGAATTGTACAAAATTATTATACGGCATATTAGTAAAGTTAATACTTTAAAACTTATATAGATCTTGAAGATCGATTTTGGAGGTCCTAGTACGCGCACATTTGAAGAATTCTTTCGAAAGTGTTACCATCGATATCTCTCTATTATCAAAAAAATCTTGCGTTGTAACTCTTTTGAGAAAAATGTCCAAAACTCAATTTTTTATGAAGTTAAAGAAGTAAGTATTGCTATATCTGTAGATTGCGTAAGTCTCTTTAAAAGAACTTGTATTACAAATACAGAAGATTTCCAGAAGGAAACTTAATTCATATTTAGAAAATTGAAGTATCTGCCAAATTATAAACGTAGCAGTTATTTTTCCTTATTAATCGCCAGTATGATTTCGTTTTAGTCAACCTAATTAAACCGGTTTTTTCAAATAACAATAACAAAATTATAATTTCAGACTCAAAGGTGACACACTTATTTAGGCGCTTTAAACAAAAATGAGATCTTGTTCAAAACGTATGAAATCTGTGCACTATTGTTTCCCCAAATGTCAAAATAGAACATAAAAAAACATACATTCATTGAGCTGGGTTCGATAGCGTAACCTTCTGCTTAGGAGGCAAGCGCGGTGTCCCCTGCGCCATCTAGGCACACGTCAACAAACGTTTGATTTGCGTGATACTTTAGATCGCTTCATGCCCGGCATATTATATTAAAAGTATACAGAATTAATTAATTACAGAATGAGTAGAATTACCCTCCGGAGGGGGCGTAAGCCGTCAGTCCCGTGTCCATGCGATGTTAGGCACGTTAAAGATTCCTACCCTCCTTACAGAAAGGCAGGGATTCGGCAAAATTTCCAGGATAGTGAGGTGAAACTGCTCCCTGGCCTCGGTGATTGGCCATAGTAGCGGAAATAGACTGACGTTAAAGAGAAAAAAAGGAATGATATACACGTTGCTTTAACTCGTCTTTTAACATCATCAATATCAACAGGCTGTGTTTTGTAAATAACATATTTAAGAGGTCCTCAAAGGAAGAGGTGTAGTAGAGCTGTGGAGTTTCAAATAGATAAAGTACCTTGCATTGGAGAAACTTTCATTGTATGGATTGCCTTTCACATTCTGCCAAGAGATACTTATAGTGTTCTCAAGGATAGTTCCTTGCATGGTTTTGTCAACGGTGTTCATCGAATAAATTAGAAATCAACGTAGGTGTTCCACGGGGTTCGATTTTGTCTCTCAGACTTTCTCTTTTGTATATAACTGACTGTTTAACTATATCGGTGCAGCATTGGTCAACTCTCAAGGAAACTTCTTGCTATTTAAAATGTAATTTACAAATATGGAATATTTATTAAATAATTACGCAGGGGCTTTCTTACTGATATATTAGTATATAAATTATTAACCCTAAAAGCCGAGGCTATAAAAAAGTAAAAGAAATTACAACGGAAAAACGTTGTACGACCTAGAAACGTTAATATTATGCACCTAATGGTGTGACAGATTATAAGGTAGTCAAGGCAAATGCTATAAAACTCATATCAAAAACAAATTAGTAAACGAGTGATTTAATTAATAAATGAGACGACCGAGGAAGAAGCGAAGGGGGTCGAAGCCAAGGAGTTGACATTTAAGTAACCCGGAATGTCCGGATCGGAGTAGCGAATGTACTGTTAATAATCCAGCAAATGAGGCGACCGTCTCGCGTTGTGAAGCCGCGCGATGAAATAAGGTCATGGAAGCCGATGTGTTAGAAGAGACCGAAGCTTGGGAGTTTTACAACCCCTCCCGTGTGTTCCGGGCAATTTCCCCTGAACGCCACGAGTCGATGAAGCTTTTATTTCCCCCAGGGAATTTGTCCAAGTCGAGAAATGAAACTATACGGAACCGAAACACGTATTTTGTCACCAGAATGTCTGAATCTTAGGCAAAAAGGAAAACGAGAATCGCTCACTTTTGGATGCTTCCGCATGTGCTCTCCAGAAATACTCTGCCATAAAATAACATAAGAAGTGTGTTCTCCTCACTTTATTCACGCTATCAAACTTTTATATCTTTATATATATCTTACAGAACACAATAAAATATTACGTGGCATGATTGTTTTTTAATATTTTTGTTTTACAATGTATTACTTATTAATACAGCTCGAGGTACAAATACAGTTGTTCTAGTTCATGCCGAATCGATCGCTTATAAATTTTAAACAACTTTATATTGTAACTCTACTACATTTGTTAGTTGTCTGAGCGATTAATATTTAATAGATAAAAATACATGTCAGTGAGGCACAACTTGCTGCAACAAGATAAATTATTAACAAACGCCACAAATGCGTAAAACACAATAGTATATTTCAATGGAACACGACTTTTATAATTTTACGTTAGTAGGTATAAGAACCATTGAGGCTACTTCCACTATGAGGCTGCGTCTGGGCCAATATACAATTACCTCCGTGGATCGTCGCGTGATAAAGAGGAGAAGAATAACCCAGTTTGAAGTAGCACAACTGGTGAAGATTGCATTTGAAAAGAGCGCTAACGTTGACACAGCAACAAATAGGAATATTTCCCTACAATACAGATCTTGTTACTGCGCTAGATTTTGCTCAGGCAGAGGTCCATCATATTACTCCGGAAGTTAACCCAAACCTAGATGACACTGCAAAATTATCTAATGATAACATCCCGTTAGCAAGTTTGATGAACAAGCAAACAGTTCTTGCTCCTTCTACAGCTTCTAACCGGAAATATTTCCTCAAATCTTCGGACACTACTTTATCGATGCCATGAAAACCTGGCCCTTCTGGAATTCGCTCAAGTCTGAGCGTTGGAGCACTCAACAAGCATTCTTCAGATAAAGACAGTGATAGTGAAACAGCCCGTGGCGGCTTGAATTTTACTGCTAAAGCTACTTCAAGTCGCCGACAGTCACCAAAGAAGGCTGAAATGTTATATCGCCAAAAACATTTTACCACTGCCCAAAGCTTGGTATTTCACCAATGCCAAGAGGAAGAGTAAATGCCAAACATCAGAAATCCAAACAAGTTCTCCTTACAAGTTGATGTTAGACGAAGAGGAAAAGACAAAAACGCGAAAAAGATGAATCTTCTGCAAACAGAAAAGTGAAATAGTAATCAAGGATGTAAGGAAACACCCAAAGAGTCGCAAGGATCCCTCAACACTTTTTGCCTGGTTTGTGGCGAAAGATACACTATTCCTCCTGCTGAAACCTGGATTCAATGGTTTGTTTGCCAAGAATGAGCCGCTGGAAAGTGTGCAGATCTTACAGGCATGGGATAATTTTGCGATACGGGCAAGTTATTGCAATTCATTAAAATAATGAAAATTAGAAATTTTTGTTGAGTAAACAGATCTTTTGCTGTATTTTTGCTTTTTAGTTTTACTTTTATAAAAAAATATATATAATTTTATATTTTCCAGTCAAAATATGTAGCCAACAGTGAAGTCTATCAACAACATTTCTACGATATTTTACCTTTCTGAAACGCCAACTTGAAGTGATTAGAGCCAAAATGACTAAACCTTTCCACTTTGCCCCCTCTTCCACTAAATAACTTATCTTTAACATGCGTTAATTTTTTATAAAAATTTGGTATCACGACGGATTTGCTGCGTCATGTCGTACTAAGTGGGAACTATTGAAGATCCTAATAACACCAATTTAAGAAATGAAGATATACAATTCTATTGTTTCAAAAACTAGAGGCAAAACGTAAATTCGCTACCAGCATTCCACCAATAGGAATTTGTTCTGACTCTCGAAGTATCATTGATTTTACAGCAAAGAGCAACGTCAAGGGAGCCGTTCTACACAAAGGCAAAGATAAGGGAGTTTCGTTTCCCCAGGGCTGTCACACGTTTTCCAGCAGATTTAACGTAACATTCGAATGTCACCTGTATCACATTGTCTCGTAAATACCATAGGATATATGGCGGCTGGCAGCCTTGCACCGGAATGTAAATGCGAATATGCCTTTCGGTTATAAATTACCACTTTATCCGGTATTACCAATCTCCAGACTTTGCATAGTGTCTTTCATATGTGTACGTGAGTCGCGAGAAGCACGTTTTTCTTTGAATACATGATTTGTGGCTTCTTAGAGACCGTATTTACATATTTATTGCAGTGAAAGGTAGAGAATCCCTCTTAATAAGGTACCTATAAATGCATAACGGTCTTCATTGCCAAGTTAGCGATTATAATAATAAACCTGTTTCTTTTAAGTTGACTATTTAGTTATGGTAGACACTAGAAAACTAAAACAGCTATCATCTTAAAAATATGCGACAAGAGTGAGCAATAAACAAAGCACCTAATTGGTTTAAATTTTTTTTACAGAGACAATAAATCAACAACCAGTAGGTACATAATCTGTACAAAATATACACAAATGGACGCAGTACGGCCTAAGGAGATTATTGTGCTAAGCCTTATTTATAAATTTCACGCCGGGACAAGAAATGGAGCACCATGTACTAATTTGTACAAGTCCGTCTATGTGCGTAAAAGAAAATGATCCAGGACCATTCTTTCGCACGTGTATAAAATTTTGAAAGCTGTTTTGGGTTGATTTTCGCACTGGTGTCTTCATATTTCTTGATTTTGTTAAGCTGGACCCTAGCAGAAGTAGCTTCTGTCAGGTATCTGATAATATTCTTGAGCTGCGCGCCTCTTTCACAGAGTAGTGGTTCTGCGGAGGTGTTGCTGCAAGGGCATTGTGTTAGCTATGGTTTACCCAGTAAATAATATATTAACCGTGATTCCACCAGTTGATATCTGCACGGACTTCGCGTTTTAGTATGGACAGGGCAGACCCCGCATCCACAGCCACGCCCTGTCTGATTTCAACTTTACAATGTTCTCAGTGATTTCCTAAATCAATATCGAGGACACCTTTTAGCTGGCTATGGACTTGACTGCCTATCTCACAAAATGAAGATCCGGTTATTCGTTTCTTTTGCGATCTCCATTAGTGCGTAAGCTTCCGCCTGAAATAGCGTGGCATGTATGCACAAGGCACATAATGTGTTAATCTGTGGTCTCTCGAAATATTTAATCGTCCCAGCACCTGTTTCGGCTTTTTACAACAACAAGCGAAACTTAAACGTCGTTGTCTAGCGGCCAAGAGCACCATAGGAAGTTCGCCTGACCCGCGACCGTAATCAACAATTCTACGACATCAATACGTCGAGAGCCACGTTTGTCACCTGGGCACGTGGACGGGTCAGCGAGTCTCGTTAGAGGAATGCGTGCAAGCGGTATCAAGACATCCAAATCCACGTTTGTCACCTGAACACGTGGACCACGTTGGCCCCATTGGAAAACGCCCCCAGATACCAGCGATATCCTCAACGTGCTGGTTACGGCAATATACATTTGTAAGTTACTTCTTCTTCTTGTATTGATCAATATTGGACCACAATTCACCCATTATTTTTATGTGTAAATTTGTAACTTTGTAATGTTAAAATTGTTGTTGTTTAAAAGCCACGTGTATTAATTCTACGTCAGTACCCACAACGAACAATTCATCTGGTCCCTCTTGAGTTACGCAAGAGCGGATAATTTGAACCACCATTCTAGTCTTTCTAAACTAATAATTGGAATCTACGCACTTAACTAAAACATCCTAATCCGGTCGATTCAATTTGAACAAACCATTTGATTTTTTGCGCCGGATCTCGACAATACATTTAGTATTTTCGTGCCAGTACAACCATTGTTGCCATCAAAATCTTGTTTGGTTTTTGTATGATGTTCATTTTATAATGTTATATAACCCAGCCTTTACTTGCTATTGCGTTGTGGTGGTTGTAACTTCATAAATAGTTATATAAATAAATATTCGCTTTTTAGTGAATTTTCTTTAAAAAAAATCACCGATAAGGAGATCGCGACTTTTGAATTTTGAAAAAAATCTTCAAACGAGCACGAACTAGGCCCCCTAGAACACATATCTGGTGTCAGTTTCGATTTATATATATATATATATATATATATATATATATATATATATATATATATATATATATATATATATATATATATATATATATATATATATATATGTATGTATGTATATGTGTATACCACACCGACAACTCGTAAAAATAATGGACCGATTTTAAGCAAATTTGGTAAGTATCTTCCTTCTGCAAGTGGCTTGGATAAGTTCGTTACCCAGAAAAATCGGCCCAGGTTTTCGCAAAAACTTTTGTGTTTTCTTTCGGCAATTTTTATATCTCCGGAAATAAGAAAGTAACGGCAACCAAATTTGGTACCCGTGTATTACAAAAAGTAAACCATGTAAATTTAGGTATGTAAGTCAAAATACAAAAAAGTTATAGGCATTTAAAGAAAAGAATTTTTTTTTCCTCAAAACGTCAAACGTTTAGACAAAGAACCTGAACCGAATACGGAATATGTTAAGAAAATGTCGCAAGAAGAGTGTTCTACAAATCCTTAAGTTTCAGCTTCAACCGCCATTGTCCTTCCTTTTACTAAAATATTTTCGAAAAATTCATTTTAAATAGACCCTTTGGCAGTAGTTTTAGTTAAGTTTATGATTTAACGGTCTATAATTTTTAACTAATTTTGAGGAGACCACGACTTTCGAATTTCAAAAAGATTTCTTCAAATGAGTGAAAACTAGCCCATAGAATCCATATCCGGGTTTAGTTTCAGTTCTTATCTGTTTACATACATACAGGGTTTTTTCGAGCATCCCTTATTCCGTTTTTGCATTTTTCATCGAAATATGATGCATGTTTGTAAGAAAAAAACCTAGACGCAGTAAGTACGTTTTGGTAGCAAATTTTCATTAAATGCTTAAATTTCAATTACTCAATTTGCTATTAACCTCGTTGGCTAGGAAACCAGTTTTTTCCGTAACATTGAAGGTTTATTTTCGGAACATTGTTGTAAATTTTCAAACAATAAGTTATTTTGATAAAATATGGTACATTGTTTCTACTATATAAGTTATACAGGTAACCAAATTGACGCGTACTTGTATTAAAGAGACATCTTTGCTATTAAAAACAATTTTATAACAATTCACTTCCATAACTCACTTGCTGTATCCAGAGTTTTGATTTGTTTACCAGCTTTGTCATCAATTTACGTAACCATAAGAATACATCTATATTTTCACTTGATGTTTTTATAATACCTAAACGAAATTCATAAAAGTATGCTTTCCACCAATATTCAGAATTGAGTAGGTGACGCCTGTCATATTACGTAAAATATATGTTGATATTTGCCGAAGAATCGTTCGAATTGCAAATCTGTGACTATCTAATGTATGTACATATTGGATATGCCAAGACAGCTCGCTGAAAATGCCTTCTTATATTGAATGCATCAGTCAATTTACAGTCTCAACGTACAAATTTGATTTTTAGACAACCAATAAACGGAACAGCAAATTTTATGGTTTTACACGAAAATATAAAGTAAACCAATACGAATACTTGACGTTAACTTTTAAGAACGTTCTAGAACAGCATATAAAATTAAACTCCTACTGCTATGTGAAACCTGTGATGAGCACTGATAGGTACACTTGGAGAACCCGAATCACAACACATATTTTCAAAGACCTAACGATCGTTTCGCTAACAACATTAGCATCATCAGAGGATGAAAAAATTCTGCATTTTTTAATCCTCTGATGATGCGCATATGATTGTCGCAAGAACATATTTTAATAGAATTCAATGGCAGCTTCAAGAGAAGCACAAATGTAGTCATGGGGATTTTCAAAGTCACGGAATATAATTTTTTCGTGAAAATTTATGAATTTAAAATGAATGCGGTAATATGGCAAATGTTTTAGTTATTTAGCAACAATTACTCTAACCAAAATAGATATATAGATGGTTTCGAGGTGACAAATGACAAAACATATTCTTTTCAGCGGTGTTAGAAGAGGTGAGAGAAGAAAGAAAAATGCCATGAAAAGTCCCTAACTTCATTACTAACATTTTTATCACAATATATTTTCCTTTAGCCCCATTTTTTTTTAACTACCTTGAGGGGGAGGGGGGAAGTGCCGCTTTTATGGAGAACATCGGCGTCCCAGGCCTGGACCCCAAGCCCGGAAAAAGGAAGAGAGAGCTCATAAAAGCAGACGGGGGTCAGATGGAGATTCCAACAGGTATGACTCAGACTAGCAAGCCAAATTTGTCTGAAGGACAGAAAGTTGCTCAAACCGAACAGCCGCAAGAAGACTCAAGGGCGTTACCAAGGTCAATCCCCTAGAGGGAATTAAAGAAAAAATGGCGAAAGCCGGCCAGCAGGAGCTTCAAAAAGGAGGCTACATAAATTATCCAGGAAAGCCAGGACTACATAAGAGCGTAAAAGGCTGTAATCCGGGACAACCACATTATATTTCAAACAGGCCAACCAAAAGCCCCAGATCTCAAGAAGGCCAAAGGTTCCAGGAATAACAGGAGGCAAGAGTATAACAAAGAAGGCCGGAGAGAAGTTTAAAAAGGACCAGTCCAAAAGACAGCCACATCGGCAAGTGTAAAGCACAGAGCAAAATTGATGGAAAAGCCTCAAAGAGGCACTCACAGCACATAGGGTGGTTGTAATTCAAGACGGTTTCTTAAGGGCCGTGATGGAGTGAGAAAAACTAAAGGCCCTTAGGTTTTCATCACAGCACTTAGGAAAATTTCTTCAGAAGGGCATCAAGTGCGACTTCCGAATGTAGTCATAGGCCAGGATACCTCGTGGTGGCGTGATTGCAAAAAGAAACTAAGACGAGGTTGGCAAAGTTTATTGGACATATTCTTAACATTATAACTTTTAGACATTATTTGAAGGAACATAGTTGGAAAAAAGGGAAAAGGTTGAACAAGTGGAAGCTGGTACAAGAATTGATGATGTGCTGGAGAGAATGAATCATGATCGCGACGACAGGGCCTCAACGCCTGTAGACTGTGATGACTATAATGATTCTTTTCACGGCCTACAAGTTGTATTTCTCACTATTTTTGTAATGAAAATATTTATTTAACCACTTTCCATTGAGTTTTCTTTTGGACTATGGCTAATTTGTTGTTCAATCAATGGACCTGTAGGAAAATCTGATGCCCATAAATCTAACGGACTAAGCATCATCATACAATAAACACCGCTATATCAAGTAACACTCGAATCAATCCTGTTATCATTACTAATTTGTTACTGGTGGGTGGTGACTCGCATCTGGCTTGAACAACGTACATGGTGACAATAACAGAATATAACACATTCCCGGAGCAGCAATAATAATTTTGCCGGCCCATTGAACTGGTAGGAGACGGGGTGACAACTGACAGGGCGGCCGCAATGCATACAAATTCCGCGGGGTATAAATTGAGGTTATGTGTGGAGCTGCTGTAGTTACCACGATCCATCCATAGTGCCGCGATATGGCGTTTCGTGCAATTGCTTTACGGGTTTTATTACGACACGTCATTGTGAATTTAATACCCAAGAGCATGTTACGTTGCCAGCGTCGCACAGTCCCCGTTTTATTATCCCATACTTAAGACATATAAGAATCACAGCGACATTCAATATATTATCAGTTACGAGAATTATGACGTAGTGAACATATCATTTTGTAAAGAAATCTGTGATATAATATAAAAAATCATGACGCCGAAAGTGCGTTATCGAAGCGAATTTT
The DNA here is from genome assembly GCA_964006375.1 of Tillus elongatus. Taxonomy (NCBI): domain Eukaryota; kingdom Metazoa; phylum Arthropoda; class Insecta; order Coleoptera; family Cleridae; genus Tillus; species Tillus elongatus. The sequence goes on from OZ023262.1 coordinate 70,602,462, forward strand.
CATATGAATTCTACACACTTAAAATGAAACCTCACAGTAAAAATTATGCAGATTGGAGTAGGACCAAGCTGTCTTGCAAAAAAAAAAGAGAAGAACATCTACATTTTAGCTTTTTAAAGTAAATAAATGACAAAAGCACAAGGCTATATACATTACGTAATAATGTGTTTACGGGACGTAGTTATCCTTTGAACGTTCGCTGGTGACTGAAATATCACATTGATAAGTAATTTTCGGCTACAGAAACAAATGAATTAAAATAATAAAGCTAATATGTGCCAAATTGCGTTTAAATGATCTTTATAGCTCGTAAGCTACAATTTTTTAATCTACCTTTACGGAAAAACGTGCTTGTTTGGCCGATGAATTTTTCCAAAGTAACCTTACATTTTTTGAGGGTCAGTATTGCAGAATTGCACAAATTTTCTCTAGACTGCACCAAAACTACTTACTTAAATAAAAATAGTCAGAATTTGACGCTAGCAGTGGCTGAAAATTATAAGAGACCCCTAAATGAGAAGGGCAATTAGTTTTATGTCAACCTTATTATGAAAATAAACAAGTTACCAACTAAGAATGTTCCAGTCTTTTGAAAACACTTACTGGGGAGGATAAAAATATTCAGTAAAACAATCATAAAGTTTCAACGACTTTAATTGAATCAAACTTCAAATGAGCTGATCACATGGGGTTCATATGGCTTCTCTTTGGAATTAAATTATTATTAGCTATTCAAAAACTTAAATGTATTCATATTATATTAGTTAGTCATTATTGATTTAGGATTAAAAACAAACCTGACATTACAAGAGATAATATGAAGGTAAAATGATCAAAATAATCAAAGAAACAGAAAAAAAAAACAATCAGCATTCAGTGGAATTAATTACACGGTGGCCACACTGTATCACATAGCAATTCTACACAATACTTAAGTAAACACAACATTTTATGGAAACAAATTAAATTTGTCGGTATATATGTATATTAACACCGAATTACTAAATTTTTTTGAAAAACACAATCTAATGCACGACAGGCAGTATGGATTCGGTCAGCGCAGATCAACTACCGACCTCCTTTCCTTTGTCACCCATTCTTGGAACAAGTCTATGGAACTACACGGTAAATCCCAGATTTTCGCTCTAGACATATCCAAACCATTCGACCAGGTCTGGCACGCAGCGCTGCTTAATAAACTTCAGGCCTATGGCCTACCACCAAAACTTTGTATCTGGACAGCGAATTTCCTCTCCAACCGGAGTATTTCTGTTGTCGCGGATGGACTTTCCTCTAACCTGTATCCAATTAATGCAGAGTCCCTCAAGGTCCGGGTTTAGCCCCTACTTTGTTTCTTCCCCACATCAATGATCTCCTCTCTAGCACATCCAACCCAGTTCACAGTTACGCGGACGACAGCACCCTCCACTCAAATATACAATATTCTAAGCCTGCTTTTTAGCCCAATTAGATGAGGATCGCAGACTCATGGAGGGTTCTGTCTCTGTGAATCTCCAAAAAATATTAGACTGGGGAAGTAGAAATCTTGAACAATTCAACTTCAACAAATCTCAGTATTGCTTTTTATCTCATAAGAGATAGACATCCCTAGACCCAACATAATGAACAACCAAGTTGTTCAAAGTAATGAGTCCTTTTCACTTGTTGGCATTTCTGTGGATCGAAATCTCAATAGGCACCAACATGTCACATCAATTGCAGAAGTGGCTGCTAAGAAATTAGGGTTTCTCTTCCGGGCTCGCAAATACTTTTCACCAGCTAATCTCTATACCTTATATACTTCACAAATAAGGCCAAACCTCGAACACTGCTCCCACATCTGGGGTGCCGCTGCCGCTTCTACACTCGCTATCCTGGACTCCATTCAGAAGAGAGCTATGCGTCTCAGCGGTGAGCCTACCCTCACCCAAAGGGTGACATACCTTGCCCACCGACGTGCAGTTGGTGACCTCCCTTTCTTTTATAGATATCCGCATGGGCAATGCTCAGAGGAGCTTTCTTCCGTACTTCCTCCACCTGCTGCCCCCAACAGATCTACCAGGGAAACAAGAGAGAATGCACCCTTTTACTGTCCAGGTCACCAGACATAGAACATCTTGTTATGCTTGCTCCTTTGTCCCGAGGACTTCCATGTTGTGGAATTTCTCGCAGGCACATGTTATTCCTTCTCCTCCGAACCTCCAAACCTTCAAGTCCAGAATTCACAAGTTGCCTCTTTCCTTCTTGTCGACACCAACGGTACGATAATATTTAGGCTGTAAGCCCTCGTGGTGTGTTGTTGAAAAAAAAGTCACGGTTCTCATTAGTGAATTTTTTCTACGAAAATTAACTAAAAAGTATAGACGCAGTAAGTGCGTTATGGTAGCGCAGTAAAAAGTGAAAGCAAAATATTAATATAGATTTTTTTCACATAAAACGTTAAATAATGTAAATAAATTTTCAGTCACTAGAGGTTCAACAGTGTGGAGCTCCTAAATACAACGTAGGTTTTACTTATTTTTGTTTCAAAGTTTCCAACGCGTGTATAATATTGTTGAATATATCATATCATGAAGTTTTAAAATATCGTTGCTTTCAAACTTAAACTAAATATAGCACGTACACAAATGTGCCCCAACCTGTCACCTACAATATGAACAAACTTGCTATAAAAGGAAGACATACAAACTACAATATCGCATATTATGTGACATTACCTTCTCATAGAGAGCACAAAACATCCTTATGAATAGAGCGATGAGAAGCAAGAGCTTGCTATAAAACGCTGATCTCATTGTCCTCCAGTCTTGTGAAAATGTTTAATAGATAAAGATACCTGAAGTCGTAAACTGCTGGAGCCGGTAGCTGGATGGTTTACGACTGCACAGGAAACATGCACATATACTCCGTGAGCTATATATTGCCGCATAAACCGGCAGACGTAAATGCTAAAGGATTGTAATATGATATATATTTGCAAGAGCATCTTGTGTTTTGTGCAGTGCGCTCCTCGCTACTCGCGAATTGATGTTTTACATGCAACTTCTCCGCATAATAAGTTTCAATATTTCATACCGTACATTAATGTAGAACATCAGAGTTTTATTAATGGCATCCTATTACAATGTTTCGTGTAAAAGTGGGATAATAAAACGGTGTACTGAAGTTCGGGCACCTACTAGCTCAAGTGAAACGTGCACAAGCTTAGTGCCTTTTAACTGCCTGTACTTATCGCAAGAAGGGTGATAAGTATAGTATGCATTGTGTTGACCTAGTCTATTATACGCGAAAAGTATTCAATCAGACATAAGTACACTTTAGACAACCCAAAAACACATTTTTAGGACTTTTCCTCGATTCGATAACAAACCTAGTGTGATCAGAGTATTAAAAATCTAAATAACTGACAACTAAAAAGTGTATTTATAGTAGGAGTCCGCGCAATTGAAAAAGTCTGCATGCAGCAAGTGCGTTATGGTAGTGAATTTTCATTTAAATGTTTTTAATAGCAAATATGTTTTTTTAAGAAAGCAGGCATCAAATTTGCTTACCAGTATAACCTATATAGTAGAAACAATGTGCTATGTTTCATCAAAATATCTTTATTGTTTGAAAATCTACAAAAATTTCCGCAAGTAAACTTAAAGTGTTCCCGAAAAAACTGGTTTCTTGGTCAACCTTATAGGTTAATAGCAAATTGAGCTATTAAAATTTGAAGCATTTAACGAAAATTCGCTACCATAACGCACTTGCTGCGTCCCGAATTTCTTTTCTTACAAAGATGTATTATATTTCGATGGAAAATGAAAAATGCAATAACATAAGGCGTGTTCGATTAAAAAAAAAAAGAAAATTTGAATCACCAACGACTTATGGGCTACCTTGTAATTGTAGAAATAGATGTAGCTCAAGACACCCTATAATTAATGTATACAATTTTTTCGTATCTTGCATAATAACGAAAATATTAAGCTTTAAAGATTTTTACGAAAATTCGACAAAAATGGTATACCATTAATCCATAAACTCTATAATAGCCAACACTACTGCCAAAGCATCAGAGAAAGGGTCTATTTGAAATGAATTTTCTGGGAATATTTTAGTAAAATGAAGGACAATGACGATTGAAACTAAGACTTCAGGCTTTGTAAAACATTCTTCTTGAGACATTTTCCTTCCATAGCTCATATTATTTTCAGGTTCATTGCCTAAATATTACCAACGTTATTGACGTTTTAAATCGCAACTTTGACGTTTTGAGGAAAACCCAAATTTATTTTTCTTTAAATGCCTGTAACTTTTTTTGTCCTTTAACCTACAGAGCTAAATTTTGGTAGGAACTTACCTATAATGATATAAACCCGCGTACTAAATTTGGTTGCCCTTACCTTGTTAATTCCGGAGATATAAATTTGTCTCGAAAGAAAATACAAAATTTTCCGGGAAAACCTCGGCGGATTTTCCTGTCTAGCGAACTTATCCAAGCCACTTACGAAAGGAAGGTACTCACCCAGTTTTATCAAAATCGGTCCATTATTTTTTTAGTTATAGGTGTGACACACACACACACACATATATATATATATATATATATATATATATATATATATATATATATATATATATATATATATATATATATATATATATATAACCATATAAAGTCTGAAACCGACCTCGGATTTGGGTCCCAGGGGTCCTAAATAGCGCTCATTTGAAGAAATTTTTTCAAAATTCAAAAGTCGGGATCTCCTCATTAGTGATTTTTTTTAAAGAAAATTCACTAAAACAAGCACTTTCATAAAAGGAGGAGGCTATCAAGATAACAACGAACTGCCTACAGATATTTATAATTTATATTTCTAACGACACATACATGCGAGTCGACAGGAACGTGCACAAGTTCGGGAGTATATTATACAAGTTAATAAATATAAAAGTCTAGACGCAGCAAGTGCGCTATCGTAGTGAATTTTCATAAAAATGTTTTTAGTACCAAATATGTATTTTTAAAAGAAAGTAGGAATCAAACTTGGTTACCAGTATAACCTATATAGTAGAAACAATGTACCATATTTCATCAAAGTAACTTTATTGTTTGAAAATGTATAAACATTTTCCGAAAAAACTGGTTTCCTGGCCAACGAACCTTAGGTTAATAGCAAATTGAGCTATTCAAATTTGAAGCATTTAATGAAAGTTCGCTACCATAACACTTTCGCTGCGTCCCCAATTTCTTTTCTTACAAACATTCATTCTATTTCGATGGAAAATGTAAAACTGCAATAATATAAGGCATGTTCGATTAAAAAAAAGAACATTTGTATCACCAACGACTAATGGACCATCCTGTGATTATAGAAATAATTTTATAAGACACCATATAATTAACTTATACAATTTTTTCTCGTATCTTGTATAATAACGGATATATTGAGCTTTATCGTAAAAATGTGTCACCCTGTATATATGAAAACAGATAAAAGCTAAAACTAACCCTGAATATGGGTTCTAGGGGGCCTAGATCGGGCTAATTTGAAGAAATATTTTCAAAATTTAAAAATGGCGGTCTCCTCGTTAGCGAATTTTTTCTACGGGAATTCGCTAAAAATTATAGACCATTAAACGATAAACTCTATAATTAAAACTACTGCCAAAGCATCAGAGAAAGGGTCTATTTGAAACTAATTTTCTGGAAATATTTTAGTAAAATGTAGGACAATGACGGTTGAAGCTGAACACTCTTCTTGCGACATTTTTTTACATAACCCGTATTGATTTCAGGTTCTTTGCCCAAATGTTGTCATTTATGACGTTTCAACTTGCGACTTTGATATTTTGAGGAAAACTCCAATTTTTTTCCATTTAAGTGCCCATAACTTACAGACCTAAATTTTGGTACATGGTTCACTTTTTATAAGACGTTGTGAGGAAAACCCATTTTTCTTTTCTTTGCCTATAATCTTTTTGACTTTAAACTTAAAAATTGAAACTGACCTTGAATATGGGTTCTGGGAGGCCTAGTTCGCGCTCACTTGAAGAAATTTTTTCAAAACTCAAGTCAAGATCTCCTCAACAGTGAATTTTTTTAAAAAGAAAATTCACCAATAAATATATGTTTTGTATGTGTTGCCAGGCATGTAGTGCCAATTTATTGAATTTCAAGTGGTTTGACACATGGCACAGAGAAGCAGTGCAAAGGTATTAGACTTATGTCAAGTTTTACACAGCTCGATTAAATATTTAACGGCCGGTTAGTTAATAAAGGCTTCAGGCGACCAATCACAGACAATGATTCGGGTTTTTGCCATGACAACCAAATATTTTGTAGCTGTGATTGGTCATCTGAAGCCTTGATCAAGTAACCGGCCGTTAAATATTTAATCGAACTTTGTGGAACTGGGCATTATATTGGCATTGAGTGAACTCAACTAAAAACGGATGTGAATACGTTACAATATATATATATATATATATATATATATATATATATATATATATATATATATATATATATATATATATATATATAGAAACTGACTCCGATATAATGTGTTCTAGGGGGCCTAGTTCACGCTCATTTGAAGAAATGTTTTCAAAATTCAAAAGTCACGATCTACTCATTAGTGGATTTTTTTTACGAAAATTCACTAAAAAGTCTGGACGCAGTAAGTGCGTTATGGTAGTTAACTTTTATGAACATATTTCAAATCACGGAATATTTTTTTCAGTAAATGCTTACAACTTTTTGTTCACTCAACTTAGTGATCTAAGTTTTATCACATGGTATACGTTTTCTACGAAAATTCACTAAAAAGTCTGGACGCAGTAAGTGCGTTATGGTAGTGAATTTTTATGAACATATTTCAAATCACGGAATCTTTTTTTTCAGTAAATGCTTACAACTTCTTGTTCACTCAACTTAGTGATCTAAGTTTTATCACATGGTATGCGTTTTTCAATGCAAACCTGCGTATTAAATTTGATTGCCATATCTGTGTCTATATTAATTTTCTGAAAGAAACCCAAAATTTTCAGCTAGTCTGATATTCCTGGCTAACCAACCTATTTAAGCCACTTACAAAAGGAAGCTATTTAACAAATTTTATCAAAATCGGCCCCGTATTTTGTGAGTTACTGTTATATATATTTGAGCTGACCCTGAGTATGGGTTCAAGGAGTTCTAGCTCGCGTTATTTGAATACATTTTTTTTTAAATCCAACAGTCGCGATCTCCTCATTATCAAATATTCTTTCTATAAAAATTCGGTTAAAAATTATTTGTAATTACATAATCTTATCAGGTAACGTTAAAATTAAATAATACATAAAAAAAACCGTTATCAGTAGGATTTGAACCCGAGTTACAATATTGTGCCCTAATATATATTCGTCTTTCCTACTGGGCTATGGAGTATATGACATACATGACATTTAAACTAGTATGTTAACTTTCTACGGTTTCACTTGTTTATAGCAAATTTATAGCAAACAATTTATATTTCAAATGGATCCTTTGCACACAGATTCATCAAATAAAAGAAAGTAACAGTTGAAATGCAGATCTAGAATCTTGTTAAAGACATTTCATTTTTAACAAAACTCATCAGTATCAGAATCTTTGTTTAAAAACCACCAATTCTGATGTTTCAAAGCGTACCTTTCGACATTTTTAGAAGTAAAATTATAACATTCACAAAGTAATTTTTCTCGAACTTCTTGACCTTTTTACACCAAGATGAGTTTATCTTTGGCTGTAATATTTAACAGATTTTGTTTACCACACACCATATTTTGATATTGTGCAGCGTATTGGACTCCAACGACACCAAAAATGTTTTTTAATTAAATGCTTATAACCTGTTTTTTCTTTCGACTTATAGATCTACGTTTTTGCACACAGTATACTCTTTATTATAGAAATCTGCGTACAATTTAGTTGCCATAGCTTTGTTATTTTAGGAGATGCTAAAATTTTCGGAATGGAAACTCAAAGTTTTCCAGGAAAATACGGTTCAGATTTTCCTGGAGAAAGACGAAATTATCCAAACCATTTATAAAAGGAAGGTACTTACCAATTTTTGGGTTCTAGGGGTTTCTAGTTCGCGCTTATTTCAAGAAATTTTTTGAAATTCAAAAATCGCGATCTCCTGCTTAGTGACTTTTTTCTAAAATCCACTAAAAACTCAAATATGTTATCATATTTTTAATTGAAAAAATGCGGTAGTATACTAGCGTACACTTGATTGAAAGAGGCCTTTCAGTAAAAAGAATAATTCTATGATAAATCTTTAATTTTCAATCCACGATGGAAATATGATTAACTATACCTGTATAAACAAATCCGAAGTATCAATCATGTCTTTCCATTTTAGAAGGGGTAGCATTTTCCATAAAATATTTATGGGACGAAAATTCTATAACGTGTTCTATTCTCAACTTACAAGCAACGTAAATAATACAGTATTAGATGTTTTGTGTGTTGTATATATCGTGATAATGTGAAGGGCAATAAGGGAGCGGTAAAGCGACCCTCTAGCAAGCAAACAGGGCTCTAAGCACAGCAGGAGATTTGTGGCAGTTTTATTTCCTCAGGAGAGAGGGCTAGATGGCAGTACAAACAATAAAGTGTACGTTATTATATGTGTGTCGCATCTGAATGGGGCCCCGCAGTATCTCACTGACAATAAAACTACCCTCACTGTCTACGTCACGAGCTTCAAGCGACCTTATTATGAATTAATTATCTTATTCCGTGATCCTAGTAGGTTTTATCAGCCATGTTACTACTTGATTAATTTACTTTCTATAATGATGTTGTGCCATCCCCCCTGTACACATGAATAGATAATGCTAGGTTCTAGGTAGTAGTAAATGTTATATAATATAATATGTACTATAATAATATATAGGAAATACAGAATACGAGGTTAATTTATTTGATAATTTTTCTATAAATATTATAGTTCCTAAGAGTAATGATACCTTATACTCAGAAATTAAAAATTAAGGCCGATAATTTTAAAACAACTCTGAGATAGAGTCCTGCATTTATATAATTCATCTGCTGATTGGCAAAATTTGAAAAGCAATAAACCTCTACCGAGAATAATGTCAATAAGGGCAAGCCAGTAGGGAAGTTGGTTTGATAAAATTGGTGGACACATGCCCCTTATAAAGATTCTGTTACATACCAAAATTGAAGTTTCCAGGATAAAAAAAAATCTATTAAAATTAAAGTTAATATATATATATATATATATATATATATATATATATATATATATATATATATATATATTGTTTATATATTTCCTTCCGTACTATAATGATTCTGAATCAGTCCCTGCAGTGACGTCAGAGTCTGACTTCCCCTAGTGACGTCAGGGTCGGTGATCCGACATACGCATTCCGTTGTCAATGGTTCTACCGCAGTAAGACTCGACGAGGACGCGCCTAACATCCAACTCGCCAGATAAGTTATTGACATAACAAGATGCAAAGATGTAATTAATCTAAGAGAGAAAAAGCAGCATGTCAGCCTAGGTAAGAATAAATATAATATTAAATGCTCGCTTATTTTTTCAATTGCTTGTAAGTTTCTTAATTGTGATTAATATAAATAGCCTGTACTTTTGCTGTACTAAATTTACCTTAAATAATTTCTCTCACTGTAGCGATATTGTTTTATGATGGCTTGTGGTAGCGTTCCAAAATTGATATTAATTGATTATGTGCTATTATTTTGCATCAACTGTGCTCTTCTCGAAGTCAATTAAATTTTATTAACTTTAAACATAACAGATAACTCTTGTACTTACGGAACAAGCTGCCACTTGCCCTATTTAATTAGCAAAGAACTTAGCTGACCCTAACTCATCTAAAATTTTAGATCGCCCCGTTATTATGGAACCGATCAACGTTACTATGGAACCCATCACTGTTATCATGAGAATCCATCACCGTTATTAAGGGACCCGTTCCACGTGCATCCATGGCCTGGCCATCTGCCTACCGGGAACCCCTGTCCTGGTGTCCTCCACCTTATACGTTCCTGTAAACAAGAACACCTGGCATAATTCCTGAGGAGCTAGAATTATGACCATCGTCAAGCTGTCGGCATAAGGAAGCCTACTCCAGCTACTCCGCAGACACCGGCACAGTGGGGCCGGCCCCCTACAGCACCCAGCATCATGTCACCTCCAGGGCAGCAGTTCGAATCGACATCAAAGCTTATTATCTCGAAATACGTCAATGACATCCTGCAACGTAAAAACTTCATTCCTATATTCAACCCCCTTCAAAGAACAGTTGAAACCCCCAAATTTTTTGATAGGAAAAAGATTTCTTCATTTTCTATTCAAAAATGCTATTGTTTTAAAATTTATTGCAAACATTAATAGTAAAAAAAAAAGAAATTCATCAGATTGACTGCGCTACAACGCCTTAAAAAATTAATTACTAATCGCGGTTCATTATTGATAGTGAGAAAAATTAAAAAAACATCAATCTTAACGTAGTAGATGTTCAAAATGCATGTCTTGAACGTCTTGGCAGCATCCTAATCGTAGATACAAATGTCTTCTAACGCCAATCAAAATCTGACGCGTGACCGACCTAATCGCAATTGTTATTCTTCTCCTTTAGTCGGGTAAATAGGGTTTGGTTTACAATACTTCCACCCATCCCCATAGTAAGTTTAATAGCGTAATATCGGGTTTTCGTGCTGGCTATTCTAACGATCCTCGCCTCCCTCTCCACCGATTTGGAAATATTAAGTCGGGTACTACCGGACGTTGATTTGGTAATGTGCCTACTGGAACCATATCACATCCGCTGAAACTTGTGGGTTTGCTCGATCAGGATGTAAGTTTGTAAAAGTTCGCACGACATTATTTTGGTGCAGTGCTAAATAATCATCTCCATTGGAGCTGCCATCAATGAAAAGGAGACCAATGACTTGATTTCCAACTATTTCTGCCCAAACATTGATCTTTTCAGGGTATCGCGTATGTTCATCTTTAATCCAGTGTGGATTTTCTTCAGATCAGTAGCGACAAATTTGACGATTAGCATGGCTGTGAAGTACACTCATCAGAAAACAAAACATGTTCTCGTTGGATGACATTGTTATCTAACATTTCCACCATTTGTTCACAAAACGACTGTCATCCATCAAAATCGTCTTCCATGAGCTCCTGAATTTGTATCAATTTATAGGGATGCATTATATTTTCTTTTAATATTCAAATATTCGATGATGGCTTACATTCAATGTTGTGGCTGCTTGTTGACACCAAGTATGTGGGTTCTCGTCAAACTCAAGCATTACATCCAATTAGGTATCATTACTCAGTGAATTAGAAGGTTGATTTTTCCGATTAATGTCCTTATCGTACGAGTTTCAGGAAACTGAAAATACATGTAAAGTCGTGATCTATTACAGGTAATTTCCTTAACCGTGTTATAGTCTTCAGAAGGACTCTGGAGACACTCAAGTTCCATTTGATTAGATCGCGCCAAGACATAGACTTATCGTCGCCACACATTGGACAAGAACAAAGCCAACTTTTCGTTTGAGTTTTTTTAGTATTTCCGAAAATAACGTTACTTTGTGGTGCTCCTACCCAAAAGACTATACCACGTGCCAAATTTGTTGTCTGAAGTCAAAGAAAAATGTAGTTATTGAGTATAAAAATATTTTATGAATATTTGCTACCATAACGCAATTGTTGCATTTTCGTCTCAAAGTAAAAGCCAGGAAAAGGAAAATATGTTAGACACTGTATTGATGTTTCATAAAAGTCGTGTAGTATGATAAATAACTTCGAAAGCGACTGCTATTGTAAAACCTAAACAATCCTTTATGACATTTATCAAATAAATAGCAGTCTTTAGCGATACGGTCCATTGTTTTTCTTTTATATTTCTGTTCCTGATTGGATTATTGTTTTAGCTTCTAAAGATGTATTGTGTGGAACAGGATTTGCGTGTCGTCTGCGTTTAATGTCGCAACATTTATTTTATTTTCTGTCGAACGTCTTTCATCGTGTCTCGCGTTGGGTAAATAAACGGCTTTGTCTTTTGTTGACATTCTGGAATCGGATTTCTGTTTCCAGAAGCAGATCATACGAACTTTCATGTGCAAGCTAACAAACAAACATTCGCTGATCTGTTTTATCGTCCTAAAGTTTAAGCATCATTTCGGGACGATATTTGAGGTACTTGTTTGTAAAGAAAACAACACAGCCAACCATGCCGGGATTGACAGAGATAAATACCTACATACACACAACTGGTTCGGGACAAACTTTGAAGTGACAGCATGTTATGAGGTGGTGATTTTAATATGATTAAAATGGCCGCATTTAAAGCCCTTGAATCATTTAGAATTAAGCAACAAACGTTTAATATTATACAGGTTGATTTCTAAGTTGCTTCTTTTTTAGTGAATTTTCGTAGAAAAAATTCACTAATGGGGAGATCCCGCCTTTTGAATTTTGAAAAATTTTTTGCAAATGAGCGCGAACTAGGACCCTTAGAACCCATATCCGGGGTCAGTTTCAATTTTTATATGTTATATATATATATATATATATATATATATATATATATATATATATATATATATATATATATATATATATATATATATATATATATATATATATATATATGTATCACACCGATAACTCAAAAAATAATGGGCCGATTTTGATAAAATTTGGCACATACCTTCCTTTTGTTAAAAAATTTTGAGTTTTCTTTCGAAAAAAATTTATATCTCCGGAATTAACAAAGTAAGGGCAACCAAATTTGGTACGCCGGTTCATACCATCATTGGTAAGCTATCTACCAAAATCTCTGTAGGTTAAAGGACAAAAAAGTTGGTGATTCAATTTTTTTTTTGTTGTAATTGAACACGCCCTATGCTATTGCATTTTCCATCGAAATATAATACATATTTGTAAGAAAAGAAATTCAGGACGCAGCAAGTGCGATATGGTAGCGAATTTTTTTTAATGCTTCAAATTTGAATAGCTCAATTTGCTATTAACCTATAAGGTTGACCAGGAAACCAGTTTTTTCGGAAACAATTTAAGTTTACTTTCGGAAATTTTTGTATATTTTCAAACAATAAAGTTATTTTGATGAAACATGGCACATTGTTTCTACTATATAGATTGATGCCTGCTTTCTTAAAAAACATGTTGGCTATTAAAAACATTTTAATGAAAATTCACTACCATAACGCACTTGCTGCGTCCAGAAGTTTTTTTCACTGTGTATAGAAGTCTTCAGAATAAACAACATTTTCAAATAACTTTTTTCAAAAAACTGAAAAACAAGAAAGCTGATACATTTTTTAACTGTGTAGATATAGAACTCACTAAAATAAACAACATTTTCATTGTTTATTTTATATAGTTTTATAGAAGTCAGTAAATACACCCGTACAAGAAGCTGGAGAAGTGGTGCTTCCACCGCTTAGTTTATTATACATAAAGTCTGGACGCAGCAAGTGCGTTATGGTAGTTAATTTTCATAGAAATGATCTACACATTTTTTTTACGAAATTACTTCCACATCATCACAATGTCTGAAAGTATAGCATCGGCGACAAAAATTTCAACATTTTTTGTCGTTTAAACGTCGTAAAAAGTGTCAAAACATATAGAAAACATTAATTGGAAAAGAAAATTTTTTTTTGCTCTGTCGGTCTGTTTGTAGCCACGATAACTTTAGAACGAACTGAGATATCGTCTTCAAATTTGGTATACAGTTAGCACCCGACAAGCCAACAGTTAGGATTGTTTTTGGGTAAAATCGCTTCAGGGGGTAGGGTAGATGAATCGGGGTTGATTTGGTGAAATTAGATATTTTTTCGTTAAAACTTGAGATAACGTTTTAGGGTTTGTTTATTAGAAATCATTCAATTTCATCAAACATCTGGTATTCTGTGCTGAAATAAAATTAATGGTTGAATCTGTGGGGTGGAATATCAAAACATATAGAAAACTTGATTCTGAAACGAAATTTTCTTGTCTGTCGGCCTGTGTGTTAGTAGGCGCAAAAACTTTCGAACGAATTGAGATACAATCTTCAAATTTGGTGTCCAGTTAGCACCCGAAAAAGAAAAGCTTTGAATTGTTTTTGGGTAAGATCGCTTCGGGGGTAGGGAATGGTGGCTGATTTCGTGAAAATTGATTTTTTCGTTAAAACTCAAGAAATATAACGTTTATGGGTACAGTAATACGAATATTTTCTTTGCGATCAACTCATGGACCCTGAATTTATTTCATGGGAATGTCTCTCTGAGGAGAGCAGGTACAGCTATGTGGAAGTTATGATTCAATTTGCAGCACTATTTATTTATATATGCGCCAAAAGAAATAAAATTTGTTTGTAGTATTTAACAGATTTTGTTTGTGACACACAATATTTTGGTATTGTGCAGCGCTTTCACCGCCAGCGGCAACCAAATTTGTTTTGATTAAATTATTTTGGCATACCATATTCTTTTACTAAAATTTTGAAAAAAATTCTTCAAACTAAAGCGAACTAGGCCCCCTAGAAGATATGTGCAGTAGTTTCAGTTATAAAGTTTACGCTTTAATAGTCCATAATTTTTAACGAATCTTCGTAGAAAAAAATACCAGAAAAAGTACTTTGAAAATGTTACAGTTTTTCAACTTAGAACGTCAAAGTCGCGATTCTACAGTCAAAATTGGCAACATTTAGGCAACGAACCTGACAGGAATGCGGGTTATGTAGAGAAAATGTGGCAAGAAATGTGTTTTGCAGAGCCTTATGTTTCAGCTTCAACCGTCACTGTCCTTCATTTTACTAAAATATTTGCGGAAAATTCATTTCAAATAGGCCCTTTATCTGATATTTTGGAAGTACTTTCAGTTAGAGTTTATGGTTTAATAGTCTATAATGTTTTAGCGAATTTTCGCAGATTAAATTTGCTATTAAGGCTATTTGCTATTGAGGAACCAAAGGTTGCAGTGCTATCAGGGCGACGAGGCCGCGGACGAGCCCTGAGGGAGGAAAAAAAAGGGTATCTTGAGCTGCATTGTTTAAAATTATTTTAACAATCACAGGAGGTGGTTGGTGACACGAATTTTCTTTTTTAGTTATTTTCGTGGAAAAAATTCACTAAAGGAGAAGATAGCGACTTTTGAATTTTGAAAACATTCTTTAAAATGAGCGCGAACTAAGCCTTTTTGAGAATAATTATATTTTGGCAGATGGGCAAATACCTTGAAGAGGTTTCTTGGCAAGGAAAATCGGACCAGTTTTTTCGGGAACTATTTCAGTTTATTTTCGGATTTTTTTTTCAAATATGGTACCTACATTATATCTACTACCTATATAGGTTATACAGGTAGCCAAATTCTATAACTGCTTTCATAAAAAAAGACATATTTTCATTTCTTTATTTATTATATTTGCTATTTAAAGCATTATTTATAATTTTTATATCACTACCATAACGCACCTTCTGCGTCCAGAATTTTTTATTAAACTGGAAAATTAGTTTCCGGGGACTAAGTTTATTGGCCAGTTCTCCGGGTAAAGTTATTTAATGGGAAATTGCAAATTTTCTTGTAAAAAATGCTATATCTTTGAAAGTCGGCAAATTATTATTACGAAATTTAACTGATATATTGCTATCAAAATTCAGATTCAATATACTAATATTCGGTTTAGTTGAATAATTATAATCAAAGTTTTTTCGGAACTAAATTTAACAGGATTTGAAAAAGGCCGCCAAATATATTATATTGTTAGAAAAGGACATTATTCTGTTATAAAGTTGAACAGAATAAACAAAGATGGATATATTACATTACATCCATTAATTTCTAACCAACAGAACGTCACAAAATTTGATTAATATGTTATATTGACAAAAAAATTCAGATGCTTTTAAGTGAATTGTTATTTATAAAATCAACTTTAATTTAACATGTGTGTGCGCGCGCAGGTCAAGGAATGGCATTGGAAGGGTATCTATCCATCATTCACAGGCTGAATTTAAAATAAGTGAGCTGTCCAGGTAAGTTGCGGTATCAATTGCAAAACTCATGAAAGTTCACTAACATAACTCACTTGCTGCGTCGAGACTTTTTAGCGTTAGCGTTTACATCCATGATAGTCATGACCCCAAAAAAGGTTATATCTCAACACTTGGACCTTTAGCAGAAGAAATGAACAGTGAGGATTTTTAATGTGCCCAACATCTTACGATGCAGAATATTGACAGTCTTGGGACACCTGTCTTATAGAATGCCAACGTTTTGACCATTGTATTCACATGCCTCCAGCACTGGAAATTAAGAAGCATATTTCCCTATAACTGAATACTCAGGTAGGTTTTAAACATGTCTATGGTTGACAAAAGACGTTAAACCTATTTCGCACTACTTTTCATAAAAACTGATTTCGTATTTGTTTTGTTAAATATAGGCCAAGTTTATTTGCAGTAGAGTACTGTCCTGAACTGTGGTGTCTCTTCTCCAGCAGAGCGGACAAAAGGTTCGTGATCTGAAACAACGCCTAGTACAAGATAGAAGCACACGCACACACAGACACACATATACACACAATATAAAAGGGTCGGAAGCTCGCAGGATTTAACAATAGATTAGGGAACGTCACTTTACAGTGTGGTGTGCCTCTGGCAGAAGAATGCGGGTAGTTTTTCCGCGCCCTTTAAATTGATTACGGCCTGAAAGCTGCAGCGATTTTTCAGGGATGACTCGATTACTTTAGATGGTGCCTTTGAATGGATGCTATTCATCCTAATTTACAACAACCTACTTTTAAGGCAGGAATTGAGAGGGAGTTCAAATTACTATGAAGATAAATTAGCTTTAGCCAATGCTGCTTTCTGAAATATAAAAAAGATCAATTAGTTTAATTTGGAAGGTTTCGGAGTTACCGTTAAAAGCCAGGGGATCTGCAAGGGATGTAAATTGAATGAAGCGTGAGTTTTTCATCAACTCTCGGCCTTCAGTGCAAATATGTTACAGTAATACATAAGCTGAAAGCTTAATATTAAATGGTCAGTCATTATTTTTACATCTTTACCTTTAATAAAATGGGAAAGATTATGAATTCACAAAAATCTCTTTATTTAGGACCACAAAGACCATATATGGATGTCGTCGTACACAATTCTTGAGTTCCCCAAATCTGGAAAATACTAGACGCCAACAACCTATTCATCTTAACAAGTCACAGAAAGTGTACGAGGATGCAGTTGCGAGAACTAGAAAACATTATTTCATCTACTATTTATCCAAGAAGAACTAATTTATATTATCATACAGCTACAAACTGTGGATAATAAATGCAGGCGCCAAAATGATAGTTTCATTTCGAAAAGTTAATGTATATAATGTTTGCAAATTTAACCATATACAAATAAACGGCGAAGGTAAAAAATAGATTTGATACAAAAACAATACACGTAAAAAACGATTGCGTTCTCTAAAAAAAGGTTACTAAAAGTCTAATAGCAAGTCTTTTAACAAAGATGTCGTGACCAAAAAATAAAGAAACATAAGAAGAAGCACATTTAGATCTGTATTTGCCACAACTTCTTCAGAGGTTATTTAATCTGCTAGTCATATCACTTCTTGACAAGATAAAATTACCTAATAAATGTAATATACGTAAACATAAACCGGACGATAAAGAAGTAAAAACACTTGTTGTGAAGCTTAAAACTGGCAAGGCTCCTGGAATTGATCGAAATCGATCTGAGGTACTTCATGTACTAGTGGACGCAGTTATGGGGCCGCTGGTGTATAGTCAACATGATACTGAATACCGGAAGTTTTCCCAACACATTTAAGATTGCGGTAATAAAACCCATGTACAAAAGTGGCGACAAGCTAGATATGTGTAATTACCGACCTATTTCACTGATTTCTGTCCTTACCAAGTTGGTAGAATCTGTAATTAAAAAAAGAATAGTGACCTTTATTAACAAATTTGGTATAATCTCAGATCACCAATACGGCTTTAGAGAGGGCAGGTCCACACAGGACACATCTTACATATACAAAGAAATTGATCATGGAAATCCCTCATTGTGCATCTTTGTGGACCTTGCAAGGGCATTTGACACAGTGAGTCGTGCCAAAATGCTAGAGAGGTTGGTGTGCGGGGGTGGGACAGAAGTTGTTAAAGAGCTACCTCTCAGAGAGACTTCAATGTGTGAATGTGAGCAATGTGGTCAGTGTTACGAATGGGGTAGAGTACGGTGTTCCACAGGGAACTGTGCTTGTACCTATCTTGTTTATTATCTACATGAACGGCCTTTTGTCCCTGCTTTCTCGTGGAAGAGGTATAAGCTTTGCCGACGATACAGCCATCTTGTACAGCTTTAAAACATGCGCTAGTCTAATTGACTTGGTTCAGAATGACATCGCCTTAATAAAGGAGTGGTTCGATTTTCATCTCCTCACAATACACCTGGCGAAGAGTCGATTTCGAGGTTATCTTCTTCTTCGCTAATGACGTCTGTTAGTTTAGAGGTTATGCTTAGAACGTGTACGTTTCTTTCATGACTCCTGTCAGTTAACAAATGACAAATAGTGGTGTTGTCAGATTACACTAGGGGAGGAAGATGGCTTTTAAATACCGTGAAAATAGGAATCTCAATATTTATACATAATAAAACGTAGTTCTAGATTGCTCTTAAACACATTAAATCATTTTCATTAAAATTTTTATTCATTAACATTTCTCTATCTTCAGATTCAGATGAGAGTAGTCGCAAATAGCAACCCCGCTGATTGGATATTGTGACATACTTTCGTAGCCTGTCCGTTCAAAGCTTAATTTGGAGATTTTGTCTGCAGTGGCAGCGGAACCCTGATTTATCTGTCTGACCTTGTCTAACATTATAGGCATCCATTCAGAGGTAATGTCTGGTCATATCGTAGATTATTTACTTTTTATTTAGTTATAACTCAAGATTTACTGAACCGATTGAGTTTTGGTAGATAGGACCACTTATATGATATCTTGTGCCTGTAAAGTTTTAATTTAATACTTCTAGTAATTTAAAAAGATATTGCGGTTTCAAGCAGTTTGTTCATTTTCTTGTAAAAGTAATTGAGTGTCAAAATTGTCCAGCGAATTTATCCAAGCTATTAACAAGACGAAAGGGATTTCCAAATTTGGATTTATTGGTCAAGTATTTTTTTGAGTTATCGATTGAATATATATATATATATATATATATATATATATATATATATATATATATATATATATATATATATATATATATATATATATATATATATATATATATATATATATATATATATATACCTTTTAAGTGACCTTGGATTCGGGTTCTAGGGGCCGTAATTCGCGCTTATTTGAAGAAAATTTCCAAAAGTCTTACCATCGGTACCTCCCTATTAGTGAATTTTCTTACTGAAAATTCACTAAAAACAAACATGCGTGTCGAATTAAAAATTGCGAGCCTACTTCTTTTTTGGAAAGTTTGTTAGGAAATGCATTTTGTTATTTAGGAAACATGCAAAGTTCCAATCTATCGTGTTTTAAATGTTTGGCCTAACATTTTTATCTATTTGAAATATTTATTCTAAAAGGAACGCCTGAAACTTTTCAAATATGTTGGTGAAGGGAAGCATATGTTTCAAGCAAGTAAGCAAGTGGTGTTTCAATATTCTAAATTGAAAGCGGCAGGCGAGGGCAGGAATAGTAGCAGTAGATCCTGCGGAAGACCGTGCAGGCTTCTTCTTTTATTTACCGGTTCTCAGAGGGATGTCAGATGGAAATAAAGCGGGGCATTAAGCGAGCCTGACAACCGGGCGAGTCGAGCAGGGACTCTAAATGGATTAGATACAGACAGGGGAAATGAAAAAATATTACACAACTAGAGATGATAAAAAGGTGCGATTTTAATCCTGTGTAGAGCGCAGCTGAACCCTGTGATTCAAACCCTGGCATATTGTGTGCTTTGCCGGGGCAGTTTGCGCCCAAAATGAAATTGTTTTATTACGACCTCTTGAAATTCTCGCTCACAATGTATACTGAATTGATCCAATTATTTATTTGTTCTGGGTGAAATTGTGGGGTTATTATTAAGTAAGTGGTATACTTTATATACTTTTAAAACAGTATGTTAATAACAATAAGAAAAATAAACGAAATTAAATTTGCTAATAATAATCGTATTTTCTTTTAACTCTCGGGAGGTGTTTAATTTATACATTACTGGTGACGTCGGTCCCTCAGACTTTTGAATTTTGAAAAAATTTTTGCAAATGAGCGCGAACTAGGACCCCTAGAACCCATATCCGGGGTCAGTTTCTATTTTTATATGTATATATATATATATATATATATATATATATATATATATATATATATATATATATATATATATATATATATAATATGTAGCACACCGATAACTCAAAAAATAATGGGCGGATTTTGATAAAATTTGGCACATACCTTCCTTTTGTAAATGGCTTAGATAAGTTCGTTAGTCAGGAAAATCGGACGAGGTTTTCCGGGAAAATTTTGAGTTTTCATTCGAAAAAATTTATATCTCCGGAATTAACCTAGTAAGGGCAACCAAATTTGGTACGTTCATATCATCATAGGTAAGCTACCTACCAAAATTTAGCTCTGTATGCTAAAGGGCAAAAAAGTTACAGGCATTTAAAAAAAAGGGTTTTCCTCAACACGTTAAAGTCGCGATTTAAAATGTCAAAATTGGTAATATTTAGGCAATGAACCTGAAATTAATATGAGCTATGGAAAGAAAATGTCCCAAGAAGAATGCTTTACAAAGCCTGAACTCTTAGTTTCAATCGTCATTGTCCTTCATTTTACTAAAATATTCCCAGAAAATTCATTTAAAATAGACCCTTTCTCTGATGCTTTGGCAGTAGTGTTGGCTATAGAGTTAATCGTTTAGTGGTATATCATTTTTGTCAAATTTTCGTAAAAAATCATTAAAGCTCAATATGTCCGTTATTATGCAAGTTACGAAAAAAATGGTATACATTAATTATAGGGTGTCTTGAGCTACATCTTAAAAAATACTTCCACAATTACAGGATGGCCCATAAGTCGTTGGTGATTCAAATTTTCTTTTTTTTTTAATCGAACACGCCCTATGTTATTGCATTTTTGCATTTTCCATCTAAATATAATACATCTTTGTAAGAAAATAAATTCGGGACGCAGCAAGTGCGTTATGGTAGCGAATTTTCATTAAATGCTTCAAATTTGAATAGCTATTAACCTATAAGGTTGAACAGGAAACCAGTTTTTTCGGGAACAATTTAAGTTTACTTTCGGAAATTTTTGTACATTTTCAAACGATAAAGTTATTTTGATGAAACATGGCACATTGTTTCTACTATATAGATTGATGCCTGCTTTCTTAAAAAACATGTTTGCTATTAAAAACATTTTTATGAAAATTCACTACCATAACGTACTTGCTGCGTCCAGAAGTTTTTCTATTTTGCTTGGATGTGCAAACTTGACAACGCCCAGCACGTGCTGGATCGTCATTTCTTTGATTTTCAGTTGGAAGTTTCCACAGTTCCTGAATTCTGTCTCGAATATGGCGAGGAATGTGATGATCAGCTTGTCTTCTTATCATATGATTTTTGTGAGGCTAATGGAAATATTTGTCAAAAACTTTATTCTGATTACAATTTATCTTCTTTTTGGTTACATTTGTAAATAATAAACGAATTAATTCCAGTCACATTTAGCAGAGCATAGAACACAACCATAGACCATCTTCTGGTATTGCTCGCTACATTATATTTTGAAAACAGCTGATCGACTATATCAACACATATCTTTGTTTTGTTATATTCCATGATCATCATAGGCTTTTGAGTGGTTTCGTGAATTTGATCATCATGCATGGAAGAAATCAATGAGACATTTTTCTTAGGTTTTGGGACTTGCGACACGAAAAGACAATTTTCCCTGAATCCAAATATACTTGATGGAATGGGCCAATCCTGGGCACCTATAAATTGTGCCGGTAGTTGTTTCTTGTTTTTGCGAATTGTCGCTAAAAGAGTTAATTTGTGTTCATTTAGTAACTTTTCACATAGGTCAATACTAGTCAACCAATTGTCTGTACTAACGTTTCTACTAGTTCCGCTGATGGGCTCAACAAGTCTATTTACTACATCATCAAGGGCCGAGTTGCTAACGGTGTATGGGGAATCCTGTGGTGGTTTGGCAATATTTTCATATTTACCGTATAAAACATTATGGCATCTGCTAATGCAAATATTTTAACGCCATACATAGCCGCTTGGATGGTATGTGTTGCCTAAATGAGCATTTTCCGCTAAACGCCACTAGCACTTCGTCTATTGTTGTGTGATGAGAAAGACTGAAGTTTTTCTTTCGATTTTCACTTATTTGGTGGAAGACGTCACGAATTGGAGTCAGTTTATCTGTAGCTTTTCTAACATCTCTCGTTTCACGATCTTCAAATCTGATATGTTTTAGAAGAAAAAGGTACCGTTGCTGTGATATCGTCAAGCGAAACAGTTCTGGTGCATCCCCAGCCGTACTAAAAAGCTCCTCATAATTTAGTCTATTCATCTTCTTTACTCCAGCCAGGCACAACAGGCCTATTAACGCTTCCACTTCGATGGAGTTATTTGTTTCTCTTTTATAATTTCCAACGGCAAATTGCCAGATGTGCTGATTTGTGTATTTTACAATAGTTTCAATAACAGACTTATCAAAAAAAAGTTCTCCAGATTTCCACAGGGTCAGTCAAATTTCGGGTGGAAATTTTGGACCAGGTAACTGAGTAATAATGTTTTTTGTTCTTACTCTATAGGGTCGTAGGTTCTTTGGTTGGCAATATTTCTTCCATAGGGTAGTTTTGTCTTTGCCGGTATAAAATAAATCATGTCTATTCTTGGAATTATCTTCATTGTCATCTACTTCACTTTCACCTTCTTCAGTTCGTTCCCTTTCAGTGACTTCCTCTTCAATTTCTGAGGTTCTTTCTGCTTCAAATTCTTGTTCGCTTTCAGAATATTCATTTCTTTGTTCAAGGTAGTCCTCCTAGTTATCATCACTGTCGTCGTCATATTGTGAGGCTTATTCGGTATCTGACATAAGTTCGTCCACAAGTTGCTACAACTAAGCTCGGTTTTTCTCGTACGCCATTTTCCCAAATTAAACCAATATTAGGTTATGATAAGAAAAAAAATACTACCTCAAAAAAAAACGCGTTCACTTTCGGTGACATCGGTGTGAGATTCCGTATATGACTTAGGTGACGTACGGTCTGAGGCACCGTAACACGTGTACTACACCTAAAAGGCCTCGAACTAAACTGACTCGTGGCACCGCGACAGATGTGTATATTTAACACATGCATCTGTGCGCACATATCGCTCCGCCCTGCGCCGGCGTAAGTGACTGGGTTTGTCTTTGGCATCGGTATCACAGACCGTACGTCACCTGCCAAGGGTTAAGCATTAGTGATTGGACTTGTTGAGGAACGAAATTTTGTCACTGTGTACAACTCCCATTTCAAATCTAAACGAAATTATTTGGTTCCGACAGAAGGAAGTTCTGCCACATTTTGTGTGATTATAAATATTTACTTTACCAGCCCGTTCTTAAGATTTGATACCACCATTTTACGTTCTCACTTGAAATGTGTAGAAAAAAAACCAACAAATAATCTAAAGTGGACAAAAATACATCAGCTGGGAAAAGACTGATAACGAAGAGACATACTTAGTAAACGTAAACAAAATAATACAAGTTCAGGCAAACATGTAGGTAAGCAAAATTAGTATCTTATACAGTCAACCGCCTTTAAAAGGGATTGCTTTTAAAATCATAGTTATTTTTTAGCGATTTTTAATTCTTTTTTTTTGATTACTTCTATTAATCGCTTGGAGAAGTTTGTTAGCCAGCCCAACCAATCGGATTTTATTAAAAAAATAGTGAATTTTCTCAAACAAAAAATCACTAATGACGACTTTTGAATTTTGAAAAAATTTCTTCAAAGAGAGCGAACTAGTCCCCCTAGAACCCATATTCAGGGTCAGTTTCAATTTATTTAGAGGTACTGTGGGATAACCAGATTGATACCTGCTTGCATTAGATATACATATTTGCTATTAAAAACATTTTTATAAAAATTCACTTCCATACCGCACTTGCTGCGCCTAGACTTTTTAAGTTATTTAAACGAAATGTCGTACACGTATTTCGTTTATAGTTGGAAGCGCCTAACGTAATCAGAAATTGAGTTATTTTAAATTAATAGCCATTAACAAGATAGCCCAGGTTCTTAATAGCGGAGAAGTCATATTAGCTGTTAACATAAACACTGATTAAAGTGTGAATGAATTAATCCTTGGTTAAATTTACTCTAGGGTCAAATATGTTTAGGTGTTTCACAAACTGTTCAAATTCTTTAGGATACACATATATAATTTTTGTAAAAAAAAGTATATCATTTCTATGAAAATTCACTACCATAACGCACTTCGTGTGTCGAAATTTTTTCATATTTTTATTTACATGTAAGCTTTTTGTTTATCTGTACAGACATCTCATCATAACAATATGTTTAATGACTCAATCACTTTCCTACCCCTTCGATGCCTATCACATTTAAAACGAACCCAATCAGATATAATGGCACGAGCTACAGATCAGTGATGCTCTAACAACAGCATCACCCCACATTATTCGTAAAGAAAGGACCCCTATAAACAGGGTGCCCGATTGTGAATCATCCCTAAGTGAGTCCCCATGATTATAACATAAACGTTATAACCCATAATGAACAATATGTCGCTTAATAGGGCTTCGTGTCCCCCTTGTAATAACTAATAATGCTCTTTCCAGCTCTCGTAGTAACACAACACACTCTCTCCATACTCTCCATCCTGCTGACATACTACAGTTGTTCCAAGCTAACTTGTTTTTGCGGCATGTTATTTGCCATTGTGTTGAATCGATGTTTTTCCTGCTTTGGGAGCGCAGAAAAAGAAATACTACACATACATCTTGATGTAAACAACGGAACCGAACATTATTTTTGCTAATGGTAATTACCGTTCCAATTAGCAACTGTGAAACACGAGAAAGAACGGGAATATTGTATTAGCAGACGTAGGAAATAATAGCAACCTGCATCAGTTAACATCGGAATATACGGCATTATAAAATGTACTTTTATGCATGTTCCCTAAATAAAGAAATATCTCATTCGGGATTGTAATTAGGATTAAAAATAATGAGAAACTGCATTATTAGGGGAAAAAGGCTGACGGAATAGATGTTGCTCGCTTAGTAGTGGCAGAAAATTTCATCAAGCAATTAACGCGATGTGTCGGGGTCGGGGTGAGTCACTTCTCTAACTATGTTTCCATAGGATGTGCTGTTTTATTTCTTAATGCTTCCTTTTTTGCGTCTAGTGCGTTATGACAGCGAATTTTCATGATAGATCTACCAAATCGAAGAATCGCAACAACAAAAATTCTATCTCATCAAACAATCCACTTGGTTTGATGAAATTTAGTACGCATGTCGTCCTTATAAAGATTTTGTTACATACAAAATGTGGAATTTCCTAGGTTGGTAGAAATTTAAGTTATTAAATATCGATATATATATATATATATATATATATATATATATATATATATATATATATATATATATATATATATATATATAGGTGTTTTAAAAACTGTCAGGAAGAAATGTCAAAATTATTGTACTGAAGAATTATGGTTTTTAAGAAGATTTGGCTACAATTAATACTAATATTTGAATCAAAGTAAATAACAATATATATGGCTACAGTGGAAGCGTTAATGGGAGCCGCAACAGCAGAAGGAGAAAAATAAAAAATAAAATCAAAAGTGACATTTTTGAAAGTAAGTTTCGATGATAAACGGAGGTTGGGAGAATGTTAAAGAAAATTGTGTCAATCCAATCACAAGCATAGCCTGTTTGTAAAAGGAATTGTCTAATTTACAAATTTACATTATTAATAAATAAGTATATATATATATATATATATATATATATATATATATATATATATATATATATATATATATATATATATATATATATATATATTTATTAGGTTTAGATTCGTGGAAACTTTTTGATTTTTGGACAAAAAATAAACATTAATTGTGTTTTTGATTTAACTACGTTTCGCCGCCTCATGCGCGGCTTTTTCAGGCTTTTTATTTATTTATTTTATTTTATATTAATCTATTAACATTTCACTTTTACGGTTGAGATATGTCAACATTGAAAAGGGCATTTTTAGAGAGTAGGCTCCCTTTATATCATTGCAATATATATTTTTACAAATTATTTAGATTTATATCTTACCTGTGTGATACACCATCACTCAATTGTAATTGCCGGGAAATATACCTTAGTTGCTAGTTTATTTTAATTTCTAATCTTTAAGTACGTTATTCTATTTAGAGAGGACATTTTGTATTATTATCCGCATTTGAAACAGACATGCCTGTTTCTTAGTTGTCGGTAAAACTCTAACACGCATGTGTGTTTCAAATACGGATAATAATACAAAATGTCCCATCTAAATAGAATAACGTACTTAAAGATTAGAAATTACAATAAACTATAGCAACTAAGGTATATTTTCCTACAAGTACATTTGAGTGATGGTGTACCATACTGGTAAGATATAAATCTAAATATTTTGTATAAACATATATTGCAATGATCTAAAGGGAACCTACTCTATAAAAATCCATTTTTCAATGTTTACAGATCTTAGCCGTAAAAGTGAAATGTTAATCGATTAATATGAAATAAAACAAAGGAATAAAAAACCTGAAGAAGCCGCGCATGAGGCGGCGAAGCGTCGTTAAATCAAAAACACAAATGTTGTTTTAATTTTTGTCCAAAAATGAAGAAGTTTCCACGAATCTAAACGCAATAAATTATAACATAACTCTTCACGAAAAAAAAACAAACGAACTACGAGTATATATATATATATATATATATATATATATATATATATATATATATATATATATATATATATATATATATATTGTGTTGAAAAATATTTCACGTGAATTGCATAGAAGAACCAACCTTGGTATTAAAAGGGAAGGATGGCAAGTTGAAATTTTATATTTATGTCGCTGTTATTATCCATGTTTTGTTAAATGATGCGACATATGATTACCTGCATAAAAAGACACATTGTTAGTTATTATTTATTGTGATATCCGTTGTGTTATTCCTTAGTAATTCCTCTATCTAGAGCTTGGGCCCCATATCCTTTTAAACGTACATGATAATCTTCCTAGAGCCACTAAAACAACATTCGCCATTTTGATTTTAATATTCCAGAGTCAAGTAATGAAAACAAGTTGATGGTGACGGAAGACAATAAACTTATTACCTGTGAGCAATACGCTTTGGCTTAAAGCATGTCAAATTTTTGGACGGTCTGGTGGATCATAAATTGATATGGGATGACCACTGCAGATACGTTTCAGAGGTCGTCTACGCGTCTCTTTTGCGGAGTCTTGCAAACGAGGTTTCAAAGAGCACTTTGTTAACTGCTTACTATGCATATGTTCATAGTATTATCTCTTATGTCACATTAATCTGGGGCCATTCTCCGCATTTTGACCTTGTTTTGGGGGTTCAACGAAGGGCTATTAGGGTTATAGCTACTTTAGGACACACATAAGGTTTTCGTAAAGCTTTTAGAGAACCAAAATTTTAACTTTGTCATGTGTACGGGAAGTACATGGCTACCCTACCAGAAACAACACCAACTTAAATATATGTTATTCGCGCTTAATGTCGACACGATATGGTATCGACTATTTTGGGGTTACATTTTTTAATAAACTACCAAATTAATAGAGCAATTTGAACCGAAACTTAAAGAAAAAACTGTGAAGTCGCTAGTGGTAAACTCGGGCGCCATGTGTTGTCTTTTGATCTTACTTTATTATCGTCGTAAGTTTATTTTCTTTTAATTTTATGATGTTTGTTATATATGCCACAGCTTTTATTTATTACGTTGACTTGTGCAAACCTTTTACATGTACCAGCACCAATAAATATAAAATATTATTATTATTATTATTATTATGTATTCTAAATAAATTAATTTCTGTTTGCGATTCAAAGGCATTAATGTTTGTTAGACAATTAATGATGAAAAAAATTTACAATAACAAGAATACAAAAAGTCCTAGAGTAACACTACGTAATTTAACAACTGCTATTAATTAAAAATACGTAGATAACACTGGCGGAAAGACGCAGAAGTAAACCGATCTGGAACAAGTTTTAATTGGGGGTGTTGGGGACTCAGAAGAGGGGTGTGATGGGTTGAGGAACAAGGGAAGGAGCGATGGCTGGAAGCAGCGAAACTCGTCGGGGGTAATTGAGAG
Organism: Tillus elongatus; assembly: GCA_964006375.1. Classification (NCBI taxonomy): domain Eukaryota; kingdom Metazoa; phylum Arthropoda; class Insecta; order Coleoptera; family Cleridae; genus Tillus; species Tillus elongatus. Next base: position 70,630,973 of record OZ023262.1, read on the forward strand.
AGATTAAGAGATCGGGCGCACCGCATAAACACAACCCTCCTCTCGCTCTAGCGCAAATCAGTTTTCAATTTGAGATCATTGAATAATTAATATTGACTCTGGGTGTCTCTTCCTATTAGCTGCTCTTTAATGCAGCATCTAGTTTCACCCGTGTCTCTAATCAAAATGCAGAAATCACGTCTTCACCTTATTAACATGAAAATGACTTTTAGGGGAAGTTTGACTTACGTGCGAGCATTATACGAATTTCCTTATACACTTCATCAATTATGACAGCTATTTCTGACTTATTTAAATACTATTAAGGGCTTCTTTAATGAACAAAATAAACAGAAGAAACCGATTTTCAGCACATAATGATAAAACATCCTATATATATATATATATATATATATATATATATATATATATATATATATATATATATATATATATATATAATTTATTTACAAAAAAATTATATTTCAATAGAATTACTACAATCCTATAAATAAATAAAACCTATAATAATATTCATTGACTATAGACAACAATAGCAATCAGAAAACCACTCAGTTTACCCCTTGTCTGGTAATCCCAGACATCAAATTCTGGAGGCTTACGGTAGTGTGCGTATATAGTAAATTGTACATTATGATGTTCTGAGTAATGTGTAGAAGCTTCAAGTAGGTTTCGTATGCCGATCCCCAGCACGATATGCCATACCTCAAAATAGACTGAACCAAACTATCATAGACTACCAGTAAAATTCTTTGATTTAAGATGTCACGCAATATATAGAAAATATGTACGAATTTTCTAAGTCTTTTGTTAAGGGTTTGAAGATGATTCTATTTTAAATGTTGATCTATTATGATCCTAAGATATTTTACGCTAATTTCGCACATGATTACTTCATCTTTCACCCGAAGACCAGGAGCACTACGCGGGAGACCCACCCTTGTTAGTGAAAAAGTGATCATCTTGGTTTTCTAAGCGCTCAAAACTAGATTATTAGAAGCCAAAGACGCAATAAGCTCTTGAAATAGATTAGAGCTACACTCGATAGCTTCGCTGCAGGTATTTGAATCGCATTGCATCACTATGTCATCTGCATAAGTTATAAGATCGCAGCGGCTCTCAAATTTCTCTAGGATGTGATTTATATAAACCAAAAATAGTATGGGACCTAATATAGATCCCTGAGGGACCCCATATTTAACTACCTGTGGATTATTTAAAATATTACCTATTTTTACTACCTGCTGCCTGCCATACAAGTAGTTTCTAAATAAAGTCGGACTTACACCCCTTACGCCCATCCAGTCTAGCTTTTGCAGAAATATGTCATGATTGACCGTATCAAAAGCTTTATGAATGTCTCAAAATACCCCAACTGTGAATATATATATATATATATATATATATATATATATATATATATATATATATATATATATATATATATATATATATATATAAATATATATATATATATATTATATATATATATATATATATATATATATATATATATATATATATATATATATATATATATATATTCACAGTTGGGGTATTTTGAGACATTCATAAAGCTTTTGATACGGTCAATCATGACATATTTCTGCAAAAGCTAGACTGGATATATATATACACGTCAGACTTAAGTCAGACACTGTAGTTGAGAATTAGCGCCAGGCGCCGTCTCTAGTATTGTAGCGGCTCTAGGTTTCCACATGCATACAGTTCAAACAAAAGGTCGCGGTGGGAAGAAGACTAGCGAGTCCCCGCAGGACTGAAGTGATGTGATCGAACGCCCGTCGCAGTATTAGCCGGGGAAGTAGTTGTTTTCGCTCGCTAGTTTTGTTACCATAGCTTTCTTCTTGCTGTACTGTGTGTACGTGGAAGCCCAGAACAGTCACAGAACCAGAGAACTTTCACCCCCTTAATTTTAATAGGGACGTTAGGCCGATTGGCACCCTTTTGAAAAGTTCTTTTGATTCTCTATTCAACGTTGCAATTTGAAAATCTACCGTTTACATTTATTTTAGATATATGCCTTCAAAACTTCAGAATAAAAACATCTAAAATAGGAAAATTTATTTCGTGTTTAGCCCATCAATTTTTTTTAAGTTATTTTATATTGGTTATATTGGATTCTAGAAAAACATTTTTTAGTCTTATGTTTTCGTTGATAAAGTGTATGAGTTTTTTTCCGTCGGTTTTTCCCGTTAGCAGACACATCCCACAAGCGGACAATAAAGTTGGAACCGTTGGTGTCCGCCTGTGAGAAGTTTCACTGTATGTATGTATGCATGTATGTATGTATGTATGTATGTATGTATGTATGTATGTATGTATGTATGTATATATATATATATATATATATATATATATATATATATATATATATATATATATATATATATATATATATATATATATATATATATATATATATATATATATATATATACATTCATATAAACACTTAAAAAATTCAAACGGACTTTGGTGTCGGGTTTTAGGGGCCAAAATTCACGCTCATTTGAAAACATTTTGCAAGCTCTACCTTTTTATTAGCGAATTTTTTTCTAAATAAAAATTCGTTTCGACTAATCTGTAGATTTTAAAATTGCAGCTTTGAATCGAGAATCATAAGATCTTTCCAAAAAGGTGCCACTGAAATTAAGGGGATGACAGTCACACCCGCTATGGGTTGATTACTACAACTGTTACGGTTCCCATGCAAAACAACATGTTTTAGTCTCAGCAGTTCATGGGAAAAGCCTCGAACAACATTTTATATGGAACATCTTATATATAGGACAAAATTTCGATATAAAAGTGCTAAAGATTCAAACATTTAATAAGGCTTTGTATGTAGGCGGGCATAGAGATAAAATATGCTAAGCTTCACTATTCGGAAGCAGCTTAAATTGAGGAGCCTTGCATCCATAATGGCATTGCACGCTAAAGGTTTTAATCTTTCTTACAAAATTAAGAAATATATACGAGGCAAGTGCGTCATGGCACATTCTAAAACATTCCATAAATAATTAACTTAAAAAAATTGTATCTCCGAAAATAATGAAGTTGGTTTGATCAAAACTGAAGTTTCAGAGGTAACAGAAAATTGGGTATATAAAATTTGAATATTTTTCTGTAAAAATGTGTTACCATAGCGCAATTCCTATATCCGGACTTTTACTATACAGCTCACAATGTTCCCTGAGGCCGGCTACCTTTAGCCGAGTTATTTTTGATGTTTTGATTGTCACTAGTATAGCACTTTAACGAGTTGTAATGAGAACTAAATCACCATTGTGAAGTTGGAACGAAACCGGTATGTGTTTCTAATCATGGACATAATGCATTTGGTCTTACTATTCTGGTACATTAGAGACATCCAGGTTTTAAAAGAAACACGCTGGCCGGATGAAATCCTAGAGGCCAGGTGTTGACGTCTACCGTAGGACAGCAGTTCTGGACCGCCGTCATTATGCGCATCCAAACCAACTGTATGAGGTTGGTCTATATACAAAAATTGACGCAAATGAGTCTTTATTTATTACGCTATTTATGCAATTTTAAAATCTAGAATTAGTGATGATCAACAGCCAAAATAAAACAATGGCTCGTTACCAAATGTAATAAAATACACATCAATTCTAAATTAAATGTAAGATTATAAACAGAATCTAGAGACAGTTTTATTTAATGTTTTCATTCTCCAGTAATACAGAATGAAATATTAATCCATGTGGAAGTCGAGTTTATAAATCTCCGAGTAATGTTTTTCCAACATTTGCTATCAGTAGAGGAACAATTTAATTTTATTTCATGTAAGTTGGCCGGTATCCAAGAGCAATTCTTTCAAAGCTTTATCTCAATGAGATAGCATAAGCGTTTAGGAATACAGCCAAAACTGCAAATCATCCAGTCTCCGGACCGGGATTGTAATGCAGACTGCAGTACAATAGAATAATTCAAAATAAAGCTAGTTTTGTCTGTTGTCTATTGTTGTTTATTGTACTTACAAAGAAGATGTGTACTCTGTTCTTGGTCATATTCTTTTATTTTTAAGAGATTTTCGCAGAAATCCGAGTTTAGTTCAACTTATACTAAAATGATAGTCAGATTTCACAATGGATATGATTGTTTGTAACATTGGAATTTGAAATCTCGACAACGCGGGAAAAAGCAGAATAAACAACTGTTAGAATTCTTTGCGGTTTTACTTTACTTGGCTTGGCTGTAACAATATTCAGTTGTCTTTTAGTGGTTTTTAAAATGCATTATTCCTCCTGTTACCTCTAAAACTGCTATATAATTTTGACAAAATATTCAGGGAAAACTTTTTTGAATTTTAATATTGCTGTTATTTTTTGATATTTAGTTAAAGTTAGAACTATGGATTCCACCACTATTTATTAATCAATTTAAAACATTCATAAACAAACAAAAAATCAACAACCCACCCAACTGTTTATGTACTAACCTTAAAAAGTTGGGTGGTTGAATCAAAAACACACTAAATAATAAATGTCAACTACACGGGTAAGTTCCTGGCTGGTGAGTGAGTGCCGAGACGAGACGAGTGACCTGGCTGGGCAGAATGAGGTGACCATCACCTGGGTGCCGGGTACTCGGGGCTCAAAGGCATTGAAGAAGTTGACAGTCTCGCGAAGAGAGGGTCAGCAGAACCATTTATGGGACCAGAACCGGCTCTGGGCGTGACAAAGAGCACTGCCAGGGGATCCATTAAGACCTGGGTCAGAAACCAACACAAGGTGTACTGGGCAGACTGTCCAGGACATAGAAGTCAATAATTGACGAACCCAGTTCAAAGAGAGCTGTCCAGCTGCTAAATCTTAGCAGAGGGCAGCTCAGAAACACAACAGGTCTCTTGACGGGACAGGTCACATGGCCGTCAAGAAACACCTGCATCAGATGGGGCGGTTCGAAGGGGACCTCGCATGCAGACTCTGCGGCAAGGGGGATGAATCAGCCCAGCACATCTTGTGCGAGTGTAAAGCTCTGGACCGCAAAAGACAAGTGATCTAAGGTCAGTCTAGACCGGAGACAGAGCAATATAAAACTTCACCCTACCAATCGCTGTGCAGACTAGTTCAAGGCACAGTGATTTTGGAATGGATGGAGTAAGACTAAGGGTATGCACAATCAACTAAAGGTTGCAGTGCTATCGGGGCGGCAAGGCCGCGGACGAGCCCTGAGGGAAAAAAAAAGATGTCAACTTGATTACTTTTTCACGATTTTGAACTTATCACATGGCGTTGCCTTCTCTACCCTGTACAAGTGCTGCCCGGCGTGATGGCTTACTATAAGTCTTCGGATGGCTGCCCGCGTAGAATTATCCCACTCCTCAATAGTGTCAACGCTTCAGTTGTGATTTGGGGATTTGGACGTGGTTAAATGAATCCCAAACATGTTATATAGGATTCATGCCTGGGTTGCATGCATGTCAGTTAAGGCTGTGAATGTTTTGATTATTAAGATAATCAAGAATTAAGGATTCGAGTATGCGCCTATCATTTTGTCGCATTAAGATACAATTTCCATCAACAACATGGGCTTGTGGGATGCAGAATCTCTCGTCAATGTACCCTTGGGCTGTTAGTCTTCCGTTTCGTGTGATAATAAGACACATGCGAGTGTTATTCGCCCACCACCGAAAAGGGCGGCTTGATGCACTGTATTTGACCTAACACGTTCTCCAAGTCTTTTACAAACTCTTACATCTCCATTATTACCAGGCAAAGCCAGCTGAGACTCATTGGTAAACCTGACAAGAGTCCAGTGACGAAGGTGCCAGTTCAAGTGTTCTCCAGCAACCTGATTTATTGACGATGTTCTTTGGTCAATTTGGGCGCTTTTTCACGGCGTTAAGATCTCAATTTAGCGTTTTTCAACCAAGTGGCAGTTAAGTCACTAATTTTTGTTCTTCTTGCTCCGACCAGATCCTGCTAAAGTGCTCACGCAGTTATGCGTACGATTTAGAAGAGCTTTTAATCGAAGATAAGGTTCAATATTTTCTGTACTTTTTTCTCTTCAGACTTGTACCTGGTCGCTTTGTTACGGTACCTGTTTCTCTGTATGGTTTCCAAAGTTTCCATATAGTTCTCTGTACAACACCAAGCTGCTCGACCACAAAACGTGGGTAATATCCGTCCTGAAGTAATGTTACAGCTCTGCTAATTTCAATCGTTGCTGATTGTTGAACCATTGCTTCATTGGAATGTAGTAAAATGCCAGACTGGTTCGATATTGTTTGACACTTAAATCACTCACAGCCTGCTTACACATATATTCTTATTTTATTTTATTTCATTTTATTTTTGTTAAGGTCTGACATTCCAGGCTATAAGTCGATTATAAAAGGGAGTATTCGAGCAACATTTTGTAATTACTTAAATAAATGATGGTTCAGTACATCTTGATGTCAACGCTACGTTCGATAAATTCCTAGCCTTCGTAATAATGTGATTTGAGCAAGCTTAGAAGCGCGTATACCTAGAGCGATGTGATAAAAAACAGCTAGGTAACATTAAATTCCTGAATTATGCAAGACAAAGAACTCCTGTCACTCAGATTAAAGAATTCTATAGACAACTGAAAAGGTAGCAGGATATTAAAGTTAAGGCCGAGAAACATGTATTCTATGGCCAGATTATTACCGGCGGAGATAATAAGGCGAACGGGCTGGTTCAAGATTCTAGAACTGCTTACAAGGAAAACAACCATAATATTTTTTTGAAACCATTTACTAAAGATAAAGTGGTTTGATTTTGTCACTTGAAAGTAAGCATTTCTTTGGAATCGATCAGTTGTCGACATCATTAATTAAAAGGTGTGCCGACATTATGTTGAAGGTTTTGACCCAGATCTCACCTTGTGTTAGAGAAGTGTACATTTATAGAAAAATAAACACCATAAAAAGTTATCTCGACACATAAAAAAGGTGATTTGAACCTTATTGAAAACTACAGGCATTGACCATAGCCAACACGTTATCAAAAATAAGCTAGAAAGCAATGAACAAGATTGGTGAAATTTCTGGAAAGTTTATAACACACCCTCAATATGGTTTTCGGAAAGAATGTTCTGTATAAAAGAAGTCACTACACAATTTTTTCAATTTGATCGATGCAAACAAATATATAGTTGCTATATTCTGTGTTTTATTATAAGTACTAGATAATGTAGACCACAAAATCATTTCCAGAAAAATTTAAGCCTTGGGAATGCGCGGTTGTACGCGTCAGTTGTTTATGTTATATCTGCAAGATCGAGAAATACATGTTAAAATCCGTAAGGAAAATTTTGTAGGTGCTATTGTTCGGCCGCGAACTCCTAGGTGAGATGTGGTCAGGCATATCAAGATCTTGTTATTTATAAATGACTTGCTGGACCAAATTAGAAATGAGAGGTGGTTCATATACACTGCCTGGTGATATGCCTGGGGTAGTGAACATAGTGGTGTCGGCAGTCATGAAGAATTTTGTGAGCTGACGTAAGCCCAAAACTCTGTCTGTGTATTTTGTGAATGATTTCTTATTAATTAATGATAAATCATTACCAAAATAAAATATGTTACAGTTGAAACACACAAGGTTTGTCGGTTATCATAATTAGTGGCAGTAGTATCAGACATTGAGAACAAGTGTACATTCTTGGGTATCTATAATAAATTAAATTAAACATTGCAGGTATTATGACGTCCCACTCAAATATGCACAATTATAATAGAAGGGACAAGAGAAATATTCATTTACCTGCTCTCCATAGAACTCAATACCGACAGTTCAAGTTTAAATTAAATATCTCAAGAAATGGCGAAAGCATTTACGTTTAAAAAGGGGACTTCTTTGATTTTTCAGCAGTGAAGTTCAATATTGAGGCGATTGGCGTAAGAAATCATTTTCTACCATAAAAGCTGAAGATATGACGCGAATAATAAATTAAATTAAACATTGCAGGTATTATGACGTCGCACTCAAATATGCACAATTATAATAGAAGGGACAAGAGAAATATTCATTTACCTGCTCTCCATAGAACTCAATACCGACAGTTCAAGTTTAAATTAAATATCTCAAGAAATGGCGAAAGCATTTACGTTTAAAAAGGGGACTTCTTTGATTTTTCAGCAGTGAAGTTCAATATTGAGGCGATTGGCGTAAGAAATCATTTTCTACCATAAAAGCTGAAGATATGACGCGAATAATAAATTAAATTAAACATTGCAGGTATTATGACGTCGCACTCAAATATGCACAATTATAATAGAAGGGACAAGAGAAATATTCATTTACCTGCTCTCCATAGAACTCAATACCGACAGTTCAAGTTTAAATTAAATATCTCAAGAAATGGCGAAAGCATTTACGTTTAAAAAGGGGACTTCTTTGATTTTTCAGCAGTGAAGTTCAATATTGAGGCGATTGGCGTAAGAAATCATTTTCTACCATAAAAGCTGAAGATATGACGCGAATTTGTCAGAACAGTCATTTTTATGGCAGACGCCAACACGGTTAATAAAATATGATCTGTAAACTATTACGTGTTGCAGCTACTTTTAAAATCGCAAATACTTCGCAAACTATTAATTTTCGCGTGAATCACCAAGTATAACTTTTTTGTTAGAAAATACAGGCTATTACTATTATATTTATATAATAGAAAATTTTCTAGCGACGCTAACAAAAAGTGTAGGTATTTTTACCACCTAAAGGGTACTGCAAGCAGCGATCTCTTTCAGCTAGAGCTAAATGGTGAATTTTTTTTTTCTCAGTATGAAAAACTCATATGTACCAATTTTCAAGACAATAACTCTAATACTTTTCTAGTTATCCAGAAAAATCTAAATTCAATTTCTCACTTTACCACCCTGTATCTTCTTTTAATATAAATTTTAGTAATTCTTCTACCGCTCTGTGTGCCATTACTTTTGGACCGTCATGTATAAAAGTTGAAGCGGTCTATTATATGAAGTAATAACGTGGAATGTTTTTCGACAATTTAGTCTCGTTAGGAAAACTTGAAAGAAAAGAGGAGATATTGGATTATAGCCAAGTGCTCAAGTTTCAGGGGAACAAGCATCACTGAATGATTCCACAACTAACCGACAGAGGCCGCAACACGCTTCGCTGGCGCTGAAACTCTTCTGAACGTTTCTTTCTGGCAACTCCAACGCGTCAACTACATTCTATTTATCGAGTTCTCTGGACTGATGATCAAAGCGCTAGGGAAAGACGGTTGCTTTTTCATTTCACACTTGTCAAAGAGGTATAAACAAATAAACAGACAGAATGTGACACCTTCTTTGTGCACTGTTGTCAGAATGTTAAAATTTTAACACAATTTGTAAATGAATCAACAAGAAACTTTTAAGATGTAAACAATAAAGAGAAAGTTATCTGTATATTTATAAATTTAAAATGTTATCTTACACAACCATTATTAAAAAGAAGATCTGGGGCAGGAAGCGCATTATGGTAACGAATTTACATTAATGCTGAACACACTAAACAAAAATTGTTTAGTGACTAAACTACTATATGCAGGCGGGTGTTTTATTAAGAACCTAGATTCAACAAGTATGTCTAGCCAACACAAAAATATGATGCTTCAACACAACTTACGCCCATACCAAGTTGCGCCCCTGAGAAGATATAGGGGTTGAAAGTTGCGCTAAAAATTACATACAAAAAGTTAACATCTTGGGAACCGTTTAATCTGCAAGAATCATCAAAAACGCATTTCAACAGCATTCAATTTTATAACATGCTTTGCCTGACATACCCAACTTTCGGACACATATAGAACAGTCGGTATCAATCTCTGTCATATACAGTCACTATGGCTTCTTTAGATATGCATTCACTCTTGGCTACAATGGTCATAGCTCCCAGCACCCCTCTGCCTGCATTTACTCTACTCTCTATCTCATCATCTATTCTTCCGTCGTTTAAAAACAGTCTTCCTAAATATATTCCTTTACTTTCTCCACTAGATTATCATTTAGCAAGAGACAGCAATTACTTGTTCCACCCTCTTTATCAAATACCATAACTTTAAGTTTTTTCTGCGTTTATGCGTAGGTTCATTTTATTTGTTACTGTGATCAGTCCCTGTTTTTTTTTCAGATTCTCTAAGTAGTAATGTATAACCAGCGAATAGTTACATATTACCTCAATCGAATTCATTTTTATGCCTTCTGTCTCCGAGCAAACTTATCTTATACATTTATTGTTTCTATACGTCAACACAGAACCTCGGTGGTTCAGGGGTAAGAACGTGTGCCTCTGAACCGAGGGTACTGGGTTCGATGCCAGGGTACTCCTTTCACTTTTTCAGTACAAACTGTAAAACTAACATCAACCGAGGTTCTGGCATTGTATTTGAGCAAGTTGAATGTCTGCACGTTCCGCCCTTCGGAGGGGGCGTAAAGCCGTCGGTCCAGTGTCCATGCGATGTTGGGCACGTTAAAGATCCCTACCCGCCTTACAGAAAGGCAGGGGTTCGACAAACTTTTCAGGATAGTGAGGTGAAACTGCTCCCTGGAGTCGGTGTGTGCCATAGTCGCGGAAATAGGCCGACGTTAAAGAAACAAAACACACACACAAACGTCAACACTCCTGTATTCGACATGATTAAAAAAGGGATTGAAATTAAAGGCTTTTTCTACCAGACAATATATTTATTGTTAACCCTACGTGTTTCGGTTTATATGAACCATCTTCAGGGATTAAAGACTATTCCTGTTTTTTGATTACAGAAAATGTGCTGTATAAAACGTGATTAAAGTTTTAGTTTCATCTATTGCCTTCAGATTTCCAGACGAAAATGACATTGCGTGAGAGAACAGAAGAATCTCCAGACTTGAAGCAGCTAGAGGATGAATATAGACGACGCTTAGTTTTTATTTTATTAAAGCAGCAAAATGGAGTCTCATACATTTGTCCATGGATATGTCGAATACCCATTGAGACATCACACATCCTTGTTTGATACCCTGTTCACTTCTAAAATAGTCATTGAGCATTCCAATAGTTCTCACACATGCTCTACTGCCATTATATAGTGATTTAATGCCTCAAAATGGCCAATCATCCACACCATATTGTTTCGAAATACTAGCTTCTGCTTATCTGCAGCTTTTTCCAAGTCTACAGATGTGCTATATACTTTCTTTCCCACATTCAAGCGCTTTTCAAATACCTGTTGAAGTAAGAATATTTGGTCAGTACAGCCTCTTTCTGTCATGAACCCACACCGAACATGCCAAATCTTTTCCCTCGGTCAGCTGTCTCACTCGTTCTATCAATATTGCTAAGTTATTGCTCAATGGTTTATAATTTTTTCATTCACTCCTGCTTCCTTTATCTTTATACAAAGCCACCATGATAGCGTCCTTTCACTCACTTGGTACTTGACCTACTTTTATGCATACGTTAAAAAACTCACCTAGCCATACGGCCAAATTCGAGCATCCATACTTTAACATTTCTCCATGGATTTTATTAACATGGTCGTCACCTGTTACTTTTATATTGCTTTTTTAAGTTTAATTTATTGGACGACTTTTTCTTAAGCAAGTCAAAAATGTATGAAAATTCGCTACGATGCCCAGCCATCAGGCTTCTCTGGCATTTTGACATTAGGTTAGGGATATAACAATTATTATAATGATAATATTAAATTTAGTAGAAATGTTTGTGTGATAACAGTCCAGGGACGGCTTGTCCATAAGTGCTGTGGTGCTGCAAAACAACTAAAAACTCGAACAATATTATTCCTAATTGGATGAAATCATTAAAATTCTAATTTATTGTCAGAAAATAAATACGTGGTTGTTTGAAAGCTCGCGGTTTTCTGGCGTTGAGGATTTGAGCAGGCGATCAAGCGTCAGGTGCGAGTCCCAGTCAGTCAATTGGATATTGAAATAATGCAAGTCTCCTAGGCCGGTCAAAGAAGTCGCTGTCTAACATCGTTGTTCTGCCAGCTCGATTAGGAGCGGTTCGACGGGCACTCCTGGCCATAGGACGGCTACGGAACCGATGATATTTTGAAGTCTTTCAAAATTATGGCATACTTACCCTTCCTTGCCTTTATATATAGGGTGTGGCGCCAAGACCTTTAGTTAGCCGTTTCTCAATAACTACTCCGATTTGTAATTTGAAAATTCACACACATACGATTGAGACAAATTCCAGTTCAGTGAAAATAGTTTACTATATGTCAGACTTCCGGTTTAACCGGAAGTGACCATCAACTTGCTTATTTTAAATACAACATAGTGATTTTCATTGTATTTTTTAATTCTACATTGAATTTGAGATAAATTATTACTAATATGTGAAAAATCAAGCGTATTCGAAATTTTTTGATTTTTTGAAAATTCTCGCGAAAACTAAGGAGAACATTGCACGCTATCTCTCTGTGGAAATACACCTGAGAAGACTCAGTTTTTGTACAGATGACCCTTAGATTGGCACCTAAACGACACGTTTGAAAGCGTTTCTTTTAAATATACAGGGTGATGAGATTAGCCGTGCAATTTGGTAAAATTGAAATCACAATTACTCGCTTATTTCAAATGGAACACCCTATATTTTATGAGCTATTTCGGTTCGCATCCGGTTTCCCTTTCATAGTGTACTAGCATTCCCTATACTCAAATACCACCGTTTCCCGAATATTTCAATTTTATTGGATTCACTTTATTGAAATTGTCACAATAGATTTTTAGTAGGCTTTGGAACTTGATAATTAGTTTGTTGACGTCTACACACCTCTTACAAATGCAAACATACCATTTGCTGTGCCCTCTCTCCCAAAAAAAAAAACACACAAACACTTTGTATTTGCATCCAAATCGCTGCATTTCCCTTATTTAGTTCTGTTAAATTAATGTGTTGTCAACTAACTTGTAAAATCAAAATACAACTCCAAAACTAGCTCCTGATCATGGGTATCTTTCAAATTAAACTCATAAAATAATATACAACTTTAGTTTCGAGAAGAAAATTAAACACTTGACATTTTTCAGGTGCCTAATTCAACCTTGAATCATGAAAGTGTTCCTGATAGCTTTTAAAATAAAACATTTATGGTGGAATAAAAGTTTATCTAGCGAGGAAACACAAACAGGGACACAATCCATAAAATCTAGGGATTTCCACAAAAATACAGGCAACCCTGGTCGTAAACAGGCATTCATTCGGCTAACTTCCTGTCGAGTATTCGCTCACATTCTAAACGATTTGCGTGGCTTAATGTGTCGAACTTTGTGCCAGTATTTTTCAACGCTCGTACAATGGAAATGCCAAGGATATAAACAGCTATTTAATTCTGCTTTTCTCTGACACCTTCTCACCCGTCCAGCGAAATCGTAAAACTGATATATTTTCAGTATTTGCTGTTGCTGGCTGCTATTCACATAGCATGAAAGCTGTGTAATATTTTGGAGATAAAAATATATAAAGGTATATGTTATTACACTACAAAAAAATCTGGACTCAGCAAGTGCGTTATGGTAGTGAATTTTCATAAAAATGTTTTTAATATTAAATATGTATCTTTTTAAAGAAAGCAGGCATCAAATTTGGCTACTAGTAAATCCCTTATAGTAGAAAGAATGTGCCATGTTTCATCAAAATAACTTTATTGTTTGAAAATAAACATGTTGTAGAACATCTAGCATTCAGAAGGGTCTGATATATCGTACAAAAACCTTTAGCCAAAAACTCCCTCAACAAACAAATTTAGGGTCTCTCTTTTGTAATGCGATCTAAAAATAAATTCCAGGCAATAGCTCACGTTCCCATTTAAACTTATCGCGACGACAAACAGGACCCCTCCCCTTCTTTACCCATTGCCACCAGCATTTTGAACTGGTGATTGCCATCGAAAGTCGCGGTGGTTCCTTCATCATTTTCAAAAAAGTACGGTCCGAGTATCCCTCCTGCCCACATGGCACACCCAACTGTCAATTTTTGAGGATGCAACGGAAGTTCTTGAAAGGCATGTGGGTTTTATTCTCCCCAGGTCTGATAGTTGATAGACTTCGGCTTTTAATGGCCTCCCAAGCTGCTGGTAATAATACTCATAACAAGGAAATTCGTTCAGTCATAGAAGAGCTGAATGAAGCTGGTGTTATCACCTAGTAAGGCAGTGAGTTTGGAATCGTTATCGATACCGCAACTGACTGCCTGTTTGAGTGCCTTATATCGTTACTTTAAAAAATTATCTGGCATTAACTGTCTCTGTGAAAATAAAGACTGCAAAGTTGCCGAATTCTTATCGCCCCCATTTTAAAATAAAGGGGTAAGTCATATGTATCTTAAGTAATAATTAAAGTAGGTTCTAACAGTAGAAATTTCTAGATTCTCCCGTAGTGTTGGAAAATTTGCCGATGCTGCCGGTACATTCTTTTGAAATATCTGCGATGTCAATGTTTTCACTAATGGGATTTTAATTTTGCCCTATCTATATTGTCTGCAGAAATTGGTCTCCTCTGTAAAGATCAGACAAGAATGTTTGACTTTGCGAGATTGCCATTGTTTAGAAGAGTTCCTGTAAACATACCGAGTGTTAAGTGTCTTTTTAGACATAACCATCTTCTCTTATTCTGTTTATAAATAACCAAAAAAAAAAAACACTATGTTAACAGCATCGAAAAATTTCAATTCATATCTAAAATTTTGTCTTGAAATCTTAAGGTTTCCACGGGACACAGTGACCACAATGTAATTAACTCCACAGAATTAACTTTAATCTAAGATTCAGAAACATTCTTTTTATTTATTCAGATACGGATCCAGCTCATTTGGTTGCCTTCAACATCGACCCAACAGCGGGCTGGACGTGCCCACTGATTCATCAATAGTCATTCGGTTGCCTCATTCGCTATTGCATCATCCGTTATCGCATGATCCGGTATTAAATTAAATTAAACTTCAATCCGGTATCGCAACACCTGTAGTTTAGGCTCAGGCTCACATAATTTTGCTCACAAACTAAGCGACAGCTACTAATGAAGAAGAATGTTGTATAATTAGGCAGCTAGCGCATAACTCTCAGTTATTATTGTTGTGTTCTAATATTGTCGAATTCTCACTCTCAATATCCCTGAGTCCAACCATGTCCATTGTTACTCTGCAAACCTCCCTTAATGCCTACAACAGCCACCAGATACCCAGGTACCGACAGTGGCGCTCATGCGACAAGTGTCATCAAGGGCAACAACAAAGAGAAGCAGCTACAAGACACATAATTTTGCTCACAAACTAAGCGACAGCTACTAATGAAGAAGAATGTTGTATAATTAGGCAGCTAGCGCATAACTCTCAGTTATTATTGTTGTGTTCTAATATTGTCGAATTCTCACTCTCAATATCCCTGAGTCCAACCATGTCCATTGTTACTCTGCAAACAATGCCTACAACAGCCACCAGATACCCAGGTACCGACAGTGGCGCTCATGCGACAAGTGTCATCAAGGGCAACAACAAAGAGAAGCAGCTACAAGAGAAACCAAGCCTTGTTCACTTCGTCGTCGTCCAGCGGCCAGGGAGCATCTTAGGAAGATCGCCTGACCACTTTTTCTCATCGTCAGGCGGCCAGTCAATATCTTAGCCAGATCGATTGCCCGGTGATAAGTAGTCATCATTGTCATATCCCTTCTTTGCCATTTAGCGGTTCGCGAGCCTTGCGTGCAAGAGCCATTCTTCCAGCGAGCGACTGACTCGTGGCAAGAAGCGCACCACGCATTCTTTATTACTCATACAGATTGTCTCGACCGCGTGCAAGCGGTATTAAACAGAATCCACGTTGTCACCTGGACACGTGGACCACTTTGGCCATCCCTTGGACGACGCCCCAAGGTAGCAGCGACATTCTCCACGTGCTGGTTGTGGCAACCTATCTACCTTATTTGTAAGTCATTTTCATTATATTGATCAATATTGAATCGTCATTAATTTTTATGTGTACATTTGTAACTTTGTAGTATTCAAATTGTTATTCTTTTCACGATGCGTGTATTCACTATAAATTTGCACCCACAAAGAGCTCTGGTTCTTCTTGAGTTATGTAAACGGGTAATTGGAACCACCACTCTAGTCTTTCTGAACTAATAACTATAATCCACGGACTTGAATCTAATTCAATCACTATATCCGGTTTAGCAAATCCGAGCAAACCAATTAATTTTTTTTGCACCTTATAATTCTTTTTGTGGGTGATTCTGTTCTGTGGAACAACTTTGGCTGAAAGCGTAACTATAATAATTGTTTTTTAAAAAGAAGTCCAGTTCTTGTGTTCGTTAGCTTCTATAACGACTTGCTATGTTGGGATTCTTATGTAAAGTGATGAAAAAAAAACAGATACATAATAAGTTATATACGTTGTTGCTGATGCCCAGATACTGTGTTATGTAATCGGGTGTCATAAGAAGCAATACAACGAATTTATAAAACTCTCTTTTATGATTTATATTGGAAACGAGAATATCTTCAAACAATGTATATATTCTAGAAATAAGTCGTAGTGTATCTATCGTGACCACAAAAAAAAAATCAAATTACTTGCTAAGATATTCAGATACATCTTAATATTTTCATCAAAGAGTGCCCGACGTTAGAGTTGAACGTAATATTTCTGGCTCGCTGAAGCTTTTATATTCCTATGAGATTTTTATTGGAAAATTTACGAATGATATAAAAACGTTCGTCTTGTTATTACCTTTAAGTATTTGGTGGTATCTTTATTTTTTCCAGAATGTATTAAAGAGAGGTATTAGAATTCAGTTCACATAAAATGTTTTATAACACAGTCATAAAATAATACTGTATAATTTTATGAGGTGTAATATATCAGCTGAGATGGGAATATGCATACATTTATATCAAGCAGGGTGGATTCATGTTATATTTTTATGAATCCGCTGAAATGTGTTGAGATCGCTCCTAAATATTATTGGATCTGTGTACATAAAAATATTATATTGATAGGTTTGTATTTTGGAATGTTTATCTAGATTTATTTTTGTACACTTTTAAATATATGATCACGAATGAAAACATTATTCATTGCATATTCGTAAAATGTCATAACAAATAATGCGATACATGTTTAAACAGTTCCTTTTTATATAAGGTTACCGGATTGCATCATTTAATAAAAGCCTGGACGCAGCAAGTGCGTTATTGTAGTGAATTTTCATCAAAATATTTTTAATAGCAAATATGTTTTTTTTAACGAAAGCAGGCATCAAATTTGGTTACCAGTGTAACCTATACAGTAAAAACAATGTGCCATGTTTCATCAATATAACTGTATTGTTTGAAAATGTACAAAAATTCCCGAAAAAAAAAACAAACTACACGGTGAATCCCAGATTGTCGAGACCGACAATCTGGGATTCACCGTGTATTTCCATAGACTTGTTCCAAGAATGGGTGACAAAGAAAAGGAGGTCGGCAGTTGATCTGCGCGGGCGGAATCCATACTGCCTGTCGTGGATTAGATTGTTTTTCAAGAAATTTGAGTAATTCGGTGTTTATATACTTTTCCATCACTTCCGGCCCTATGGCCTACCACCAAAACTCTGTGCCTGGACAACAAACTTCCTCTCCAACCGGAGCATTTGTGTTGTCGTGGATGGCCATTCCTCTAAACTGTATCCAATTTATGCAGGAGTTCCTCAAGGTTCAGCTTTAGCCTTTACTTTGTTTCTTCTGCACATTAATGACCTCCTCTCTAGCACATCCAACCCAGTTCATAGTTACGCGGACGACAGAACCCTCGACTCAAATATACAATATTCTAAGCCTGTTTCTTTAGCCCAATTATATGAGGATCGCAAACTCATGGAGGGTTGTGTCTCCGTGGATCTCCAAAAAAATATTAGACTGGGAAAGTAGAAATCTTGTACAATTCAACCCCACCAAATCTCAGTTTTGCTTTCTTTCTCATAAGATATACACCAGCCCTAGACCCATCCCAACGAACAACCAAGTTATTCAAAGTCCTTTTCATTTTTTGGCATTTCTGTGGATCGAAATCTCAATTGGCACCAACATGTCACATCAATTGCAGAAGTGGCTGCTAAGAAATTAGGTTTACTCTTCCGGGCTCGCAAATACTTTTCACCAGCTAATCTCTATACCTTATATACTTCACACATAAGACCAAACCTCGAATACTGCTCCCACATCTGGGGTGCCGCTGCCGCTTCTACACTCGCTATCCTGGACTCCATTCTGAAGAGAGCTTATCGCTCTCCTACCCTCACCTAAAGGCCGCCATCCCTTGCCGACCGACGTGCTGTTGGTGCCTTCTCTCTCTTTTGTAGATATCTGCACGGGCACTGTTCAGAGAAGCTTTCTTCCATAGTTCCCCCAGCTGTTGCTCCCAACAGATCTACCAGGAGAACAGAGCGAAGTCCAAAGAGGCAGCATCTGGATGTCAGGTTAAAAATCGCAAAGTTAAAGGCAGACATTTTTAATTTGTAATAAGCGAGTCCAACTTCTGTCTTTGGTGCTGATAATACCTACAGAAAATCAAACACTGTAGCCCAAAACGAATAATTTTCCTTGGCTTTCTCTTTATCTGTATTTTTAAGCTTTCGCGCTAACTCTTATTTTCCGTATGCTGTTCGTATTCTTTATCCTTTACAAACTTTTCTTCTGGGAAAGTGTTCTCATACTCACGACAAATACAACAAAGATCATTTTTCGGTATAAAAAATTATATGTCAAATTCGGTAGTAAAATATGTCTGTACATGCCCTCTGTAGCCTTCTTTTTAATGTTATTTTTCACACAATATTCTTAATACATCGTAAACATTTTAAAAATGTTAAATGTTGGAGGCAAGTATTTTTGGCATGTTTTCTGTCTACAATGGTGATTATCAATTAATTCAAACCTATTGATGTCGTTCCGAACTAATTGTTTTACTGACTCGTCCAACAATGATTTTTTATAGGCTTTACCTCTCCTGTCTTCTGCAACATTTCCTGCAGAGCTCATTTTATTAAAAACTGTTTGGGAACTATTACTTAAAGTATTTTAGAAAAATAACTTACAAACCTGGATTTTCGATGGTCCAGATGGTAAGTGGTAGATAAAAGTGAAAGTTTTTCTACTATTTTCATTTTTATCATGTTCTTCTTGGTCCCCATTTTTACGTTTTCTATCTCTTGCTCTTTATTACAATAAAAATATTTTGATATGTAGTCTCTTTGTCGGTAGTCTCTTTCAAATCCCAAAAAGACTTTAAAATGATATTTCTCTGTTCCTCAGATATTTTTTCCATACATTTCAGTCGACACTTTCCACAAAAAGCTTCAATTTTCTTTTCAGGTCTCTCTTTTCCTTTCCAATCTGTACACGCTTCTCCACTGTTTTTTAAGCGTTTGATTTTATTTTGTCGCCAGTTGTCTTGATTCCTTCAACGTTTACGCGTCTTTTGTTTTTCTTCTGGATGCAAGGATAAAGTTGAACTATCAGAAGTAGACTCTTGTAAATTCAGTCTTTGTTTAGTCTTTGGAATTCGATCAGAAAATTTAAGGTCGGTGTCTAAGTATTCATGATCTTCCCCAAATGGATCTGACTCCGAAGAAAATATATGATTTAAGTCCGTAAGCAAACTGTTAAAGGTCCTCAACGAGCTCTTTATCTTAGATTCTCGCAGGTTTGACATGCTTAATATATCATGCAAAACGTCTATATTTTGGATTTCTGATGTCTTCTGTCGAATATCCGAAAGCAAAATATTTCATTATTTACTTGGCAACTTTGTTGCCTGAGATTCGCTTACATTTGACGTACTAGGCAAAAGATTTTTATGATAGACTGATGTCTGTTTTGGAAAACCTTGATTTAAAATATTTGACGTTCTAGGAAAATTATTTTCATTTTGTAGATATCTGCACGGGCACTGCTCAGAGGAGCTGTCTTCCATAGTTCCTCCACCTGTTGCCCCCAACAGATCTACCAGGAGAACAGAGCGAAGTCCAAAGAGTCAGTATCTCCTTAAAAGCAAGCAACTATTTTCTACGAAACTTTGACAAAAACAGAAAAGACAGACCGATGGGAACTTAAAAAAATATTGATGAAGTGCGACGAAATGGAAAGAGCTGCTGGCGATAGACATGATTGTGACGACGAGGCCACGTCGCCTTTATTTTGTGATGATCATTGCATAAAAACGTAATTTCTCCACACTTTGTCAAACGCCTGCTCAACGTCCAAAGAGGCAGCATCTATGGTATTTTTGCTTGTTTGATACTCCCTAGCCAGCCTCTCTCCCAAACAGGTGTTATTTTACAGAAAGTTTAATCAAAATTTGGAATCATACAAGCAGATTAGAACGAGATCAATGTAAATAATGTGGGCATATTCATATGAACATCGTATCTTTACATAACCGAAATACTGATACAAATAATTCAGATTTGTGCAAACAATGACGATGATTTCAATGGTAAATGAAACAATAACAACGAGCGGCCTAACGTAAATACACAACCATATGCACACTGAGTTTATAGCTGCAGCCGTTTGTGTACGTTAAATAAAAAAACGATGAAACAAAACTGTAGCGCTATCCGCGCCCGCCCGCGTCTGTTATGTACATAAACAATGACAGCTCGTATTCGCAATCACAATGCATTAAATGCAACAGCTATAACTAATTATATTGGCGGAAAATGCGAAATGCCATTATAAAGTTTATTAAGTGAACTCATATTGCTGCACGAATAACGATTCAATATTCAAATGTAATCACGTATATGTATTTCGGCACGGTAGGGGACAGGGGAAACTCGAACCAGTGGCGCATAAACAAATTCAAAATTGCAACTGGATCGCAGTTTAAATTTTGTAACACTGTTTTATATCCTATCAATTTAGTGTACAGCTCAAGCAAAGTAGTAATCGCGAGACTTGGGTAGAAGCAATCATATCATCGTTGACATTGTCAACATTTTGTAAGCTATTTTGCCAGTGTTGAAGTTATTTCCAAAATAATAACGTTGTAAATGTGTCCCTTTCTAGGCATTGCTGCCTTCAATCCTCAGGAAGTGTTCTCCGCAAATGATTTGAAACGACTGAATTATCTGTTCAATAGATAGAGTTGAAACTACCGATTTGATTAAGAACCATGCAGGCTCATATCGATGAGGAGGTAACAAAAAAAAAGTATTTGTCTTGAAAGCCAGTGGCTGCTGGAGTTCTATTTGTGCTGTTTTACCCATGCTGTGTTACAATTATTTTTAAAAACGTTTTTCGTATCGAAGATGTTTTCGGAGAGGCCGAACAGACAGGTGCCAAGTGAGGGATTTGCTGCTATTGTCAAACAGCATTTGTTACAGTTTTAAGGGTTTATTCTCAAGCTGCACCCTTCATTATTTCAGACGAGAGGGAGTGCAAAGTATTGTAAAGTGTATTACGTTAACTTTTGGGATGTTGTAGTATGCCCGCTAAATCTTGCTAAATCTATTGGGAATAATTTCTTCAAGAGCACGTTCCCACCTCTTGTCTCAGGGGATGAAATTGTTTCTACCGCCCTGAGCAATGCTGAACTTTTTGCCTCGTTGTTCGCCGGCAATTCTACTCTCAACCCACCTCCAAATGTTGAACCACCAACAGTCCCCAATGTCGCGCATAAAATGACGGATATCACTGTCAAAACTAAAAAGGTACGTAAGATGCTCTCTTCTCTTAATACCAGGAAAGCCTCTGGCCTTGACGAGATCTCAGCAATTGTTCTCAAAAAATGCGCACCAGAACTTGCTCCTATCATGACTCGTCTGTTTCAGACATCTTACAATAGAGGCATATTACCTAGTAACTGGACAACTGCTCGAGTACAACCCGTCCCCAAGAAAGGATCCAAAGCGCTTCCTAGCAACTACAGGCCTATTTCTCTCCTTTCAGTCGTCTCTAAAGTGATGGAAAAGTATATAAACACCGAATTACTAACATTTCTTAAAAAACACAGTCTAATCCACGACAGGAAGTATGGATTCCGACAGCGCAGATCAACTGCCGACCTCCTTTCCTTTGTCACCCATTCTTGGAATAAGTCTATGGAACTACACGGTGAATCCCAGATTGTCGCTCTAGACATATCCAAAGCATTCGACCAGGTCTGGCACGCAGCGCTACTTAATACACTACCGGCCTATGGCCAACCACCAAAACTCTGTACGTGGACAGCAAATTTCATCTCCAACCGGAGCATTTCTGTTGTCGTGGATGCCATTCCTCTAACCTGTATCCAATTAATGCAGGAGTTCCTTAAGGTTCAGCTTTAGCCCCTACTTGGTTTCTTCTCCACATCAATGACCTCCTCTCTAGCACATTCAACCTAGTTCACAGTTACGCGGACGACAGGACCCTCCACTCAAATATACAATATTCTAAGCATTTCTGTTGTCGTGGATGGCCATTCCTCTAACCCGTATCCAATTAATGCAGGAGTTCCTCAAGGTTCAGCTTTAGCCCCTACTTTGTTTCTTCTCCACATCAATGACCTCCTCTCTAGCACATCCAACCCAGTTCACAGTTACGCGGACGACAGGACCCTCCACTCAAATATATGATATTCTAAGCCTGTCTGTTTAGCCCAATTAGATGAGGATCGCAGACTCATGGAGGGTTCTGCCTCCGTGGATCTCCAAAAAATATTAGACTGGGGAAGTAGAAATCTTGTACAATTCAACCCCACCAAATCACAGTCTTGCTTTCTTTCTCATAAGAGATACACCAGCCCTAGACCCATCACAATAAACAACCAAGTTATTCAAAGTAATGAGTCCTTTTCACTTGTTGGCATTTATGTGGATCGAAATCTCAATTGGCACGTTTGGTACGATATTATTTAGGCTGTAAGCCCTCGTGGTGTGTTGTTGAAATAAAAAAATGCCGTTGCACTATTAATTCTGGTGTCGTGCTGCTTCAGCAAGCATTCGAGAGAGTGTTGTAGAATTTACTGTGAAACCAGTCAGTTACTTAGCTCACCATATGTGCATAAATGATAATCCAAGCGGGGAAATCACATTATGTATACAATATAGTTTAATTTACTCTGGAAGTCCACCTTAAATCATGTACGAGATCAGGTACAAGAGACAGCTTAGCACCTAGGTTGAGTCAAAGTTTTTGGCAACACTTGTCCAACTTGATAATTAAAACCCAACGACGAATCTTTTAAAATAAAAAACATTACATTATATTTATTAATATTATTAAGTATAATTTATTATCTGGACACCAATTTTCTAATTTTGTGAGACCTGTGGCAAATGTGTACGATCAGAAATGTTATTAACATCTGTAAGTATCTTAATGTCATCAGCATTAGGCAAATGTGTAACGTCCGGACATTGTATGACATATCAAAATCTTAAAAAGACGAGGACCTAATACTGATTCTTGAGGTATGTCCGATCTAGCTATACAATCATCTAAGTCAAACCATTAAACTTTTACCCGACACCTAAAGTGGGTAGTATACTAGATTTGCCAAAATCTGGTTGTCCCCCAGTTTTATAAGCAAAATGTAATCCCCATCTCTTTGCTATGAAAATTTCAGTAAATAACAACCAACACGAGCCAACTGTAGCCAAATTATTAAGTCTGGACGCAGTGCGTTATGGTAGTGAATTTTCATAAAAATTAATACTAAATATGTCGTTTTTAATGAAGCAGGCATGCAATTTGGTATAACCTATATAGTAGAAACAATACTATAATTCATCGAAATAACTTTATTATTTGAAAAAGTACAAAAATTTTCCTAAAACAAACAAATGTTCCTGAGAAAACTGGTCAATTTTGCTGGCCGACAAACCTATTCAAGCTATTTACTCACCAACCAAGATATAGTTATTGAAACAATGCTTTTAGACGAAACTCGCAAAAAAAAATACATGAAAATTTGCAAATAATTTTTCCCCGAAAATCCGAATTTTTTTACAGCAACTTATTAAACATTTATTATTAATTATAAAGATTTTACAAAAATCTTACACATAATGATTTCTACAAAAAAACAAAAGAATTTCTGTGAAAACTGACTGTTTTTTTTTTACAAAAAAAATTTGCTAAAATACATAAAATTCAACTTATATACCTAATCTGAAATTAAGATTGTAAAAAAAGAAAATGTATTTTTTTTACTTTTCACGGAAATTTGAGAAAAATAAACCTAAGCAGAAAAATAATCATATTTTTGTGTCACAAGCTGTCAGAAATAAGAACATTTCTCAAGTCTGCTACTTTAAATTTTTATTTGACATTTGTGGATACAGTTTATCAACTTCTTAGATATTATAAAAGTTCGGGACGCAGCAAGTGCGTTATGGTAGTGAATTTTTATTAAAGCCTTCAAATATGAATAACTCAATTTTATATAAACTTAGAAAGTTGAATTTTGGTGTGTGGTAAGGTCTTTCCCAAGGCAACATATACACCAAATCTCATTAAAATAACTTTGTAACTTTCGGAGAAAAAATTTTTTTCGAAAGAAAATTCAAAATTTGGATAACTCAATTTTTAATAAACGTAGAAAGTTGAATTTTGGTTCGTAGTAAGGTCCTTCCCAAGGCAACATATCCATTAAATTTCATTAAAATACCTTTGTCATTTTCGGAAGAAAAAAAATTCGAGAGAAAACATTTTCCCGGAAAACCTTGTCCAATTTTCCTGGCTAACGAATTCATCCAAGCCACTAATAAAAGAAAGGCAGTTGCACAGTTTCATCGAAATCGGTTAATTTTTTTGAGTTATCAGTTGGATACATACATACATACATACATATATATATATATATATATATATATATATATATATATATATATATATATATATATATATATATATATATATATATATATATATATATATATATATTGAAACTGACCCCGAATATGGGTTCTAGGAGCCCTAGTTCGCGCTCATTTGAAAAAATTGTTAGAAAGTCTCACCATCGATATCTCTCTATTAGTGATGTTTTTTAAAATAAAAATTCACGAAAAATGTAAACGTTGATAATTCTGCACTGGCGAGTTTATGGTGCGAGTACTCAATGTATATTGTTTTATTAAATTAATAATTTCTTAAAGTTTTGATCCAAATTTTATTTAAATATTTTAATATTTTTCTTTAAAAATCCGCTAAATAATCACATAATCTGATCGAATCATGGTATGCGTTTGTAAATGTACCTTAATATTTCCAAAAACTAAAGACTGTATGTATAGGGAGTTCCATTCCAGAAAAAAATGAGTTACGGCAGTTTCAATCATTATTTGAGAGCACCCTGTATGCGACATCTTGATTATTTCGACAAATAATATAAGCGAAAATCTCTCTGCGTGTGTCACATTCATGGGACTGCTATTTATTGGTAGAAACGCTGTACCATAATTTTTGACAAGTGCCAAAAATGTGAAAAGTTGCAAAACAATTGAAATAAAGCCTCGACACATTTTGTTAGACATTACACTTATGAAGCCCACACACAGCGACAACTTAAAACATTTATAGGCCGGCACTGGTCCTCATTTCTTTGAAGAAACTGCTGTTTATTTGAGCTTTCCTCAAGATTTAGTTTAGTTCCTGCGTTAGCTGTTATGTTTTCCAACCAGAATGACAATGATATTCAATATTCGATCATATGCTTGATGATTTTCTTCCGAGTAATTTAATAGACCACATGAAGTTACTGTATAGGCACCTTGATCACCTGATTTGATGCCGCTAGACTTTCTTCACAAGCCACTTGAACAGTAAGTTTGATTGTCAAGGTTTTTGAGAATTGGTACACTGAACCGCATAAACATTTTTAATAGAATATATACTCTGCAAATAATGTTTTTCTGAATGTAATAAGCAGAATGTACCTATTATAAAATTGACGAGTCGGCAATGGACCAAACGATACACAAATAGAAAGGGCGCCATAAAATTCACATAGCTGTTTGGTCAATTATGCATACACAGAATAATGAACGAATTTACACAGAGATACCGATGTAATAACATGTGGGCTTGGAATGGTCAAATTGATTACAGCTCTTGTAGTCGATCAGTGTTACCGCCCGTCGACGGCCAATTTATGACCCGGCAAATTAGAATCGATGCCAGACATTAACATGGGTCTACATCATAACCTACACGAGTCTATATCACTTCCAAATGATGAAGTTCCATATCTGTCGGCCTGGATTTGGTTTAAGATTACACAGGCTGGAGCTTAATGATTGAAAAAAATGTATTCTTGGAAAAAAAAATGAAAGCATTATCAAGATTTTCATTGTCGTGTAATTTGGTAATAGTTGTTTCAGCCAAAGGCTCTTTTATAGATTAATAAAAGTCTGGACGTTGCAAGTGCGATATGGAAGTGAATTTTCATTAAAATGTAGCAAATATCTCTCTCTCTCTCTCTATCTATATATTTATCTCTCTTCTCTCTCTCTCTCTCTCTCTCTCTCTATATATATATATATATATATATATATATATATATATATATATATATATATATATATATATATATATATATATATATATATATATATATATATATATATATATATTAAGTGAGGACCTAAAGTCCCCTCCTCTAATTTCTGAACCGTCCGGTATATTGTGATGAAATTGAGAATAATAAGGTCTGCATTTTTTGACATATCAATGACAGCTTTAGATGTCAAGCTGACAGCTGCGCGTGCTTTTGGAATATTTTTTAAAATGTAAATGGGGGTCGAGTAATACCTCATTTTGAAGGTCTTTTTATGCTTAGAACATTCTCCAGTTTTGAAAACATTTGGTTCAGTATTTTCCAAATAAGAATCAATAATATCGGTTTCTGCGTTATGACTACCCTTGTTTATAACACACTTTTTCTAGAAAAGGTTACTACTATTCATCAGTAGCAAATTGTGCACACATTTGCATGTTGTTTGGAGAACCACAGATGCTATTTTGCTCATCTGTGGTTTCTTCATTTTCTACACTTTTCTGCCTATTACATGTCATTATTAATTGTTCCTGTCATACTGTTTTTTAATATCTCGATTTAGTATTGACAGAAAGTATTAGTTCGAAATTGTTTAAAATGGCTAGTTCTTTACAAGATAAATCTGAAGCGGTTATTATTTTTGGCGAAGATTAGCGAAATTACCATGATGCTGTTCGTATGTTCAATGTACGCTATCCGGAACGCCAAATATGCAGAAAATTATTACGAAAACTAATTTCAAGAAACGGGTACGGTGAAAGACGCTCCAAGGTCTGGGAGGCCTAAAATTGTGAAAGATGTAAAATTCCAGGTCTTAATTGAACTGATTGTTAATCCCCAACAGTCAACGAAGCACGTGGCTGAGGCATGTAATAATTTGCGTACTTCTGTCAAAAGAATTTTGAAAAGCCATAAGTTTCACCCATATTAAATTAAAATTATACACGAAATAACAGAAGATGATCCTGATAGACGACTCGAATTTTGCGAAATTATGTCAGGAAGAATCGTAGGGAATCATCACTACTTGCGGAAAATCTGTTTCAGTGACGATAGTGCTTTTTTACTGGAAAAGTTAATAGCCAAAACTGTAGGTACTGGAGAGACGAAAACCCCCATGTGTTTCGGGAGGGACACACACAGTTCCCCCAGAAAATAAATTTTTGGGCGGGCATTTTGGGTAATCACATCATAGGTCCCATTTTTCAGGAAGAAAATCTGAATGGCCCTAGATGTCTGGATATGTTGCAAAATACAATTACTCCACTTATTGATGATGTTGTTGCCCAAAAGCCACATGAATTTCAAGAGGTTATATTTCAACAAGACTATTTTAGACAAGTCAGAAATTACCTGGATGAGAATTATGAAAATGGGTGGATTGGTCGTAGAGGTCCTACGGAATGGCCAGCTCGATCCCCAGACCTCACGCCTCCAGATTTTTTCTTTGGGGATACGTTAAATCTGAGGTTTATAAAACGACTCCCGGCTCATTAGATGAACTTAGACAACGAACTACAGAGGTGTGTTCGAGAATAACGCCACAGATGCTTCATAATGTCAGAGAAGAATTTACCTGTAGAATATTTATTTGTCAGGAGATCCATAATGGTCATTTTCAACATCTGTTGAAGTAACGACTTCAACAGTTTGTGCCTTTAGATTTTATTATATTATATATTGTTTTTCAATTTTCTTAGTTAGGGTTAATTAGTTGTTATTTGTTTACTGTTAAATTGTGTTTTATTTTGAAACATAAATAATTTACAATAATCTATGTGTATTTTACTGGGGAAACAGTACGACAGGAACAATCAATATTGACATCTAATAGGTAAAAATGTGTGTTATAAACAAGGGTAGTGATAACGCAGAATCCGATATTATTCTTATTTGGAAAATACCGAACAAAAGGTTTTCAAAACTGGAGAATGTTCTGAGCATGATAAGATCTTCAAAATGAGGTATTACTCGACCCCCATTTCCATTAAAAAAATATTCCGAAAGCGCGCGCAGCTGTCACCTTGACATCTAAAGCTGTCATTGATATGTCAAAAAATGCAGACCTTGCTCATATACTATCATTCCAAAATTTCATCACAATATACCGGACGGTTCAGAAATTAGAGGAGGACGGACGGACTTTAGGTCCTCACTGTATATATATATATATATATATATATATATATATATATATATATATATATATATATATATATATATATATATATATATATATATATATATATATATATATATATATATATATATATATATATATATATACAGTGACACAGAATGATAAAAGTAACGGTTGATGTATTTTTGATATGAGTCTAATTTCTCTAACGTTAGAAACATCCGGTGATTAAAATTTCGTGTCACAGCGTCATAAACGTTTTTAGTAATCTAAATATCACCGCATGTTTGTTGAAAATGCAAATAGAAAAGAAAAACTGTATTTTGTGGTGTTTTTTCAGCTGCTAATCGTTCCCGTTGAAAGTGTACCATATTTACCTATTTGTGTATATTATACAAATATACAATTTTCTTCGTATGTAACTATAATTTCACGTATAAATATTTACCCGGCCGACGGTACAAAATAAATGTTATTATATTCGGTGATTCATCATCGTGTGTTTAGTTCATTACATATTTATCTTGCGTTTATTTATGTGCATTAGTGCTATCTAATTACAGCTTGTGTAAGTGTATTAATCGTAACACTCAGTTACCACGCGAGCTTTTGTTAAACACTAACGTTGTAAAGTAAACGGGCCGTCATTTTCTCCCTCTTTGAGCTTTCGTGTTTGTATTGCGTGCAGAAATCCATCCCTTTTCCTCAGCCATTATAAAATCGTAATATTGAGATCCTTGGTTTCTTACCATTCATTTGGCTTAGTTACTTGGCCGACTTTCCAAGGCATATTACTGCTTATTTGAATAATCAACTTCCTACCTGATTTTTTTTATTTATGTGAAATTTTTATTTAAAAAAATCGCCAATCGTGCGCTACGGATTGTGAACGCGAATTCAGACCCCTTTTAATTTTTGTATGTTTACACAGGGCGGTGCAAAAGTAATGGTAAACAGAGCAGCAGAGCAGTCATCACTCAAAAAACAGAACTTTTTTTTCCTCAAAAGGTCTGTTTGGGAAATTTTAAGGAGTATTTTCGATGAAATGCAAAACCACTATTTCTATGAAATTGTACACACAAAAAACATCTTGGTGAACTCACAACTGAAGACTCTCTAGAAGGACAAGTAAGAATCGGTTAGGCTGTTGTATTTCGACTGTGGGGACTTTGACCTGAGTTAGCCTACTTCCCATCCTTTATTAAAGCCGTTTCGAAGGCCTCAATGTGTTCCATATCTTCCTCAGGTTTAATACTGTTTAAGGAATAAGGAGATGTTGTGGTGGGTAAAGCTGGTGGATATGGTAACGCACTGTAAATGTAACAATAGAATATATAGAAAAACCTTTTCAGGCCAATCTAAATACACATAAAAAAATAGTGCTGCAAATTGAATCATAACTTTTACATAGCTGCGATAATCTACTCTCCTCAAAAAGATATTCTCATGAAATGAATTTAGGGTCCATGACTTGACCACAAAGAAAATATTCGTATTTTTGTACGCATAAACTTCTGAAACGTTATATTTCTAGACTTTTAACGAAAAAATGTCAATTTTTACCAAATCACCCTTCATCTATCTCCTACTCCCTGAAGCGATCTTACCCAAAAACAATTCGAAGCGTTCTTTTGTCAAGTGCTAACTGATGATGATATCTTAATTCGTTATTGCGCCTACTAATATACAGACGTCAAGCCGACAGACTGTAACTGACCGACTCATCGACAGACAAAACAAATTCCGTTCCAGAATCAAGTTTTCTATATGTTTGAAGACTATTTACGCCGTTTTAGCAAAACAAAATTCAAAATTTCTGTCAACGATACTTCACCCACACATATTCAACCCCTAGGTTAATTTCGGCGCAAAATTCCAGATGTTTAATGAAATTAAAAGTTTTCTAATAAACAAACCCTAAAACGTTGTATTACTCGAGTTGTAACGAAAAAATGTCAATTTTCACCAAATCACACCAAACGAGTCTAGGAAGTTTATGGTGTTGTTCGATTCTTTTTCTATTGTAAATTTTATGTTGTTGAATTGGTTTATTTTTTCGAATATATTGTCTATGTTGGTTTTTTGATTGTCATATATTATTAATATATCATCGACGTATCTTATCCATTTCATGTTTCGGTCTGTTTCTTTTATGATGATGTTGATTTCATCTTCTAACTATTGTATGTATATTTCTGCTATGGTGCTTGATAGTGGAGATCCCAGTATTCTTCGTTGAATTCAAAGTAATTTTGTTTCAATATTGTGTTTAATATTTCGTTGATTTGTTGTTTTTTCTTGTTATTTTGCATTTTATTTTCGATTATATTTGCGTTAATTGGTATATTGGTGTACATATTTGTTATGTCGAATGAGGCGAGTCTTGTGTTTTTGTCTATGTTTGTGTTTTCTAATTTATGCACTAGTTCCATGGAGTCTTTATGTTAAATATTTGTTCTGGTTTTAGTACTTGGTCTATTTCTTTTGCTCTTTTGTAAGAAGGTGCATCTTTGAAGTTGATGAGTGGTCTTATTGGGTATTCCGTTTTGTGTATTTTTATTAGTGAATTTTCTTTAAAAAAATTCACTAATGAGGAGATCCCGACTTTTGAATTTTGAAAAAATTTCTTCAAATGAGCGCTAATTAGGCCCCCCAGAACACATATCCGGGGTCAGTTTCAATTTTTATATGTTTATATATATATATATATATATATATATATATATATATATATATATATATATATATATATATATATATATATATATATATATATATATATATATATATATATATAAACATATGAAGATTGAAACTGACCCCAAATATGTGTTCTGGGGGGCCTAATTAGCGCTCATTTGAAGAATTTTTTTCAAAATTCAAAAGTCGGGATCTCCTCATTCATGATTTTTTAAAAGAAAATTGTATGTATCACACCGATGTATCACACCGATAACTCAAAAAATAATGGGCCGATTTTGATTAAATTTGGTGAATACCTTCCTTTTGCAAATGGCTTGGATAAGTTCGTTAGTCAGGAAAATCGGCCCAGGTTTTCCAGGAAAATTTTGGGTTTTCCTTAAAAAAAAATATATCTCCGGAATTAACAAAGTAAGGGCAACCAAATTTAGTATGCTGGTTTATGTCATTATAGGTGAGGTGTCTACCAAAATTTAGCTCTGTAGGTCAAAAGACAAAAAAGTTATGGGCATTTAAAGAAAAATAAATGGGGGGTTTCCTCAAAACGTCAAAGTGACAATTGAAAACGTCAAAATTCGCAACATTTAGGCAAAGAACTTGAATCTAATACGGGCTCTAGAAAGAAAATGTCTTAAGAAGAATGTTTTACAAACCCTGAAGTCTTAGTTTCAACCGTCATCGTCCTTCATTTTACTAAAATATTTCCAGAAAATTCATTTCAAATAGACCCTTTCTCTGAAGCTTGGCAGTAGCCTTAGCTATAGAATTTATCGTTTAATGGTATATAATTTTTGTAGAATTATCGTAAAAAATCAATAAAGTTCAATATATCCGTTATTATACAAGATATGAAAAAATATTGTATACATTAATTGTACGGTGTCTTGAGCTACACCTTAAAAAATTATTGCTACCATCACAGGATGGCCCATAAGTCGTTGGTGATACAAATATTTTTTTTTAGTGGAAAACGCCTTATGTTTTTGCATTTTCCATCGAAATATAATGCATGTTTGTAAGTTAAGAAATTCTGGACGCAGCAAGTGCGTTATGGTAGCGAATTTTGATTAAATGCTTCATATTTGAAAAGCTCAATTTTTATTAACCTATAAGGTTGACCAAGAAAGGGATTTTTTCGGTTACATTTTAAGTTTACTTTCGGAAATTTCTGTACGTTTTCAAACAATAAAGTTATTTTGATGAAACATGGCACATTGTTTTTACTATATAGGTTATACTGGTAACCAAATTTGATGCCTGCTTTCTGAAAAAAAAAACACATCTTTGCTATTAAAAACATTTTTATGAAAATTCACTACCATAACGCACTTGCTGCCTCCAGAATTTTTATTCCTGTCAACATTCGAAAACACACACACACACACATGCGCGCGCCGCCCGCGCACGAACGCACACGCGCACGCACACCCAAATTCGCGCTCATTTGAAAAAATTTTGCAAAGTCGTCACCATCGATACCGCTCTATTAGCGAGTAAGTTTTAAAATAAAAATTCGCTAATAATGCAATCCAATACAACTGCAAACTTGCAGATATACCACATTCGTTGCAATATAATGCTAAAGTGCATAAACAACGACTTTGCCTTAATGATATTGACACAGATTATTCAAATTACTACATTTATATCGAAATTAATTCCTTTCATAAAAAATATTAGAATGGCCAGAACAATATATTGTTCCTGAATAAATACTGATATCTACGGCACAGTCGCAAGAGCAGCAGAAAACGTGGGCGGAAATAGAGGGAGCAAAAAACACGGTAACAGAACGGTGGATATACACGGCCGTGACCAAACATGAGGACGCAGTCGATATAGACTTGGCGGCCTATGAAGGTGTGGTGACGTGCACATATGTCACTCATTGCTGGAGACTTGCTCCCGGACACTTTGGAGAAGCTCATGCAATTTCCAGAGCATTCGATTTGGTCTGTCATGCGACACTCCTCAACAAAACTTCATCATAAAGATCGCCTTCAAAAGTATCAGTACGGATATCTGGTTTTCTAAAGGATAGCTCATTGCATGTTGTTGTCGATGGTGTTTTATCACATGAATTCAAAACAAATGCGGGTGTTCCACAGGGTTCCGTTCTGGCTTCCACACTTTTTCTTTTATATATAAATGACCTTCTGTTAACAACCAACAATTCGATTCACAGCTTCGCTGACGATAGAAATCTCAGTATCACGTTTCCATCGACTGCCCAATATCTGCTTCTCGCTTCTTGTCCACAAAGTCGAAGTAACCAACTTCCTAAATGATGACCTGTTTAAAATTCTTAGCTGAAGCTCTGGAAATCTGATTGTGTTTAATGTTTAAAAAACACGGAATTGCATCTCCTTTAGAAAGACCTACATGGCCCACACCTTTAGATGGCTGACAACATACTGCCCAAAAAATCCACTCTATACAATGGGTATAACTGCTGCTGTGGATCTTTGCTGGCATTTGCACGTTTCCAAAAGCAGCGACAAAGTTTGTGTTTCGGCTTCGGGGTAAACGTTTGTTTTCATCACAGCAGCCTCTGACGCTATATAACGCACAGATACGTCCACAATTCGAAAACTGTTTTCATACCTAGAGCGCTGCCCCAAAGACAATGCTGTCCCTCATAGATTATATTTATAAACTATCTGTTTGCTTTATAGGAGATTTATTTATCACAGTCGCTCTTACTTCTCCAGACCACAGAAGAAATGTTGGATATCTCTCCTCTCTTCTATCGATACTACCATCGACATTGTTCCTCATAAATGGCTTCGTTGGTACTTCCGCTAATCAAACCCGTTATAGCCAAACGCACGCTTTTAATATCAATATACACACTTATCTAACAGTGCGCTACGAATTCTCGTTCTTCCCTAAAACGTCTAAGCTTTGGAATGCCCTCCCGGCAGACATATTTCCGAAGATATATAACCTCCAGCTATTCAAGAAGCTAGTAAATGCCCTTTTTGTGGCACAAAAATCAGGTTCATGATGTTTTAAAGACACATAGGCTTTGTTTTTTTATAAACTATTTCATTTAAAATATATATAGAAATGTATTACCAATTTTACAAAAAAAATTTCTTTGCAGCATATTTTACAGAAACGAAGTTACAAAGCACCGACAAAACAGAAATTTCTAGTTTTTTTTTTTTTTTTAATTTAATATTATTGGCTGCGGCATCTCAGGCCATTAGCACATTTTTTCCCATCATTAAATATTTTTTTAAAATTTGCCAGACAGAGTCAAATTGGCTCGCCCGGGAATCGAACCCGGGACCTCTCGCTTAGCAGGCTGGCACCTAGCCACCTGCGCCACGAGGGCGTCGAAATTTCTAGTTAAATATGAATGATTCCAATAAAACGCTTTAGTATACTTTCCGGCTGTTCATAATGGGTTTTTAGTTCGGATCAAAAACTACTGAATGATAATCGCGAGAGACAGAAATGGAGTATAAAAATTGAGCATCAGTGGCGGGCGGAAGGAGGCCGAGGGAATCCATTTAGCTAGTTAGCAGTTAAATCATTGAGCGTCGGAAGCAAGTGCATCGCCTTGGGCACAGAATAGCAGCTACTAGCGCAAGCTCTGGGAGTGTTAATTGGACTAATTAGGGAAGTAATTATCAAACCAGGACCGGCCTTTCGCCAACAACCCAAAGGGCAACTTGTTGAATTAACAGTTCACTCTTGATGTATATCTTATAAATTAGCATTATGTTGATGTAACATAGAAGCGTTGGGTAATTTTAAGAACTGAGGTTTGATTGCTGAGAGCAAGTTATAATCTACTCCAGTGAATTTTCTTTGAAAAGGAATTACTTCGACAACGGGATTACGAACTTATATGTATCTATTGATGGAATAACTCAAAAAATGTTCGGGACGCAGCAAGTGCATTATAGTAGTGAATTTTCATAAGATATATACACTGTTAGTAAGGTATATTATTAAAACTAATTTTTTAAATTTAAATGGACCTGGGAGATCGGTTTTAGAGGTCCCGATTAGCGATTATTTGAAGAAATTTCTATTTTCTCTGGAGCTAAAAAATTATAATTTTGCAGAGATATATGTAAGTACTGGAAGTCTCTTTAAAACAGTCGTGTTACAAATTTCATTAAAGTCACAAAAGTTTTCCAGAAAAAAATTAATTATTTACAAAGGGAATGTACCTGCCAAATTATAAATATGGCAGGTATTTTTCCTTCTAATTGCTTGGATGGTTTTGTTTTGGTCAACACAATCGAACTACTTTTTGCAAACAAAACAACAAAAAAGGTTATTTAAAACCAATTGGTAGTTATCCGCAAAGCTCATTATGTAATTTTTCTTTAATCTAGTACCCACGCTTCGTTTACGTGGGTGTTACTATGGTTCTAGATTGAAGATTCTAGCTTAATAGGAAATTGAGTTATCGGATCTCAAATATTTTTACAAAGATTCTCTACCATAATGTATTTGCTGCACCCAGACCTTTATCAACACTTATTTACTGTTGCTGTATCCACACTTTCTGAAAACGATTTAATATTGTAGCTTTCTATGTGAGACTGACAAACAAGACACCTCAATTTCATTTTTGGAAAAACATTTTAAACAAAAGAAACATAAATTGCAAATCTTGGTAAGATGCTTTGCCGCAGGGGCACCCCTTCCCCTTCTGCATGCATATAACCATCCTAAATGCAAAAACAAGAACAATGTAAACAAGAAAAGTTTCTTGGGAACAACCCGCAAGAAAGTTACGGGACCTGCGGTAAATATAGAGGTTCTGGACGGGATAAACAAAATTTTAAGGAGGTATAGCTGCAAAATGGGATAAAGGCAGCTTATAGAGGTCTAACTAAACTGGTTTTTTCGCACTTTCTGTTCACATTTCCTTTTTATCTTCTTAATTCACATTTATAAAACTAAAGTATCTGGCAAATTATAAACGTAGCAGTTATTTTTCCTTATTAATCGCCAGTATGATTTCGTTTTAGTCAATCTAATCAAACTGGTTTTTTCAATATCAACAATAACAAAATTGTAATTTCAGACTCAAAGGTGACAAACTTATTTAGGCGTCTTAAACAAAAATAATATCTTATTCAAAACGTATGAAATCTGTGCACTATTGTTTTTCCAAATGTCAAAATAAAACATACAAAACATACATTCATCGAGCTGGATTCGATCGCGTAACCATCTGCTTATGAGGCAAGCGCGACGCCTCACAGCCATCTAGGCATACGTCAACCCACGTTTTGTTTACATGATACATTATATGGGCTTCATGTCCGGGATATTATATTTAAAGTATACGTAACAATTAATTACAGAATTAGTATAATTACCACTGTAACACATCCCACGACTGTTTCTGTCTTATATTATATGACGTCTTATGTTTAAGTTTAAAGATAAAAGAAACTATTTTAGAATCATTTTTATAGAGACTTGGCTTGATTTTGTTTACATTTCTACTATATTATGCGACAGCATAATATATCTATGCTGCGCTAAAACTGTATATGAGGCTGTTCATCAAGCTACAAGTATAGTATCTTTCAATAATTGATTTAATCCCCAGTTAAATAAAAATCACTTGGATTTTTTTTTAATTTCATGTCGTCTGTCATTTTCCATAATTGCGACCGAGATTTCACGATTGGGGGTTCGGATAGTATGTTTTATATCCGGTATAGATTTAGTTTGGTTACCGTTGATGTATGGTTTATACCTGTTGTATGAATCAATCTATGCGTGGCAGTTAACTACTCTCTCTGTCAGGCATTGGACTTTAACCACTAAGTCGTCTCAACGCATGTCTTTGGGATTTTATTACTAATTTGGAAAAAACTCTAAATATTGTGGACCAAATTATTTAAAATTAACAACATAGGTTTATTTGCACTATTTCTGCCACACGTAAAGTATCATTCCCTTATGCACAATAAGCCAAATGCTGCAGTGATTTCGGGGCGGCGAAGTTACCGACGAGCCCTGAGAGAGAAAAAAAGTATCATTCCAGTTACTCTGATACTTACAAAATATACCGTTTTCAAAAAGTTTTCCCCGATTTTCTACCGGAAAAACTTGAGCATTTGGTTGTAAAAAGTGTGTATGTTTGAAAATGCTGAATGTATTTTGGAATTTGACTTCACAAGTTTGCTCCGTAAAAATTACAGGGTACACCAAAATTCAAGTTACAAAAATAATTATATACACTTATTTTACTTCCACATCGGCGACAAAAATTTCAAAATATTTTTTCGCTTAAACGTCATAAAAAGTTTCAAACCATATATAAAATATGATTTCGGCACGAATTTTTTTTTGTCGGCCTGTGTATGTCTGTCTGTTTGTATCCACGATAACTTTAGAACGAATCGAGATATCGTCTTCAAATTTGGTATACAGGTAGCACTCAACAAACGAACACTTCGGATTGTTTTTGGGTAAAATCACTTTAGGGGGGAGGGATGAATGGGGGGTGATTTGGTGAAAATTGACATTTTTTCGTTAAAACTCGAGTAATATAACATTTTAGGGTTTATTTATTAGAAAACTCTTAATTTCAACAAACATCTGGTATTCTATGGTGTAATTAAATTAGAGGTTGAATGTGTGGGGGTGGAATATTGTTGACAAAAATTTGGAATTTTTTTTTGTTGCCAAAACGACCAAAAAAGTCTCAAAACATGTAGAAAACTTGATTCCGGAACGAACATTTTTTTGTCTGTCGGTCTGTCGTTCTGTCGGCATGTACGTCTGTCTGTTAACAGGTGCAATAACTTTCCTACGAATTGAGATATCATCTTCAAATTTGTTATCCAGTCAACACCCGACGAATGAACGCTTCGAATTGTTTTTGGGTAATATCGCTTCAGTGAGTAGTGGATAAATAAGGGGTGATTTAGTGAAAATTGAAATATTCTCAATAAAACTCGCGTAATATAAGGTTTCAAAAGTGTATGGGTACAGGAATGCAAATATTTTCTTTTTGGTCAAGTCATGGACCCTTAATTCATTCCATCATAATGTGTTTCTGAAGAGAATAAATTATCACAGCTCTGTGGAAGTTATGATTCAATTTGCAGCACTATTTTTATGTCGAGCGGAAGACCAAACTGGAGCATTAGACTCAAAAAAATTTCGCAACAGATAAAAGTTATCAATTTTGTAATCAATAAGTTCTGACACAGAAAAACTGTTACGATGACAAATTTTCATAAAAAACTTTTCCATGTAAAGAGTTAATAAATCGAAAGAGTTCTAATTGGACAAAATACCGGTGAAAATATGTATCTACTTACTAAGTCATTTGACTGTGCAATTTATTATTTATTGAATCAGAGGAAGAGTGTTGGATCCGAACGCAGAAATTCAGAATTTGATCTGGAACGGCATACAGCCCTCACACGGGGGGTGATGATATGGGGAGCGATGACATACGGTAGCAGGTCACCTCAAGTTTTTATTGGCAGAAATTTGAATGCAAATGGTTACATAAGAAACGTACTGCACATACCTAAAAGGGTTAATTCAATCTCTTTTACAAGACAACGCACATCCCCTGTCAGTAAGGGTTACTAGAAAGTTCCTACGTAAAAATAACGTGATTCCGCTTCCATGGCCTTCTCGATCCCCAGACTTGTCACCAATCGAAAATGTGTGGGATATGATTGACAATCGTCTGGGTGATTTACCCCAACCACCAAATAACCTAGTTGACCTTCGTCAGCGAATTCAAGAAGGCTGGGATGACATTCTTCAGGATACCATAGATCATTTAATTTTACGCATGCCTCGGAGAGTTATCGGGTACATAAGGCACCATGGTGGACCCACTCATTATTAAATATTTTGTAACATTTTAGTTTGAAAATTTAATCATCTTTTAAGTTTGATTAAACAGACATTATGTATAATTTTTATTAAAATTACTCAGCTCTTACTGGTTGTTGTTGCCTGACCATATCTTCATCCGTCAATATAGGGTTACCTCAGAAAGCATTCTAGGTGACATATATAGTTAGATAGTTGAATAGATTTATTTGCCATGAGCTGATACATGTTTCAGATAAAATATAAAAACATTAGAATCAATAAGTAAAATAATATATAAGGAAGACCAAGGTAAAGACATAGAAGTGAAAAAAACGCAATAGGAAGACAAATCTTATTAGCCAAGAACAACTTTAACTAAAACAGTTTTTTTAGTTTAGCTCACGAAATTAAGTAATTTTAATTACGGAATGTTAAAGCGGAGATAATTTGTAACAGAAGACTGGAGCAAAGTGCATAAACAGAACTTGAGTTGTGAGTTCACTCTGAGCTCGACTTTGTAACGTTAGCGTTCCTAACGTTGTCATTCTAGACACAATCATATAAAACACAAGTCGAGACCGCAGTGCAGCCACCAGCCACCAAGAAACTGCTCACAGAGCGACTGTGCACAATTTACCCACTTTGCAAGTTGAAATTAGGGCTTCAAGTGCGACTCCTTTCATAAATTACACAATTACAGCGACGAGGGTGTGAACATCTCGAATGGGGTAACGCAACGACACCCTCGAGGTGCAATTATACTCCAGATCCTTCAAACAACCCCTTACAAACCCATCTGGCTTCTGCAGATGCTCGTAGCTCGACAGTCGACGCTCCCGAGACAAAAGGCCTCGTTACCGGCAAAAAATATTTGCTGGAATTCTAAACTCCGGAGCGCAGTTTTCTTAATTTAATTCGCGCTGAGTTATGGCTGTGTTCGCGAAGAGAAGAGGTTTTGCGAAATTTAATTTGGGTAACTTAGTATTGTCACAAGTTTAAATCGCATTCCCCTTCTCTTTGTGACTGGGGTTAATTTGGTAATTCACTACGCGAATGCATTAGATTCGTAACTTTGAAATTCATTATTCATTTTACGTACAGCTCCTAATTTCCATAAATGCGTTTCTTGTTTTAAATGCGAGTCATAACACCGACATAAATTTATTATTTTGTACAATTTAAAAGGGCTGTCAGTACGACAACCCCACAGCTAAAAACAGTCAACAGGCAAGGCAATCAAATGGAAACCAATTGGAAATGCAAATCCTTGTTGTGATCCTTTTTAATGCAATTATCATTCATCGTAGAAGTTAGACACTTACATTTTAGCTTCTCATGATGCATATACGACAAAACACCATTGTCTTCGTGTGAATGTGAGGCGGATCCTATGGGAAGAAGCAAGGTCTTAATTTACCTGCTATTTTTGAAAGTGGAGAGGTTTAGGGGTTCCTTCGAGATTATAAAAAGCAGAGATGTCCCCACTAAAATTCAATAGGCGCTGTGGAATAGCCGAGATTTATTACAATTAAACAGCGGTTGAAGCTTTAAAATGT
This sequence comes from Tillus elongatus, assembly GCA_964006375.1. NCBI lineage: Eukaryota > Metazoa > Arthropoda > Insecta > Coleoptera > Cleridae > Tillus > Tillus elongatus. The sequence continues at coordinate 70,671,743 of OZ023262.1, forward strand.
GAACAAATAAAAACTCTTCGTCCCGATAACTTATGATCAAGATCCATTCACACTTCTTCAACATCTATTGGTCAGTGAAAGTGCAAGCAAGAGTTACTTTTCGGCCATCCACTAGATTGTGAACCTGTGATCGAAATCCATTGTCCAGGTTTATCAATAATTGAACAGTGTTGTCTGCCAGAATGTCTTGATTCGCTGCTAGAGCAACCAGTAGTTTTTACCCTTTGTCCAGGGCTTTGATAGTGTACAAGTGGCATCAGGAAATCAGAGTAAGTAAGTAGTTCTTACACGCTAACCGATAAGACTTCACGTTCGCCATCGGACACGTGAACAATATTACGGCAGCTACTAACTATATCTCTGGTTAATTATTCACATTCATTGTATTAATACTGGAACATAAACCCATTGTATCTTTTGTAAATCTATCACATTAAACTTTGTTATTGTTCAACGCCACGTGTATTTTTCACCCTCTTATATTTTAACGCCATCAAAAACAATTCCTCGCGTGTACGGAAATCATCTTAAACAACAGAGCCAGAGTTTTGACTACATTATAATCTTTGCTACTTTGCTAAAAAAATCTGTTTATTCGTTTGCCCACCCATTCCAAAATTTGAATGTTCGAAGAATTGACTAGGTGACAAGCAATAGAGAATAGCATGAAGCGCCATTTCTGCTTTTGTGGCGGTTCTGGGCTTTCACAACATAGGTATGCCATTATAGATTGTTTAGCGGGTCGTATAGATCATTGGCCTCTCAGCGCTGTAATGGTGACTATTTTCTAATAGTTGCCCAAAATGTTTAGACTACTATCTTTTTGGGGGCTACTTTACCTATTTCCTGGGGTGTTAGTGTCACCCATCCAAGGTATTTGAGCCTTTTGCAGAAAGGAGCCATGTAGTTGTAGTAGTAACTGTTCTGTTGTTCTGTTGTTTCTGCTGTTTTCACTGTCCGCCTTACCAACCTTCATAAGGTAATACCTTACTGGGGGAGTGTCCTGCGAAGGGTCCTGTGATTATTCTCCAGTCATTCTAGTTCAATTCAAGAAACAGTTCATACATATCTGTTGATATGGCGATGAACCGTTTTGCCTGCTTTAAGTTGACGACAGCATTTGGTTACTCTCCTAATTATCAGGTTAATTTCGAACATGGCTTTTTTGTAAAAACACAATAGTGCCCTGGACCATATAATGCTGTTGTTGCTGTCCTTTTTAGAAGGCTAGATACTTCTTCATTCAATTTAATGCCTTGATGCACTGGTACACACATCAAAGTTACTTTGTTTTAAGGATATTTTGCAGTGTCAGGTCAGTTTAGGGTCGTTTTTGAAAGATCTCAGAGTCTTTAGTACTGCCTGACTGTCTGAGAGGAACTTCTTCGCTCTATTTCTGAGTTTTCTTTGTATGCGCTGCTGTGCACACATGTTTATAGCAAGCATAACTGCTTGGAAGATGGATTTTTTCGTAGAGAGTTTAATTTCCTTTTATTCCCGGTCCTGTATTGTCCATATGTTTAGACCCGCCTGTATACCATGCAGACGAGTTATTTGTCAGCCTTTTACTGTGTCTGTCCCATGCTTGGCGGTCATTCATGGCCACGTCAAATGGAACTATACAGATGGTATGCCATACTGATGAGTCATAACAAGGACGAAACCGGTCTATGTTTTCTGTTATACAATGTTAACAGGTTGTGTCCTTAATTTGGTAATTTAACGCTAAACAGTATTTATATAGTATATATATTTATAATAGCCAATCTCTCCTCCATTTCCACCAGCTCCGAGTTTTACTTCAAATAACTAGCAAATCGAGGCCTCTGGCAAAGTATACATAAACTGCTTAAAGATTACGTGTTCTATGTGCCCCTATTTTAAAATAAGTACATATTGCCAAAAAGGCTATATCAGATTCGTCGGTAAAGAAAATAACGTTCTGAAAAACCATAAAGTGGATCTACAAGTATAATTAAGAGTTTTATAGTTCACCCCGAAAAATTGAAACGCGTCATTATACCGGAGTTAATTATTCATACAGCCTTTATTAGCAGTCTCTAAGTTCGACGTTTGTCGTATCAAGTACGTGTATAAGTTACGGAGACGGGAATGCCAAGACACTTGGAACACAAATATGAGCGAATCAATATCAAGAAATCCATCAAGAGCAATAACGATGCAATTAAATATTCGTCTCCATTAACAACGCGATTACGCGCCAACTCGGGTTAATTAAATGTGTGACTTCCTCGAGAGTCTGTAGAGGGAGCGAGTGAGAGAACTGAGTGGTGGTGCTTTAATTACATTCTGCTGTGCTCGCGGCTGCACAAGACGTTTCTAAGCCCTACGACGCTCCCCCGATCCCTTACCTGCCAGTTGCGGCTCGTCGATTTAAATCTGAGTACACTCCCGGTAAATTTAATTTGTCACGTTATAACCAACAAAGATACTTTGCAGACTTAATTATTACAAAGAAAAGTTACAGGAATTTCTTCAAACCCAGCTGCATTTATCCTGGAGTAGGATAGCCAGTAGCCACAATCTGGTACTGACAAAGTGAAAACGCATCATTGGCAAATATATGTTAGGTGTTCAAAGCTTTTATTATTTAGGTGTACTAAAACGGAAAAAAAATAATTTAGCCATATTGAGTTTATACATAGCCTACTGTATTACACTCGTGAAGACCTTTTAGTTGATACCTATATCAAGGGGGTTGAGAAATAAATATTCCGCCATCTTGCGTCGGCTGCCATTTTGAATTCATGAAAGTGTTACCGCACCTACTGGATTTTAAACGTAAAGCCCTTCAATCTGACACCCATGTCAGAGAGATTGTGGGAAAAGAAAAAATACGCCATCTTGGAGCGTTAAATTTACGATAATGAAAGGTGGCCTATGTTTCAGTGTCATCTGCCTTATACATGCGTATCAAATTTCAGCCCACTCCGATAACGGGAACTGATTCAAAAGGGACTTGCAGGATTTAACCTAGACGCACGAACTAGCAAACAAACATACTAACAGTTGATGTTAAATAAAAGCTTGAAAAAATATGAATATACAAGGAGAATTGAATAATGTACGCTAGCCTGAAGATACAGAGGAAATAAAAAAGTTTAAAAAAGAAAGCCGTTGGTAAATCTCTGCGTGAACAGAAAAAAGGAGCGGTTAAAGGCAGCTGCCGAAAAAAGTACTGGTCAAGAGGAAACTGGAACTAAAGAAACCATGAATTACATGGTAAATAGTAAAGTTATTAGTCATACCTGAAGAAAGAGAAGGAACGAAAAAGCATACAGTAATTTTAAACAAAGTCCGGGATGGGTGGCCATCTGTTAGAGATGGCCTTAAAAAGCAATTTCTCTCTGTGTTATTGATTGCCAGGCTCGGAAATAGAGCGATATACATCCTCTCACACAGTCGGGTAATACTAAAGACTCTAAAATCTTTCAAAATCAAATCTAAACTGACATAAGACTACAAAACCTCTTTGTAGCAACTGGCTACGAACAACAAAGTAACTTTGATGTGGGTACCAGGCCATCAAGGCATTGGAGGAAATGAGGAAGCAGATAGCCGAGCAAAAAGGACAGCAACACCCTTCTATGGTCCAGAGAATGGACAAACAAAAAGCCATGTAAGAAACAAACTTGATACTTGGTGAAGAACCAAATGTTGCCATACTGGAGGAAAAGACTAGGCTTATGGCAGACAAAACGGTTCATCACAATATCAACACAGAAGTCTGAACTGTTTCTTGAATTAAACAGGAACGACGTGAGAATAAGGACTTTTTACAGTACACTCCCTAGTAAAGAGGGATAAGACGGACAGTAAAAACTGTAGATACTGCACCGAAACTAGCCACAAATAAGTTTTTCAGATGCAATAAAATGTGTTGTTAATGGAAATATGTATTTCGCAAAGTCTCTAATGAATTTAACACTACGTATAACCTTGGAGCGTCAAATTAAAACCGAAATTTCAAAAAAAAAACAAACATGTGACTTTGGAAGAGAAAATTAAGATCGTCAATCTCGGCATATTCGAATCATTCAAAAGCAAGATTTCCTATTAACAAGAGACGACTTGAGGACGATTTCATATCACTTCGTTCAACAATTACAAATAAAATACATATTCTTAATCAGATTGTAAAACCTGGTTATGACTGGGTTAGTTTGTTTTTAAAGAGACATTTGGTAATTTATTCGTAAGTCGGAGGTTGTATCCTTAGCTAGAGCAATTGCAATGAACCGAAAGAAGTGAAATAACACTGTAAGACCACAGCACAGATATTATCTATGCTGTGGTAAGACTGTCAGTCAGCTTGACATGAAGAGAATACGTGCTTCTGAATAGAGGACATCGAAAAAGATGCCAGAGGCAAAGTACACCGATACACAGACAAATTGCAATAGAAGAGGTAAGCCAAGAAATATTTACTTGACATCGGAAGGGAGAAAGCAAAATTTGCTGGACATATTCTGATACCATAATATTTTTCTGGTATTATTTTCTTTAGAAAAAAAAGAACAGACTAACCAATAGCAAAACTTCTGCAATCCACTTGATGAAGTGAGGAAGATACAATGAGGCGAAGAGAGTGCTGGTGACATAGAACCGTGGTTGCGATGACAAGACGATGCCGCCTTTAGACATTGATGCGCTTTTAATTTGAAGACAATGATGTAATGGTTTTTATTTCATGATTATACATTTTTGGGACTAGTGGGTTTAGAAAAAAAAAAAAAATTTTGCAGTGGCCCAAAAGAGATGTGGTGGCTAGCTATTCAGCAATGGACGTGGGAACAGATAATTCTAAGCACAAAACATGGATTTCTGTTCAAATTCTCAACGCAGAGAGTAAAGATTGGAAGCTGTGATGATCACTGGTAAGAATACATTTTTAAGACCTAACGCTTGTTTCGCTAACCAAGTGGGTTTTGGTAATAATATTGTTTTTTAACACCTGACTCGTCGATTAGGTTACTGATGGTGTGACGTTCATATTTGACTTAAAATATGTTCTTTCTGACCGGTGTGTAAGAGCCTCGGTAGTCCAGTGGTGAGAACGTGTGCCTCTGGACCCAAGCGCACTGGGTTCGATTCCCCTTTCACTTTTGCAGTACATACTGAAAAATTAACATCAACCTAGGTTGTCGTATTGTGTTTGAGAAAGTTGACTGTCTGTATGTTCCGGCCTTCGTAGGGGGCGTAAGGCGATCTCGTGCACCATACGATGTTGGACACGTTAAAGCTCCCCACCCTTTTTACAGAAAGTAAGGGGTTCGACAAAATTTCCAAGATAGTGAGGTGAAACTGCTCCCTGGCGTCGGTGATTGGCCCTAGTCGCGCAAAGAGACCGACGTTAAAGAGAAAAATACCAGAGTTTACATTCTGACTGACGGTGTTCTAGACGAAAACTTTTCATATTATTATTATTATTATTATTATTATTATTATTATTATTATTATTATTATTATTATTATTATTATTATTATTATTATTATTATTATTATTATTATTATTATTATTATTATTATTATTATTATTATTATTATTATTATTATTATTATTATTATTATTATTATTATTATTATTATTATTATTATTATTATTATTATATTACGAACCAACAAGAAAAACACATCGGTAAACAGATACTCTTTTCACAAAACCATACCACGTAGCAACAAAACAGTAATTCTGCTAGGAAGATAAATGCTACTTGCAGAATCCTTGTGTGTCCAAATCGCCGCCACTGTAAACAGCCACCAGAATCCGCCGTTTCCTCGCCCTCGCTCTTCTCACAATCCCACTGAACAACATCCGGCATTTTGCTCTCAGATGCACAAATATTTCGCCAACTAAACTGAATTTTAACAAGAAAATTTCAAGTGGTCTGGTATAAATATTCAGTTTTTCCGCTCGAAAAAGCCCCGGCTCCATTCATTTATATTCAACAAAGTTTAATGATGTTATAGCCACCGAATTTCCACACATAACTCAAACAAAAGATAAAAAATATCACACCAACTGCGCCAAGTGGTAAAAGGAGAATTCTCAAGTTTTATTCCATTAATGAAAGCCTTTTGTAATCTAAATTACTTCATGCTAATTAATTAATCTAACAATGCTGATGATAATATAATGCATTTCATTTGACCTGGGATTATTTTCAGAATGACTGGCCTGTCAGTTATCAGCTTGCTGAAATCACCCTAAACCGGCTCAGATTAATATGCATTGTAACTATAGAGTTGATAACGTTTTATACACACATTATCGCATGGACTTTTCTCATAAATGCTGTTAACTTTACGCCATAGGTAATTTGTTGTTGAGTGGAGACTTTTTTTCCGAAGTCCAGAAGTGACGTGACCGTTGATTTTACAGTCGTTGGTTAGTACTACAGTCTTTAGGTTGAACATTTTGTGTTTATTAAAGATGCTGGGAGAACATAGTTCCTAGTTGTTCAAGAAAAATGGCTAGCATAAAGGGCCGTTCTAATAGTATTTTTAAAAGCACTGAATTATGAACATAAATAACCTAAACTAATTAATGATCGATGTCAGGATGTTACGGCAAGGTCGATGACAATGCAATTCAGCATTTGTGTTGTTATGAATGTGCTAAATATGAAAGTTTCAAGAACATTCGTATTTGTTTCCATGCTTAACGTTTAGTAAATCTGCAAGTTTAAAAAAAAATCTATTTTAAATATATTTTATCATACGAAGTATGCAATATTTTATGTGTCATTACAACTGACCTTTAGAGAGGTTTAGGTATATAGTCAGAGCTTCGGTGGTCCAGTGGTAAGAACGTGTGTCACTGAACCCGATGGTACTGGGTTTGATGCCTTCCACTTTTTCACAAACTATAACATTAGCATCAACCCAGGTTGTGGCATTGTATTTGAGCAAGTTCGGCGCTTCGAAGGGGGCGTAGATCCGTCGGTCCCGTGCCCATGTTGGGCACGTTACAGAGCCGTACCCATGTTAGAGAAAGGCAGGGGTTCGGTAAAATTTCCAGGATAGTAAGGTGAAACTGCTCCCTGGCGTCGGCGAATGGCCATAGTCGCAGAAATAGAATTACGTTAAAGAAACGAAAGACACACAAAATAGGTTGTGCGCACATATCTCCTACGTTCCTTAAACACCAGTTGCACACGAGAAGTCTGTAGTGTGATACATCGTACAAACTTCTGTGAGGCGGGCTACATCTAAGCAAGCTGTTTTTAATGCGTTTGTCACTGGTATAGCACACCAACGAACTCTAATAAGAGCGAAACCGGTCTGGGTTTCCAGTGATGGTCAGAATGCATTTATCCTGCAGTTTTAAAGTGATCCTACTAGCAGGTCTTGTTTCATTATTCCAGCCTGGAAGAGTATGTAAAAATTGTTATTAAATTGAAACATTTGCCAAGAAGTCGATTGACTAAATAAACGATAATAACTCGAAAATAAAACAATTTTGTAAACTGCCACACCTAGTTACAGTAGAGTTGATAAAACGAGACATAAAAAGAACTTTAAGTGGGAAATAAAGGAACTTTTAAGGTTAGTTAATGTCCCAGTAACTCAGATCGTAACGGAGGTAACAAAATATGCGATGTGGCGCCCTCTGCATTCATGGTCTCCATTTCAACAACTATTTCAGTATCTGAAGCCCGAATACGTAGTAACAACTGTTTAATGTGTTTCAGAGGAAGTGTTATTAAACGGTGTTCAGCAATAATGTAGTGAGAGTAGAGATGTAGTAGGATCGTGTAAGTGCAATGAACGGATAGAAAGCTAGCAGAAAGCGGCAGGATGATATGATCGCAGTGTTGCCAACCACATTGAAATTCCACTACGCGTAGCGCTATTTTCCCTCTTAGGTGCCGCAGGAACCACCGGCCACAACTTATCAGAACGTAGCGCTATTTTCGAAATATGGTAAATAAAAAGCTTATAAGGTGTAACAAAGATTTCAAAAAGTTCGATACGCAGCAAGTGCGTTATGGTAGTGAATTTTTATTAAATCCTTCAAATTTTAATAACTCAATTTTATATAAACTTAGACAGTTGAATTTTGATATGTGGCAAGGTCTTCCCCAAGAGGCAACATATACACCAAATTTCATTAAAATAACTTTGTAATTTTTGGAGAAAAATTTTTTTTCGAAAGAAAACTCAAAATTTGAATAACTCAATTTCCTATAAGCTTAGAAAGTTGAGTTTTAGTATGTAGTAAGGTCTTCCCCGAGGCTATATATGCACCAAATTTCATTAAAATATATTTGTAATTTTCGGGGGAAAAACTTTTTTTCGAAAGAAAACTAAAAATTTTCCCGAAAAACCTTGTTAGATTTTCTTGGCTAACGAACTCGTCCAAGCCATTAATAAAAGAAAGGCACTTGCCAAGTTTCATCGAATATATATATATATATATATATATATATATATATATATATATATATATATATATATATATATATATATATATATATATATAATAAATTGAAACTGGATATGGGTTCTAGAGGTCCTAGTTCGCGCTCATGTGAATTTTTTTTTGCAAAGTCTCACCATCGATACCTCTCTATTAGTGAATTTTTTTAAATAAAATTTCACTAAAATTACGAACGCAGAAAATGCGTCATGGTGGCGATTTTTAATAAAAAATTGTCAATTTAATTAAACAATGTTGAAAAAATAGCAATAAAAAGTTTGTGGCGAAAAAGTAAATACAAATACATGAAAAAGGAAGGGGATGCACTTCACGATCTCACAAATTATTTCTTTATAGGTGTGTTCTCGCTGTTATTAGTATACCGTACTGATAAGCTATAATTAGAGAGAAACCGGTCTGCGGTTCTAATTATGGTGAAAATACATCTATCCTTACATACATCGCCCCTATATTGGGGAAGAAATGGGTCAGTGCTGACAATTTACAAAATTGTTAGTTGGTTGAACACATTCTGTAATTAATAACATTTTGTGTTATTTGGAGCTGTCGTGACAACATACTACCTGGTTCCGCACCGAGATGGCGACCCTGTCGGACATCTTACAATGTTCTGGAAGGCTGGCTACCATAGCCCTATTACTGTACTGTACTGATGAGCTCTGCGACAAATATATTGTACAGAAGAGGGGAAATAGCAGAGCCACGGCTGGTTCCCCGCAGGGTTCTGCTATCTCCTCTCTGCTGTACAATATATTTGTCGTAGATATTCCGACAGCGCCCCTAAACGTGACAAAAGCACTGTACGCAGACGACACTACCATCCTCAGCAGCACCACTCAGCCGATGATAATAACCGAACAACTTCAGACCACCGTAGTCGAGCTGCAAGCATGGCATAGGAAATCCCTTCTAGCCATAAACCCCGATAAATGTTCAGCTGTCCTATTTTCCAAGAGAAGACACACACCTCACGAACACGTTTCATTAGACAACCTGGCAAGATTCCGCCAAATACCTCGGGGTTTTCCTCGACAAACACTTAACATGGAGCCCCCGTGTCGATCACGCCCGAAAAAAAGCGTCGATGTTCATCTCGAAGCTGTTCCCACTTCTAAATAGAAATTCCAAATTGTCCATGAACAATCAGTTGCTCATGTACAAAGTCATCATCCGGCCAGCCTTGACCTATGCATCACCTGCAAGGGCCACCTTGGCCGCAACATATCCAGACCCTTCAAATCACCCAGAACAAAATTCTGAGAATGGACCGGAGCGCCATGGTTTGCCCGAAACAGTCAGATTCACTCAGATCTGGAAATGCCTTCGATACTTGAGTTTATAACTCAACTATCCACAACTCAGTTCGCAAAAGCCGCTTCTCACCCAAATGATCTTCTCCGTATTGCCACCGACTACGACGAGTAACTTCCACATAAGCATAAGCGTCCAAAGCTTATACTTACCCGCTAACTCCCCCGCGGCAAAAACATAATGGAAACATTCATACCCAAAAAGTCATTGTGTGAAATCTTTCCGACGGAGGTATGGGCTAGGGTCCGGTACTCCCAGGGAGGGGGTTTTAGTGAGTCACACAGTACCTCGATATCCCACGGCACTACGGGGCCGTGAATGGGGCCTGCATGAGCATTTCCCCTCCTGTATTAAAAAAAAACCCTGATGAGCTCTAATTAGAGCGAAACCTGTCTGCGGTTCTAATAATGGTGAGAATACATGTAGTCTTAAATTCTTAGCTTATTAAATTTGCCAGTTGGAAGTTAGATCTGGCATTTGTCAATAATACACAAGCAATAGATTATCTTGCGTCTTAGCTTTTCACCTCTTTTTTTTAAGTAAAAACCTTAATTTTAAAGTTTTGGTATCTTTTGGTACTTTAACCCGGAATATCCTTTCTTTTGTCAATTAAAATGAATACATTGTTTTTATCATAAAAAAATTTTAATCTTGTGATCTGCTGGTGAGTAAAAGAACTTTAAATGCCTGGAACTCAATTTTATATGAAGGTAAAAAATTAAAACTTGCTACATGTAGGTACTGTGGTCTCTGTAAAAGAAACTTGTATTACAAATTTTATTAAAATTACGACGGTTTTCTGGAAGAAAATTTAATTTTTCCCCCGAAGAACTGATCTATTCGCACTGCCTAACGATCTTATTCAAGCTATCTACAAAAACAAGGTACCTGCCAAATTATAAACGTGGCAGGTATTTTTTCTTGTTAAGCTCTTGGATGATTTCATTTTAGCCAACCCAATCAAACCAGTTAAAAAAAAACAACAAATTTGTACCTTCGAAGCTTATTACGTTATTTTTATCAAATTTAGTAGGTACCCATGCTATTTTTATAAGGTACTATGTATCAAAATTTTAAAGGTTATAGCTTAGTGGTAAATTGAGTTAATCGAATTTGAAATAACCTTATGAAATTCCATAGCATAACGCACTTACTGCATCTAGAGTTTTTCGACAATAACTTGCTGTCAACTAAGAATTTTTTGATGAAAACAATTACTTTTTAAGAAAACTCTCTGCTATAACGCACTTGCTGCACCAGATGGATTTTGAATTTCGCCAAAACTGACTGTAGCTTTCCTTGCGACTAAACTGGCAGAAAAGCTCTACTTCAAATTTTTTTTAAAACATTTTAGCGAAATGAAAAGAGGCACCAATTTACCATAAATTTAAGAACTTATGTCATGTCACGCAATATTTTTTACTCCAGAAGCCGTATTTGTTTTAGAACCTTCCTTTAGAAATCACCGAATGTGACATTTACTCTTCTTACTACCGGTCACCCCCTCAGAAATAACTGATTCCCTCAAATATTTGGTAACATCACTTCGTATCTTGACTGGCAAAAAAGGTCTACTTCAAATGAATTTTCTCCAAACTTTTTAATTGAATGAGGAACATTAACCAATGAAACAGAAATCTAAGACCTTGTCAAACACATTATATTCAACATTTGCTCTATACAAACTGCACACGCTCCAGAATCTTCGATTAAAAATAGCTAATTTTAACATCTAATGTTGACAAAATAAACATTTGCTTATTGCTTTGTGATTGGTCAAGACCTAACGACTCGCCAGATATTTCAGATAATTTAATTTTTATCGCTTTCACCTTGTAAAATAGTGTTTATAAAAAGTGAAACCTCCAGTAAGTTCGGTATGGTGGTGAATTTACGTCAAACTCTAATAACTTATTTTTCTATGAACATAGAAACTTGAGTTTTGGTACGTACATAGGTTTCTATCAACACCACATGTATACAAGACTTCATCGAAATATAATTATTATTTTGGGAGATAAAGGAGTGCCCCATGTCAGACGCGATAAAATGTTTTAGAGATATCCAACGAAATCGCATGATCTTCTCCAAGTTTTTCAAGAGCAGTATCCCAAAGATGAATTACGTATGTCGGAATATCGGTTTTGACCAAAGCGTTATACTACATACAGACTTGGAGACTGCTTCTCTGGCTTCACTGTTGGTTTGCTTGAGAATGCTGTCAAGCAGCGAAACTATAGTCACAGAAGCATTGAAGAACATCCTAGAACATCCAGAATTCGAAGGGTCACTTGCTCCAGTTAGCTCATGCGCTGGCTACGTCCTTCACCTACAAAAACCAACAGTGAAGCCAGAGAAGTAGTCTCCAAGTCTGTATGTAGTATGAACAAGTTTCACCAAGTAAGGGCAACAACAATTAGTGAATCAAAGCGTTATAGTATAGGCTTCACATTGGTAACTTTTTTCATTACTTTAAACAAAGCTTAATAGAAAGGAAAATAGACGATAGTTTTCAACATTACGCTTGTCTCCTTTTTAGGAACGGGCTGAACGTGAGCTTATTTCCAGAAAAATTAAAATACTCCCAACTTATAGGACATTGAAAAGAGGTTATCTACATTTTGAAACATTTCAGGAGCACAGATTTTAATTTTTGATATCTAAATTCCAATATGTGCTTAGCAGTACGATATCTGAAAAACCGTTATCACATTTTTGACTTTACAGCTGGAATAGTTGGTGGGCTCTTTCCCTGCAGATCAAGAGTTGAATTGGAAGCGGGTACACGAGCAAATAAACTAGCCCTTTCTTTTGACGATACAGATAATACCCCAGCATTGGAAACCAAGAGAGTAAAAGAACTTGTCAAATCTATACTTATGATTTTTCCATAGACTAGTCGGGTATTGTTGGGACATGTCTTTTATTGATTAGTGGAAGTCAACTCTGGCAAACAAAAATGTCAATTACATGTGTTTACCATTGTCTCTGGTTCTTGATTTAATAAATAATAATCAGAACATAATAAAACCACAGTATATAAACTCCGCACCCTGAAGTATATGGCTTGTGTGTGTGAGTGGGAGAAGCCAATGTGCTTTTGAGACATTTAGTAAATATTCCTTTATTGTTTTAGTAGCAACGCATATTGGAAATTTTGAAAAATTGTCCCGCTATAAAATTGAAAGTGGTTGGCAACGCTGTACGTCAGGAAGAAGCAGGAGGACAAGGCGGAGGCACCCCAGACCGCAGTGTTCAACCCCGGCTGCGGTTGCGATGTAAACTTGTGTAGCGGCGCGGTCGAGTTGCGGTCTGGGGGAGAAACAAGACACCAGCGCCTGACTCCGCGTAGACAAATCCGCCCTCTAGCGGCTCCTCGACTTGTTAATAATCGGACTACTGTACATACACGCCGCCTATCCCGTTCTAATCCCTTAAGACGCCGCGCTCTGTCTCTCCCCCAACACAGACTTGTAAATTCTGGAGATATATACACTGGGAAGGTTAGCTTCTTGCCTCCTAGAGATTGGTTTGTTTTAGCATACAGATGTATGTAATATGTATATGTCTGTGTGGAAATCGTTCGGGTCGGAATCCTAGTCGAATAGAATACATATTAGATATGGTTATTTCGGAAAATGTGCAAGTTACGTTTGAGTTTCTCTGGATGCTATATTTCCAAGACGGGGATAGAATGCAGAATTACACTTTAATATGTACAGGAGAATTTTCGAGGATGTTACGTGACCTACCAAAGCATAAGATAAATATCTAACGATATTAATTTAACTTTATGGAAAAAAACCTTTTAGCCGGATGCTTTAATTACAACAACTTGTAATATACGTACTTTGTTTCTTTAACATCGGTTTATTTATCAGTATCACCTTATCATTCTGGACATTTTGCCGAACCTCTTCCTTTTTGTAAAGTTGGCATAATCTTAGATCCCCTTTGAAAGACGGGACGTGCAGATATTCAACTTGCTCAAACACAATACACAACCTTGGTAGATGTTGATTTTACAGTATGTACTCAAAAAAGTGAAATAAGTCAACGATCCGACTGGGACATGGTTTGCAGGCACTAGTTATTATCATTGTACCATCGAGGATGCTATATACAAAACTTATATTTCTGTAAAACGGTACCAACATAGAAATAAAAATATGAAATTACATTTCGATGGAAGGATGTCATTTTGCGCAACTATTTTCGAAGAAAATATGCTCTCTTCTCTTAATACCAGGAAAGCCTCTGGCCTTGACGAGATATCAGCAATTGTTCTCAAAAAATGCGCACCAGAACTTGCTCCTGTCCTAACTCGTCTGTTTCAGACATCTTACAAGAGGCATATTCCCTAGTAACTGGAAAACTGCTAGAGTACAACCCGTCCCCAAGAAAGGATCCAAAGCGCTTCCTAGCAACTACACGCCTATTCCTCTTCTTTCAGTCGCCTCTAAAGTGATGGAAAAGTATATAAACACCGAATTACTAATATTTCTTGAAAAAACACAGTCTAATCCACGATGGGCAGTATGGATTCCGTCAGCGCAGATCAACTGCCGACCTCCTTCTTGGAACAAGTCTATGGAACTACAGACATATCCAAAGCATTCGAGGTCTGGCACGCAGCGCGGCTTAATAAATTTCCGGCCTATGGCCTACCACCAAAACTCTGTACCTGGACAGCAAATTTCCTCTCCAACCGGAGCATTTCTGTTGTCGTGGATGGCCATTCGTCTAAACTGTATCCAATTGATGCAGGAGTTCCTCAAGGTTCAGCTTTAGCTCCTACTTTGTTTCTTCTCCACATCAATGACCTCCTCTCTAGTACATCCAACCCAGTTCACAGTTACGCGGACGACAGCACCCTCCACTCAAATATACAATATTCAAAGCCTGTCTCTTTAGCCCAATTAGATGAGGATAGCACACTCATGGAGGGTTCTGTCTCCGTGGATCTCCAAAAAATATTAGACTGGGGAAGTAGAAATCTTGTACAATTTAACCCCACCAAATCACAGTCTTGCTTTCTTTCTCATAAGAGATACACCAGCCCTAGACCCATCACAATGAACAACCAAGTTATTTAAAGTAATGAGTCCTTTTCACTTGTTGGCATTTCTGTGGATCGAAATCTGAATTGGCATCAACATGTCACATCAATTGCAGAAGCGGCTGCTAAGAAATTAGGTTTCCTCTTCCGGGCTCGCAAATACTTTTCACCAGCTAAACTTTATATCTTATATACTTCACAAATAAGACCAAACCTCAAATACTGCTCCCACATCTGGGGTGCTGCTGTCGCTTCTACACTCGCTGTCCTGGACTCCATTCAGAAGAGAGCTATACGTCTAATCGGTGACCCTACCATTACCCAAAGGCTGCCATCGCTTGCCCACCGACGTGCCGTTGGTGACCTCTCTCTCTCTCTCTTTTATAGATATCTGCACGGGCACTGCTCCGAGGAAGTTTCTTCCATAGTTCCCCCACCTGCTGCCCCCAACAGATCTACCAGGGGAATAGAGCAAATGCACCATTTTACCGTCCAGGTCACCAGACATAGAACATCTTGTTATGCCCGCTCTTTTATCCCGAGGACTTCCAAGTTGTGGAATTCCTTGCCGGCACATGTTTTTCCTTCTCCCCCGAACCTCCAAGTCCAGAATTAACAAGTTGCCTCTTTCCTCCTTGTCGACACCCACGGTACGATAGTATTTAGGCTGCAAGCCCTCGTGGTGTGTTGTTGAAATAAAAAAGAAAAAAAGAAAATAAGGACCTAACATTATTAGTGTACAGACCGCAGTAAGTAAAATTAGGGACTTATTTGTCTAACAGCTCCATCGACTGCATAAATAAATACACATTGGGTAACTAGCTTCGTCACAAAACCGAATGCCAAAAATGATATTCACAAAAATGTGAAAAACATAAAATGAATTAATTGCAATTTTATTTCAGCACTAACCATAAATCCAAACAGTCGTATATAATTTCCTTGACGTCAGGTTATTATAATAACAAACATAATGAGCGATAAAACCGCAGCATGGACGAAGAGTAGGCATAAAAACGGCAATATGTCTAGGCACTATATTGATACTATACGAATCATCGTAAAAGTCCAATGGCCTTATTCACTTCACGATATGAAAAGAGAGACAGTAAAAGAGTGCTTAGGGTGACACAGGGTCGTTCAATGTGAGGGGGAAACTTGGTGAAGGGTCGACGGAGATGGGGAAGGACGTCAGGCCCCTGGCGTTGTTAATGTTGTAATCGAGATCCGAGGGTGTGATTGCACGTGTCGACCGTCGTTCCGGGATAAGGGTGAGGAAAGGGGATATTACTATCTGTCACTTGTCCAACCCTCCTAGGGCTAATTTGATCTAAACTTCTGGACGGCCTTTGTGTACATAATAATTTCTAAACGCTACAAATATAATGTGTTCTTAAATTAATGATGTGTACTGGTTTTCCCGCTACATAATAACGCTTTCAAATATTTAACAAGCTCGGATTTGGCAAATCACAAACAATAATGTTTCTCTAAGGAACTGGCTTAGTTGCTAATACATTGAACCACTCAGTCGGCCTGTTTTCACTTAGTAAATTAAATTTTTGTCACTATCCTAACATTGCAAGAGACACGAAGGGAACGTTTTACGTTACTTCCCAACTGTGGAACGTGTATACATTTAATTTGACAAAATAGGCCACAATATACATCTTTAGTAGGTATCGTGATGTATGTGTACTAACAAAAAATACATAACTAAAATATGTGTGTGTTTTGTTTCTTTAACGTCGGCCTATTTCCGCGACTATGGCCAATCACCGACGCCAGGGAGCAGTTTCACCTCACTATCCTGGAAATTTTGCCGAACCCCTGCCTTTCTGTAAGGAGGGTAGGGATCTTTAACGTGCCCAACATCGCACGGACACGGGACCGACGGCTTTACGCCCCCTACGAAAGGCGGAACGTGCAGACATTCAACTTGCTCAAATACAATGCCAGAACCTCGGTTGATGTTAATTTTACAGTTTGTACTGAAAAAGTGAAAGGAGTACCCTGGGATCGAACCCAGTACCCTTCGGTTCAGAGGCACACGTTCTTAACCACCGAGGTTTTTATATATAACTAAAATAGAGAAAGTATTATAATATATTAAAAAAAAACAATAAATATATATTATATATAAATTATCAGAAGTAATAAATAAAATGGAAAAGTACCAACAAAATATTATAGTATAAATAGTCTTAATTTTAGTATATTTAGTATTTAGTATAGCACAATTTTGTCATTTGGGGTAAAAAGGTAAAGGTAAGATGCTTACTGGCAATTAGGCCATTGCTGACCCAAGCTAACCTACCCTCCACCTTGAGCTCGATCTCAACGACGACAGTGATTTGAAAAATCATCCGCCGCCGGTGAAAATCGAACCGTCGTCCCCCGAGTCCGTATTGGAAAGTCTGAATAGACTTTCCCGCACGGCCACAGAGGCGCTTGTCATTTGGGGTAATAGAACAACAGTGATGTCATATATTATGCGCATAACTCCGATTTGTTACTCTTTATTGTGGACCATCTTATTTGATATCTGTCTGTCTCGTACAACGGTTTGTGGCTAATAGACTTTGCTTCCGAGGCCATCCCTAGACTAACACATACACACACATGTATGTGCATGACTATCCACAGATATAAAAATTTTGTTGTTACAGTTATTTTAAAAAATTACAGAAAGTAACCAAAATGTTATAATACCTATGGCATGGCAAGTAAGCACACACTGAGTACCATACGCCTATGTCCCATTTAAATTTTGGAACTTAGGAAAAGTGAAGTCTTCAAATCCAAAGGAGCTCAATTTAACCGAATTCTAAATTATTTGTGACAAAAATATCACCGGAGCCGTAGACGACCATTTTAGGAAAACATTTTTAAAATACAGCTGGCTAGATTTGGGCTAACAAAGAATGTAATAAACAAAATTCCTGTTAAAATAGCCCGTGCTCTATTGTATTTTATTTTGTTTCTTTTTGACGTCAGTCTATTTATACGACTATGGTCCATCACCGAGGCCAGGGGCAGTTTTACCTAACTAACCTGGAAAATTTGCCGAATTATTTCCCTTCTGTAAGGAGGCTAGTGATATTTAACGTGTCTAGCATAGCACGGCACACGGCACAGGCGGCTTTACGTCCCCTCCGAAGAGTGGAACGTGCAGGTATTCAAATTGATCCAACACAATGTCACAACCTCGGTTGATGTTAATTTCATAGTAAATACTGACAAACTGAAATGGCGCTTCTTCTGGGAACGGAACCCAGACTATTGGCTCCAGAGGCGCACGTTCTTACCACTGAACCAACGAGGCTGCAAAGCACGTGCTGCATATAAGCAAAAAATCGTTAAAAAACAGTGAGTTTTGTTTAAAGCTTCAAGTTAAAATCGTCTCTGAACGTGGCTCATCAGCATCATTTTGTGAAAGCTACTAGTTAAGGATTTTGTAATATATATCATGCAACTTTTTAAAGACAAAAAATATAAAGTATAAGAATGCTGAACAATAAAATCTACTGTTAACTTGAAGTCAAGATGGAGTTAATAATGTTATTTTTAAAGAAAAAAGTTGAATCAGTTGAATAACCAATTCTTGTTAAATAAATGTATCTACCACAAAGTAAGGACTGCAAATATAACTACACACCGAAAACGAGCGTACCTATCCGACTTTTAGTGAATTTTCGTAGAAAAAATTCACTATTGGGGAGATCCCGACTTTTAAATGTTGAAAACATTTTTGCAAATGAGCGCGAACTAGGACCCCTAGAACCCATATCCGGGGTCAGTTTCAATTTTTATATGTTTATATATATATATATATATATATATATATATATATATATATATATATATATATATATATATATATATATATATATATATATATATATATATATATATATATATATATATATGTATGTATGTATGTATGTATGACACCGATAACTCAAAAAATAATAGGCCGATTTTGATAAAATTTGGCGTGTACCTTTCTTTTGTAAATGGCTTGGATAAGTTCGTTGGTCAGGAAAATCGGACGAGGTTTTCGGGGAAAATTTTAGGTTTTCATTCGAAAAAAATTCTTATCTCAAAAAGTATTAAGCCGATTTTAATAAAATTTGGCATGTACGTTCCTTTTGTAAATGGATTTGACAAGTTTGTTAGTCAGGAAAATCGGACGAGGTTTTCCGGGAAAATTTTGAGGTTTCATTCGAAAAAAAATTTTATCTCAAAGAATAATAGGCCGATTTTGATAAAATTTGGCATGTACCTTCCTTTTGTAAATGGCTTTGATAAGTTCGTTAATCAGAAAAATCGGACGAGGTTTTCCGGGAAAATTTTGAATTTTCATTTGAAAAAAATTTTTTATCTTAAAAAATAAAAAATCTATGATCACCAAATTTGGTAGGTAGGTTTACGATATAAAAAGTAAACTATACACCAAAATTTAGATTTCTATGTTACAAGAAAAAAAAGTTATAACAAAATATTTTGTGCCAGATCATTTCTATGAAAATTCACTACCATAACGCACTTGCTGCGTCCAGGCTTTTTAGTATTATCAAATTTCTCAAAGAAGCTACCTTTGCCATATAAGTAAGTAATTAACAAGCGCATACCCAATTGAATCACGTCTAATATTCCACATGGTTTCTTCGCATGAACAAGGTGTAATCTCATCCAAGAGCGAAGCCGTGACATGTCACCCCTATCGACCTACCCTTCTGCTTCCGACCCTCATGATATATACTATCAGTATCAGTGACGTTGTCAATTGACTTGAAACAGTTGCGGGTCTCGGACCCATTCTCTATCACATCTCTTTCAATTTTTTGTTAGACATAAAGCCGTCTTCCCAATAAGTCTGAATATATTGGCCCTCCTTGTCGCTTATATAACATATGAATATTTTGATAAGGTTACGTGATCTGAAAGGATAAGGAAAAAACGAAGGATCTATAAGTTTGCAGGTCTCGGTTTGCTGACCACATCACTTCGCCACACTTTGACTTTATTGTCTTGTGCGGTCGTGCGTCGTTCGGTCCTTAACTTTTACTATTGCCGCCGGATGCGACCTCTGCCGTCGTTCGCCGCAACTGTTGGATTATTTATAAAACTATGAATCCAGCGGATACGAAAAACTGAAGCCATTTTTCGTGGAGTTTATTTTTCTCGCTGTCACAGCCTTCTTGGTATTATTTTTAAACCTGACAATGCGAACGTCGATTATTTTTTTTGTAAAGTTTTGGTTTTAAACAAATTAATCTATTTAACAAAGACATTATGATTGTCTATCATGTAGTTTGTTTTCAGAATAATAAGCTACTGACAAATTTGCTACATAACAGTTTTTTCAATTATTACGTCTTTATTTCAGTATGACTATTTTTAAAGATATTAATTTTGTCCCAGTTCATGTCTACAACTGTATGTACATATATATATATATATATATATATATATATATATATATATATATATATATATATATATATATATATATATATATAATTTGTAGCGAAATTTCATACAGAAAATTTTACTTGTAGGGATAAAGACTTTTGAATTTTCGAAAAATTAATTGAACGAGTCCGAATTAGAGCTTCAGGTTTGGAGAATTAACCCTGTAATGTGGCAGAGTGTATAAAAGGTTGTGACAGATTTACTCTATGACTAGGAATTTATATATCATCAAAACACAGGGTGTTTTTTAAATGTTGTTAAAGGGGATATCTCGAAAACAGTTTAAACTTTTTTGTGAGATTTTGGTGGAGTGATAGGGAGACGGGGGGACCTATTTAAACATATTCTCGAGATTTCCTCACCCACTTTATTTTGAGGAACAGGGGGTAACTTTGAGCTGTACCTGTTAGTGAATTTTCAATAAGAAAATTTTCTTAATGAAAATTCATTAATAAAGAGGTATCGATGGTGAGACTTTTGGAACATTTCTCCAAACGCGCGCGAATTAGGGCACCTAGAACCCAAATCCAAGGTCAGTTAAAAAGTTTATATATATATATATATATATATATATATATATATATATATATATATATATATATATATATATATATATATAACATGGCAAGCATTTACCCTCAGCTGGACAAGTCATCCGCTTCAAGACTGTATGGGGCCCCAATAATGCCACGCTGACTTCCCAACCGATAACTCAAAACATACTTCCCCAATCGAAACAAAATTTGGCAATTCCCTTTATTTTTAATAGCTTGGATGAGTTCGTTAGCCAGTTTTGACACACAAATACTTTTAGAAAAAAATGCAAAAAACTGTTTGAAAATGTAATATCTTTTAATTTACTAGATATATTAAACTAAAACTTCACAAGCATGAAAACATTGTACAAGTGGTCCTACCTACCAAACTTGAACTCAATTGGTTCAGTAGATCTTAAGTTAAAGCTAAATGAAAAATAAATATTCTACTAGAAATTACCTCTAAATGGATGCCTATAATGTTACAATGTCAGACAGATAAATCAGGGTTCTGCTGCAATTGCAAACAAAATCTCCAAATTAAGTTTTAAACGGACAGACTACGAAAATATGTAGATATCAGAAAAATGTAAATAAATATAAATTTTAATGAAAGTGATTCAGTTTGTTTAAAAGCAATCTAGAACTACGTTTTTATGTAAAATATTAAGCTTCCTATTTTCACGATATTTAAAAGCCATCTCCATCTCTCTAGTTTAATCTGACAACACCACTATTTGTCATTTGTTACTGACAGGAGTCATGAGAGAAACGTGTACGTTCTGCGCATAATCTCGAAATCGACTCCGCTAATACATTATAATCTCAGAATATAAAATAACTATCTATATTCTAAGCTTAATACAAATAGTAGGTAAATAATAACCCAACTTTTAATTTTAAAATAACTTTAACAAATGCCTTCGGCCGTCGACTGTGACTGTAGTATATTAGGATTCTAACATCCCATCAAACAAACAAAAAATGGTTGTGTACATCAGATTCAGGTTCTTAATCAATGCATGTAGGTACTGTATTACCAAAGTGAAACAAAATTATTTCAAGAAGAAATATACCTATCGCAAACTAATATAAGTATAATACCTAGGGCACCTAGGTACTTAAACTAGAATCTTCACTTTTGGTACATAGTAAAACCCATATAAAGGTAGTGTGGGTACTAGATTTGGAAAACTACAAAAAAAATTAAAAACCTTTTTTGTTATTTTGTTTGCAGACACTGGTTCGATTGAGTTGACTAAAATGGATCATCCAAGCGATTAATAACGAAAAATACGTCCCACGTTTATAATTTGGCAGGTACATTCCTTTTGGTTATAAAACATAAATTTTCGGTAAATTTGCAGTTTAACACACGGGGGACTCTGAGAAAGAAGATTTCAGAAACATGCTTAGAACCCTTTCTGGATGCACGTACCACAAGAAAAGTTTCTTGGAAACGGCCTCTAAAGAAAGTTACAGGACCAGGAGTGAATAGGGGTGCTGGGCGGGGATGAAGATACAAAGGAAATGTGAGCGAAAAGTTCGAAAAAACCAGGTTAGTTGGACCCCTATTGGCTACCTTTTACACTCATTTTGTAGCTATACTTCCTTAAAATCTTGTTTACTTCGCTCACAACCATTATTCACCGCTGGTCCGGCAACTTTCTTGGGGGTTGTTCCGAAGAAATTTTTCTTGTCTATATTGTTCTTGTTTATGCATTGAGGGTGGTTGTAGGCATGTAGAAGGGCGAGGATAACCCCCGTGACGATGCCGAGATCTAAGATTTTCAATTTGTGTTTAAATTGTTACCTTATTTCATTTGTTTAAAATATTTTTCCAAAAATGAATTTGATGTTACCTTGTTTGTCAGTCTCACATAGAGAGCTACAATATTTTATCATTTAAAAAAGTATGGATACAGCAACAGTAAATAAGCGATAAAGAGGGTCTGGGTGCAGCAAGTACTGTGTGGTAGAGTAGTTTCGTTTATATATATATATATATATATATATATATATATATATATATATATATATATATATATATATATATATATATATATATATAAATTGAAACTGACCCTGTATATGGGTTCTAAGGGTCCTAGTTCGGGCTCATTTGAAAAAAATTTCAGAATTCAAAAGTCGGGATCACCCCATTAGTGAATTTTTCCTAAGAAAATTCACTAAAATGTTTGCCATTACAAAAAATCGGCTTATATA
Organism: Tillus elongatus; assembly: GCA_964006375.1. Lineage (NCBI taxonomy): Eukaryota > Metazoa > Arthropoda > Insecta > Coleoptera > Cleridae > Tillus > Tillus elongatus. The sequence continues at coordinate 70,694,817 of OZ023262.1, forward strand.
AATTTTCATCACACATATCTAAAAAGGTGGCTGTGTTGACACACATTTAATTGTTTCGACTTCAACAGAAAACTTATATAACTACCTACATTCGGTGAAGATTTGAACCTGCAATAAGCACTGATAAGGACACTTTGGTGAACCCGATTTAACCACAACACATTGTGAGACCTGATGATCGTTTCGCTAACAAAGTTAGCGCCATCAGAGGGATGAATAAATACTATACTCATCCCTCTGATGACTTTGTTAGCGGAACAATCGTTAAGTATGTATACATACATGTTGTTATTAAGCAAAATAATGTTTTTTCTCTTGAACGTGCAGTTACAATTTAACCTATTACTTCTAATTCACCTGTATAATATTTAAGATGATGGTGATAATTAATAACACACTTTCAACGTTTAATGAAAGCCCGTTTTATGCTGAACGTGTATCACAAAGTTAATTTTCCGATAGCGCAAAGTAGTTCCATTGATTCGGAATCCAAATTAATTTAAGTAATGCTCCTAACAGGGGTGGTAAAAAGCTAAACGACCTAAAGAATGACGAGAGTTTTAATTTGAAATTATGAGATTCCGCCGGGACAAATGTAAAAATAATTACGACTCTCAATTTATTTTACGGCTGAACTTTTAAACTAATTCAGTCGGAGACCATCTAAACGATGAGTAATAAGAGAGCTTTTTGTTGTTTTTTCCGCAGATGGAATTTATAGCGCTAGCTGGCAACCCTCGCTGAAAAGAATTCTCTGTTCTTTAGAAGTTTTTCTGCCACTTTGTGCAATTTACGGCGATGTTACGTTTTATAATGTTGTCTCCGCATATTTCCCGAGCCCGCTCTCGGCTGTAATAAATTTATCTCCATGAACTCTTATATTTATATCGAATGAAAATGAATGGAAAAAAATGCAGGGATCTCGGCATTTATAATGGCATTATTGTAATGAGATTATAATATCATAGCGCAATATTACAAGAATTCTCATTCGGTTTAATATGCTTGGAGACGTGGAAGGCGCCTTAGCCGGGGTACCTACTAATGAACTTCCTTGAATGAGGTTAATTATCATATTCGTATGACATACAAAGTGCTAACATTTTAATTGTCTATAAGCAAATAAGAATTTTTTGGGCTACCATACAATTAAGTGTTTCAAAATATATATATATATATATATATATATATATATATATATATATATATATATATATATATATATATATATATATAAACATATAAAAATTAAAACTGACCCCGGATATTGGTTCTAGAGGTCCCAGTTCGCGCCCATTTGAAGAAATTTTTTCAAAATTCAAAAGTCGAGATCTCCCCATTAGTGAATTTTTTATAAAAAAATTCACTAAAAAGAACAGAATTATTTAATAACGAGTGGGTCCGTCCTGTTTTTTTTGCATTCTATAACTCTTAAATACCCCCTACATCAGAAGCATCAAAAGCTCGCCTTTGTCTACGCAAACTAGTTTTTTCTATTGTCAACAAGTATTTTACCTACATTGTGCTATTTGGCACAATACCTCATATTAGAAAATTTTATATAATTAAAAAACAAATTTCATTAACATAAAAATTAAAATTTTGGTTTGTTGTATGAAAACAGTTCGTGTTGGCAATTTCAGTAAAAAAATTGGTTTTCGAAATTATCACATGTTTCTAACTGTCCGTCTAGTCAGGTAGTTCGGGTCAGGTCACGTCTGGTCATTTCAAGCCAGGTCGAATGGGGTCATCTTGAGACATGTCTCAAGTCACTGCTAATACCAACTAAGCTGAAAGTAGGATACTTCGCGACACAAAAGATTTTATGAGATACATCATTTAAACAATAAAATAAAGTGCTGTCTTCCAATATGTTTAAATACTCACACCTAATATCCCAAACGTTATTATTATATATTATTACCCTCCGTTAATGCCTACAACAGTCGCTAGGTGGCCCAGATAACTGACAGTAGCACCATGGGACCAATATTTTCAACCCGTAACAACACAAATGGTTCACATTAGATTAGATCCGGCTCGAAGGACCAAATAACACGGCGCCAAAAAAATATGTTGGTTCAGATTGGCTCGACAGGACCAAAGTCCTTGAATTAGATTAATCAGCTTCGAAAGTTCAAGATGGTTGAGCTAGATTAAAGATTAAAATGATTGGTTCATGTGGCTTCAGCAAGAACCAGTCTTCAGGCGAACGACTGACCCGTGACCAGAAGTCTACAGCAAAACACTCTTGTCTAGACCTTCGTTTCGACCACGTGTAAGCGACACCTGGAGGAAGAGATCCACGTCTTTCACCTGGACACGCACGCAACCTTGGCCCCCTTGGACGATGCTTGTCGCTACCAGCTACACCCTCCGCGTGTTGGTTAAGGTATCGATACATACATACAATTGTTAAGTCTTCATCATTTTATACGATTTATTCATATTTAATCACAAACAACTCGTTTAATTTATATCTAATATGATTTTATTAGAGTTTGTTACTATTTTGAAGCCGCGTGTGTATTCTTTATGAATCTGCACACACAAAAAACTATTCCTCAGGTCCTTCAGAAGTCACATGCACCGACCATTTGAATTTTTAAACTAACTCAAACATTTTAATTTTTCGAAACTAATTAATCTAATTTAGACATTTTGGTCCGGTAAAGCCAATCTGAACAAGCATTTTGGTCTTTTCGCGCCGGATCTATTGCGAATCAATCATTTGGTCCTTCGAGCCGGATCTAATCTAATGAAAACCATGAAGGAACCAAATATCCAAGCTTTCGTATTCAATTTACTACATATCAAGTTGTACAAAATGCCCCTTTTCTCTCTTTTCGATTTGATATTGTGTCCCTAGAGACGCTGAGTAAGCTGTACATTCTACATTAAAATCATTAAATGTAATATGTATGTTTAAATTCTTTTGGAGATGAGTTAACTCGTAAAAATGTCTTAAGCAAGTACTATATTTCTTATTATTTCAGGATATTTCAGGATCAATACGTACAGTTGGGACCAACCCGATTTTTCCACATCTGTTTCTTCTATGATCGTTAGTTGTGGTAACGTGAATTTTACCAAAGTGTGCTCATTAGTCTCGCCAGGTTACAGAAAAGCCACACTCAATAATTAACATATAATAATAGTTATGGTATAGACTCGTCGCTAGAGACTAAAACCGGTTTCGATCTTATTTGGTTTCATCAAGGTCGAGACCGGTCTCTGCTTTCGGCGACGGCTGTACACCATACTTAGCTTAACATGATAGTTATTTAGTAACATATTCCTACTACAAATAGCGGCGAGTAACGGTGAGGTCAATGGTTGTCACAGTGTGTTCTCCGTTGCTAGTAAAATAAATCAACTGTTATCTGTACACTTCAGAGATTCCGCTTTTGCTTCTATCTCACTATTTTGTTGTAAATTTCACATTATTTAAGGTCAATATTACTCTATAGTTATTTGAAAAAATAAGTTCCAGTTTATCTTTCTAAATGTATGTTTATTGAAAAATTCTTTTTGAATATTTACAAGCTTTACATTACACCCTTCCTTTGTCTCAAAGAAAACAATATATTCATTTCCCAAACTGCATATCGACCATTGAACTCGTACTGAATGTGACTTCAATTTTTAAACAGTCCATTTTTATTGGATGGGTTGAAATAAAAAATTGGTTCAGAGATTTGAGCACATTCTGTATGGAATCAGAGCGAGTGCGAGTACAGAATGCAAAATGCATCGTATCGACAAAAACAGCCAACCAGCTAACCAGCTAGAGTGTAGAGGTAGCAGAGGCCGTATCTGTATAATGCAAAAAGCTCTGGTAAAAAGCTTAATATAATGAAATTACGTATTCAATTGGTACTCACGTGACGCTCTTCTGCGGAGTTGATACCTGCAGCATCCATGGCAACGGCAACAAACGATCCAGCGAAGGCAGACATCGGGCCAATCGGCAGCAACATGGAACAATCGAGACGAAAACAATTGAGATAAAATGTATAGAACGTGTCGGTGTTTTTATAGTGGTGCATCTGTGAGCTTGTCGGATCTATGCTTTTGTGATTTGTACAAAAAGTACGTGACATGGAAAATGCATGGGAGCTCTCCTCTTTTATTTGCGTTTTGCTTTTTGCGCGCTCTCTTTCGGCGGATGCGCCGCGGCGAAAATATACGGGAACTTTACAAATTAAAATGCATTAAGCTTGCAGATCATGAATAATAAATAAACTTAAGTGCTTGATGCACACTCTTTTAGAGACTGGGAAAAGTTCTCTCCACTCTTGTTTCATTTATTCACCACACCTACAGAATAAATCAAGGCGCTGCTTGTTAATGTACTCATCTATGTCTAGAAAACTTATTGTGTAGTTTATATTAGTAAAATAAATTGCAGAATTATCGAATACACCCGACACGAGACAAAATACTACGATTTTTTACATACTTTGATTTTCTTTACGGTAATGTTAAAGTTTCTCCCAACCTTAAAAAATAGTGCTGAAAATTGATTCATAACTTCCACATGGCTGTGGTAACTTATTCTCTCAAGAAAGACATTCTCATGGAAAGAATTTAGGACCCATAACTTGACCACAAAAAAAAAATTTGTATTCCTGTACCCAAAAAAACTTTTGACACGTTATATTACTCAAGGTTCATTAAAAAAGATTCACCAAATCACCCCTTATTTATCCCCTGCCTCCTAAAGCTATCTTACCCAAAAACAATTAGAAGCTTTCCTTTAGCGGGTGCTAACTGGATACCACATTTGAAGATGATATCTTAATTTGTTCGAAAGTTATTGCACCTATTAAGAGACAGACGTATATGCCGACACCCCCCGTTCATCCCCTACAGCAATTTTACCCAAAAACAATCCGAACCGTTCGTTTGTCGAGTGCTAACTGTATACCAAATTTGAAGACGATATCTTAATTCGTTCTAAAGTTATCGTGACAACAAACAGACAGAGATACAGACCGACAGACAAAACAATTTCGTTCTCAAATCATGCTTTATATATGTTTTTTACGACGTTTAAGCGAAAAAACATTTTTTGAAACTTGTGTCGCCGATGCGATACTTCCACACATTGTGACGATGTGGAAGTGATTCTGGAAGTAGCAAGTGAGTAGCAGCGAATTTTTATAAAAATCTTTCAAATAACAAAAATTCAAAGTCCGAGAAATTTCTATCTTCGAAAATAATGATGTTGATATGATGGATATATACACGTCTTTTCTTTATAAAAGCTCTGTACATACTTAATTGTGTTTTGTAGATTAATAGAAAATTAAGTTGTGAAAACTTGAAAAAATATTTTTGAAAATGCGCTATCATAACGTATGCGTTGCGTTCGAAGTTTTACCACTGGCTATACATGGATTGTTCTTTTATCGATTTATTAGTGTATTTTAGAAAATTCACTAATGAGACATTTTTTGAAATGAGCGCGAATTAGGACTCCCAGAACCCATATCCAAAGTCTTTTATATATATATATATATATATATATATATATATATATATATATATATATATATATATATATATATATATATATATATATGTATCCGAACGATAACTCAAAAAATACTCAACTGATTTTGAACGAAACTTGGCACATGTCTTCATTTCGTTACAATGGCGGACGAGTTCGTAAATCAGCTATAAGCGGGCATATTTTCCTCAAAAAATATACAAAACTATCTTTGAAATGATTGAAATAACTAGAATGAGACTTCACATGTAGCTAGAAACGAAGTAAATAAACCTGTTGTGAATTTTAAGTCATTTGGTTTACAAAATTTTTAGTTTTTGCCAAATTAAGAATAAAATCTGAAAGACATAAATTTAAACAACTTACGTGATGTCACACAATGACAGAGGTAGTCACCTGCCGCGTGTAGATATACCACAGGCATACATCATACTGCAGCGATAACCAAACAAAATAACACACGTAAGGCGGGATCACCACATCATCCTAATGTGCAACGATCGTTTACACCCGAACTGTGGCGATGTCACCCTAATGACCGCGTTCGGGTATATTTGGATGCGCGGATTTGTAAAATGTTCAAAAATATCCTAATATAAACGTGAGAGGGGAAAATAAGGAAGTTTTATATCAGCTACTTGAAGTAAAAACCAGATGGGATAGTGTGTTTTGTTTACTTATTATGGTTTGACAGTTCTGTTTTAAAGTTAAGTAAATGATTGGATATGCTTTTAAAATTGAAAACTACAAAATAACAGCTTGTTTTGTTTATTCATTATAGTTTGACAGTTGTTTTGAGGTTAAGTAGTAAATGATTGTCACTGAAATAGATCTAACAACTTGTACATGCCTCTAAACTTGGAAACCAAAGAATAATAACGTGTTTCGTTTATTTATTATGGCTTGACAATTCTGTTAAATAAAGAACAATATATGTTGAAAGATAAATTTCAGAGCTTACCAAAAACGCTTCTTGCATTATAGGTTCTCCATAACTCGCATTGGTTTTAAAATATTAGTTATAGTATTGTGACGTCTTATATACTAACAGGCAACAGTTGTTTTAGCTATAATAGTTAGAATAATATAGGCATAGCTTCAGAATAATTTTTTTTTCAACGTAGAATGTAGCTTTTTTATGTGGTTTACCTGTTTGCCGTTTATACATCACAAAAGATCAAAAGTAAAGGGTTAAGCGATACCTTGCAGAAAATTGGTCACGTAGCTCAAACCACCTTCGTTTTATACCACCACCTGTAAATTTAGCCAACCTTTACTTTAATAAGGCGGGTAGGGATCTTTGCGTGTCCAATATTGTATGATACACGAGACCGACGACTTATGACCAACTCTGAAGGGCGGAGTGTAGAGAAATGAACTTGCAAAGACGCAGAAAAAACATATAGAACTTTTGGACTAAGGGGTAATGAACTTCGGCAAGCGCTCTGAACTACACCGTGCTACATGCGAGGTAGATGATTAAACACAGTCACCAACGGACTGTTCAAGACAAACTGCATCCTGGATGCATATAGAGAAGTCTCTTCGTGGGCGACATCTAAAGAGAAGTCTCTTCGTGGGCGACATCTAAATGATATCTCCAAGGTACATGTCGACATATCAGCATCGAACTACTGGCTGGCGTCTGTTTTATGTTTGTGACGAAAAACAAAATGAGAATAATGATAAGAAATCCATAATAATAATAATAAAATAATAATATTGGTAAACAATTGCACTAACAGGTAATGAACTTCGGCAAGCGCCCTGAACTACATCGTGCTACATGAGAGGTAGATGATTAAACACGTGACAATTAAGGGAAACTGAAATACAAAGTCGCCAACGGACTGCTCCAGACAAACTGCACCCCGGATGCAGATAGAGAAGTCTCTTCGTGGGCGACATCTAAAGAGAAGTCTTTTCGTGGGCGACATCTAAAGAGAAGTCTCTTCGTGGGCGAGATCTAAATGAGACCTCCAAGGCACATGTCGAAATATCAGCATCGAACTACTGGTTGGCGTCTGTTTTATGTTTGTGACGAAAAACAAAATGAGAATAATGATAAGAAATCCATAATAATATTAATAATAAAATAATAATGTTGGTAAACAATTGGACTAAGAGGTAATGAACTTCGGCAAGCGCTCTGAACTACACCGTGCTAAATGCGAGGTAGATGATTAAACACGTGACAATTAAGGGAAACTGAAATACAAAGTCGCCAACGGACTGCTCAAGACAAACTGCACCCTGGATGCAGATAGAGAAGTCTCTTCGTGGGCGACATCTAAAGAGAATTCTCTTCGTGGGCGACATCTAAATGAGATCTCCAAGGCACATGTCGACATATCAGCATCGAACTACTGGTTGGCGTCTGAACAGAGGATTCCAAAAACGGACGGGTTTTCGCTGGCCATTGGAGATTATTCGGTAAGAGATGACAAATGCAGATAGGACCTTCTCACAGACCAACGAGTTGCCCACAACATGCCATATACAATACAGTGGAAAAGAACTGATTGATGTTGCCATTTCGAATATAAATTATTTGCAGGAAGAATAAAACTAGAAGATCATCAAGTACAAACACCTTGAGATGCATGAAAAGACAGTGGATGGCAGATAATGTCAGAATCATCTCGAGTCATATCGTTAACTGGTGTAGTTCCTAAAAATCTTCTAGAGAATATTAAGTCTCGGCTTTGGTGACCACTTTTTTAAGGCTATCCATAAAGCAATAATCCTTGCAGCCGTCCACATTGTGCGGCGATTTCTGGGAAATGAGGAAGCGTTGACGCTTACGAGCCCGACAACTTGGAAACGACCCCATCTGAGCTCAATCTCTTGGGTATCTGAGATGCCTGGAATGGGTAATGTCTCCCTTTGAGGGACTGTAAAAGCCTTTCCGGCTAAGTCGTTAATAACAAGAAATAAATAGAGAAAGCTTAGTGATGAATTATTGGACCATGTAATTACAGAAGTGCGTATTTATAATCGACCGGTTTTATTTATTTCAATAAAACCTGTTTGCGTCGGCACTTTAACTTCCTGTGTTTTACACATCGTGACATACACACCAAGAGCGTTGTTTGTCTTAGCTTGCATTAAACAATGGCATCCGGTTAGGTATTTAATTGTTGTTAGTGCAAGTGGGGTTACAGCCCAATCAATTAGCCGGCAAATGTCTGCGACAATGGCTGAGAAGAAGAAAGTTAAGTATGCGCTGAGAACGAGGAAGCGAACGTCAAACCGGCAGCGTTAAACAAACGTGTTATTGCAGCGGAGTGTTGCACCTGCTGTAATTAAGATGTAGATTAAAACAGAGCTCTCAAGTCACAATCCAAATTAATTAGTAGTTCTGTAGTTACAAAGCTGCTGTAACTTAATTCTCAATTAGGAGCGGGTTTTCCTCGACAGTATGAACCCGTCTTTATATGGGCGAGAGGAACAAAATAAGGTATACACGTCTGCACCCCAGTCAGCCCCAGCATCTCGTGATTATTCTTTGAGAGCGGGATGCATTGGGGCGGAATGAGACGTTCCTTACAATATCTCTCGTCTCCTACCGGTTGGCATGACAACACAGAGATCTCTTCTCGCTTGCTTGCCTCCACCGCATCGTTTATGGCTCGTTCACGATAATGCGAAATAAAATGCAAGTAGATTCGCGACTCGACGAAGGAACACATAAATTTCCGCATTTATGTATGGATGTTGTAAACATAGGGTCACCATAACTGAACTATATTTCTTTTATATGGCCTTACGAATGGTCGATCATAAAGGAAATTGAAATAAACAGCTAGTAGAAGATATTAGATAAAAATAATCAATTTGTATATTTATGCTATGTTGAAGAGTAAAATATCTTTAGTTAAAGAAAGGTTGGACGTAGCTAGTGCGCTTTGATAGCAAATTTTTATAGAAATGATCAACGCAATTTATATGTTACAGGGTGACGCATGTAACTATTGGTACATAGAGCAAGCGCAGGTGATTTGGATCACAATATTAGGAGTTTTTTTTATTATTTTTAATTGCAACAACACACCACGAGGGCTCACAGCCTAAATACTATCGTACCGTGGGTGTAAACAAGGAGGAAGGAACTTGTTAATTCTGGACTTGAAGGTTTGGAGGTTCGGATGAGAAGGAAAAACATGTGCCGGCAAGGAATTCTATGTCTGGTGACCTGGATAGTAAAAGGGTGCGTTCGCTCTGTTCCCCTGGTAGATCTGTTGGGGGCAGCAGGTGGAGGAACTATGAAAGAAAGCTCCTCTGAGCAGTGCCCGTGCAGATATCTATAAAAGAGAGAGAGAGAGAAAGAGAGGGAGGTCATCAACGGCACGTCGGTGGGCAAGGGATGTCAGCGTTTGGGTGAGGGTAGGGTCACCGACGAGACGTATAGCTATCTTCTGAATGGAGTCCAGGTGAGCGAGTATATAAGCGGCAGCGGCACCCCAGATGTGGGAGTAGTATTCGAGGTTTGGACTTATTTGTGAAGTATATAAGGTATAGAGATTAGCTGGTGAAAAGTACTTGCGAGCCCGGAAGAGGAAACCTAATTTCTTAGCAGCCGCTTCTGCAAGTGATGTGACATGTTGGTGCCAATTGAGATTTCAATCCACAGAAATGCCAACAAGTGAAAAGGACTCATTACTTCGAAACACCTGGTTGTTCATTGTGGTGGGTCTAGGGCTGGTGTATCTCTTATGAGAAAGAAAGCAAGACTGAGATTTGGTGGGGTTGAATTGTACAAGATTTCTACTTCCCCAGTCTAATATTTTTTGGAGATCCACGGAGACAGAACCCTCCATGAGTTTTCGATCCTCATCTAACCGGGATAAAGAGACAGGCTTAGAATATTGTATATTTGAGTGGAGGGTGATGTCGTCCGCGTAACTGTGAACTGGGTTGGATGTGCTAGAGAGGAGGTCATTGATGTGGAGAAGAAATAAAGTAGGAGCTGAAGCTGAAACTTGAGGAACTCCTGCATTAATTGGATACAGTTTAGAGGAATGGCCATCCACGACAACAGAAATTCTCTGGTTGGAGAGGAAATTTGCTGTCCAGGTACAGAGTTTTGGTGGTAGGCCATAGGCCCGAAGTTTATTAAGCAACGCTGCGTGCCAGACCTGGTCGAATGCTTTGAATATGTCTAGAGCGACAATCTGGGATTCAGCGTGTAGTTCCATAGACTTAAATTATTTCGATTTTTTTACTTGGAGCCATTTAAAAGCTTTGGTGTTTATGACTCTTGTTTAAAACTTGAAAGACTTAAGAAACCAGATGCATTCAACTGAGCGTTGCCGACGTTACTTAACTTCGACGATCGCATCTATATATTCTACGCGGTGTGGCCGTGCATATATGATTAAAAAAAATGTAAAAATAAAAACTGGCAATAGCTATAAGCTTTAGGATCCTAGTTCTGTCTTGTTAAGCTATTCATTTTTCAAAACAAACAAAAAATCGCTGAAACTAAAAATTCTAATACATAATAGAAAACGGAATCACCACAAAAATAATAACAGAGAGATATGCGCCAACTATGTATTTCAACAACGAAGCTGTCTTCATTAGTCTTTACCAGTTAGCGAAAGCTAGTGGTGAAAATTTCGTTGACGACATACTAGCACACAACTTTGTTATTCGTTTGGTGGTTTTCGGAGTGATTCTAGTGCCTGTTTCAGTTTCCATCTACATTATCCAACATCCACCTTATATTATATTATACATCAGGATTCGTATAGTTTGCACGTGCCAATGAATAATATTATATGGTTTGCTGTTGTTTAAGTACAAGGGTAGAACCTCGGTGGTTCAGGGGTAAGAACGTGTGCCTCTGAACCGAAGGGTACTGGGTTCGATCCTAAGGTTCTCCTTTCACTTTTTCAGTACAAATTGTAAATTAACATCAACCGAGGTTCTGGCATTGTATTTGAGCAAGTTGAATGTCTGCACGTTCCGCCCTTCGGAGGGAGCGTAAAGCCGTCGGTCCCGTGTCCATGCGATGTTGGACACGTTAAAGATCCCTACCCTCCTTACAGAAAGGCAGGGGTTCGGCAACATTTCCAGGATAGTGAGGTGAAACTGCTCCCTGGCGTCGGTGATTGGCCATAGTCGCAGAAATAGGCCGACGTTAAAGAAACAAAAACACACACAAGTAGAAGGGTTTGTTCCTGAGAGAGGCTGTAGTAGACAATAAAGACATGCAATTTTTGTTTAATAAGAGAATTGGGCATTTTTTTTAGACACTGTCGTAATGATAATTGTGTCAGTAGGTTAAATTGGTGTTCTAATCATTTAACATAGATTGAGTAACATCATGTTACAAAAGTAAGCAGTGTTTATGTAAACACACGTAATGTTTTGTTTTGAATTGCAAATAACAGAAATGCAATCAGTTTGCATATATTCTGGAATGTACAATAATGCTGATTAATAACATTTATTATAAACCGAAAGGTACTGGGTTCGATTCGCAGGGTTCCCCTTTCACTTTTTCAGTACATAATATAAATTAACATCAACCGAGTTTGTGCCATTGTATTTGAGCAAGTTGAATGTCTGCACGTTACGCCCTTCGGAGGGGGCGTAAAGACGTTGATCCCGTGTCCATGCGATGTTACGCACGTTAAAGATCCCTACCCTCCTTACAGAAAGAGTTCGGCTAAATTTCCAGATAGTGAGGTGAAACTGCTCCCTGGCGTCGGTGATTGGCTATAGTCGCGGAAAGAGGCTGTACAAAAAAAGTGTATTATTTGTTATGGAAACCTAGTTTTACGTAAGTTATATATAGAGGTGTTTGTACATAGTTGTTGAGATTTTTATTAAAGTATTAACATCGTTAATATGTCCGTGACAATTTCAGTATTCCCGTATTCCCTAAATTTACCATAATATTTAAACATGGTCCTTCGAGCCGGATATTTGTACCTGTTCTATGTGCATTAAAAATCATGTCGACAAACACTTCAAGTAGAATGTAGTGCAAATATCTTAAGACGATCAATATAATAATTCTGGATCGAAAGTTATCCTAGTGCAAATATAAAAGCTATTTCACTCAACTTGATTCGACAATCTTAACCGTGCTTGAAAAATTCACAATACTTTACCTTTTTTTTTTGTGAACGACGCTTATCTTGTGGAGGAACGAAGGAATTGTGAAGGCGTGTAGTGATGCGAGGTGAATGGGCCTTTACAATCTGCTTGTTCATAGCTTACGAGAGTCTTTGCGCTCTATTCAACCCACAGGGCGAAGATTGAATGGGACTCGCGAAGATCTGGAGAACCACCTTCTACACATAAAAACGAATCTACGTCTCTCTCGATTCCGCATCGCTTCAATCAGACGCTTTCCTTCTACAATGCTCTCCGTCCCCGGTCCTCGAAGTATAAAGAAGAGACGAAGAACTCGCTGGAGTGTCGATAATAGAGGACTCTGCCTAACTACCGTACACAAACGATCCAAAGGCGGCGCCTTTCAATGCAAATAAATTACTTCCATGCGAGCCCCGTATGCTTTGGATGACTTATCGGATTCTTTGATCTCGTAAGGATCGAGAAAGGAGCGTCCTTTAAATGTAAATTCGCAAAGTTTCTCTATATATATATATATATATATATATATATATATATATATATATATATATATATATATATATATATATATATATATATATATATATATATATCTCCTCTCTTTGCCGGTTTATCAAATGTACAGGTCGTAAAGAAAGTGTGTTGTATCACACCGCAAAAGAGGAAACAGCTGAATACGAAACACGGCCTGATAAGTAAATTGACATTCCTTGCATTTTATGTATTATTCAGCGAAACCCAGATAACTTTTGGAAGGAAATATTTTCGCTACGTTCTCATTCTTTCTTAAGATACTTTCAAAAGAAATGATAAGAAAATAAATGTACTGAGGCAACAAATACGTTATGGCAGCAAATATTTATAGGAATTTTCAAATAAATAAGATTAAGATTTTTAAAGAAGGTGCCAAACCCACTCAGTGAAAATTGAAACCTGTGATCAACACTGGTAAGTACACTTTGCACAACCCAATTTATCGGAAGACATTTTTCAGACCTGACAATCATTTTGCTAACAACGTTAGCGTCATCAGAGGGATTAATATCGTAAGCAAATAAAAACTACAAATAGTATTTATATATTAATTTACAAGCAATCGCGAACAGCGCCTTCATTGATGGTATACAAACAAAGCAACACCAACAACACCCTATCACCCCCCCCCCCCCCCCCAAATTTTGTCTGAGGTCGCTGTAACTTTAATTTCATTACCAACTATTGAAAACACTGGAAGGACCGCGTGTGGTTGTTAGGTATTGTTTCTAAGAAAGAGTCACTCATCAAGATGACAATAATTCGAACAACGAACTGCGCATAAGAGGACATACATATATACGTATGTATGCATGACGGAAGACAGAAGAGTTTCGCCCTTGTTTGAACTTTTCAGTACGCCATATCTATGCTTAAAGCCGACTTGTTGGTGAATATGTATGGAAAACTGAACAGTCAAAACAAGGACGAAACCGGTATGTCTCTTCTGATACATTATACCGCAAGTTCCTGACTGAAGTAATGGTGGCTAGGGAGTGATGTGATTCAAGGTCCATCGTGTACTGTGTAACTGTGCCTAACCGAAAGTCGTAGGTTCCGAATGTTCTTTTATGTATATTGGCTCATTTATCTACTAAGCAAACAGACTGGTCGTTATATTTCGCTACGTTCTTAATGTATTCCAGTTTTTTGCCGTACCTATCTTTATTTAAGGGAAGCTGTATTAATATATGGACTAGAAAATTCAGACCAGCTGGTTTTGTGCGAAGCTATGGTGTGATAAAATCGAAACGTAACTCAAAGTAGTGGTTTCCTTTCTGTGCACGTTAATTTTTAAGCATTTCTAAAAAAATTGTTATTAATTCCTAGTTCAGGTGTAAATTTAATTAAACTAAGTTTAATGTTTCAACTGCCAAAAATATCGTCCACATTAAAAAACATACTCTAGGAAAATAGTAATTATTGTTTACTGGGTATGTTTCAAATATACTTATAAAAAGGCCTACAATTTCGAAGGAAACGTGCCACCGTTGAAGATTCCTCAAACTTTTGGGTGGCCTTGATACTTATAGACGAAACATGGGTCCATCACTATGTCCAGGGATTAAAGAGCAATCGAAAGAGTGGAAGCATTCCGGTTCTTTATGTTTTGAATCGCAGTCTGGTAACCCGTTTGGTCTTCTTAGAATATACAAACGCCTTTGGTTGCTTTAACAGAGACGTAGGTACTTCACACAAAGTTGTTACGCCTTGGCTTTACTGTGGATGCTGTAATATTTGTAAGTAAATACCTTACCCATAGAAAGGAGTGAGTTTTTCTGGATGCCACTTTTTCTACAGCTCTTGCCATTCAACATGGCATTCCGCAGGGATCCATCCTCGGACCGTTGATCTTCACAATCTATATCTCGGACTTTTATCGTGAATTGACTGCCTGTAAAATTCATCACTATGCAGACGAAACTCAAGTATATTAAAACTTTAAAGTAGAGGACATGCAAAATTCTAATCAGGTAATAAATAGAAAATTTCAGTCACGTTTTGGAATTTCAGACCAATTGCGTCTCGATGCAAATAGGTCTGATGTTTTAGTTTTTGGATTAAAGGCTGGGATTGAGGCAACAAGGGCAGGGATTTATATCAGGATCAATGACGTTCTTATACGTAGTAACAGAGTTTATAAATTTTGGTCTTTGGTGTGATGATGGATTGCGTTTCACTAGGCATGTAAACCACTTCTCTGAGGTATCGTATGTTATTTTGAGACATTTATTTTCTCGAGGAATTCGATTAGTGTAAATATCAAATGCATCTGCCACGTTTTAATATTGCCTAAGCTAAATTATGGTAACTGTATATGGTTCTAGTTTTTACGCAGGTTGACTACAATAGAGTTCAGAGAATACTGAATAGCTATATCGAATCAGTAAAAATTTTATCACGTTAGCGATAAATACAAGAAGTCTGGGTGGTTTAGTTTTGAAAATGTCATAAAGCTTAATTTGGCTTATCTAAGACATAAAATTCTGCAGGGCGACAATTAATTTACATGGCTGATAAGTTTAAATACTGTGTGGCGCTTCTACTTTAAACCATTTACGGTCAAATCGTAATGTTGCTAAATTTCTAGTACCAATGCATTCAACTACTGCTTTCAAGAAAAGCTTTACCTACATGGCGGCAGCTACATACAACTCTCTTACGGCTGAGTTGCTGAATTGTTTCCCGATCTATTAAAATGACAAGCACCAGAAGTCTGGGAGGCTTAGTTTGGAGAATGGTATCAAGCTTTATTTGGCTTATCTAACACGTAGAATTCTGCAGATTGGACAACCCGTTTACCTGGCTAATAAGCTTAAAACACTAAATTGCGCTTCTATTTTAAACCATTGACGGTCAAGTCCTAATGTTGTTGTACTTCTGGTACCAACACATTCAAATGCTGCTTTCAAGGGAAACTTACGGCTGATATGCTGAATTGTTTCCTGATTAATTAAAGTGACAAAATTTTTGTTAGGACATTGTAAAAAAAATGACAGCAAAATAAAAAATCTACATAAGCTTGTACCCAAGGCTACGGTGAAGGCTTCCAAAGCACGGTTTGTGATTCTGTATTCATTGAGTGCAACAGAATTTTTCAAATCGTTGTTCGCGAAAACGGCTCATTTTATAGCAATGAAACATGTGTAACTATTTTTGTAGATTTTTTGGGTTTCCTTCAGAATCTGATAAAAAACGTTTAAATGTTATAAGTCATTATCTATAGATCAAGAGAAGTATGGGGTCTTTGTATTCAAGCGATTCACGTCAAATTTGACACACGAATACAAAATTAAATTATTTATATGTGTACAAACTTCTACTAAAAGAATAGATTCACTAACAAAAAGTTATTCAAAAATTGATTGAAATAAAAAAAATTAAAAGCCTATAACTCTGCTATTTTTGAGTTTTCAAAAAATTTTATAGGTACTTTTGGCATTAACCGTTCGAGGAGAACCACCTCCTCAGTTTTTTGTTCCTTATTTCCGGACACCCCAAATAACAACGTACTATCCACAATTATGGTGTCAGGTATAAAAGCTGGGTGTGTCAGGCAAAGAAAATTTAATGCTGCTGAATAAACTATTTAAGGCGAAATATAAGTAAAACGATACAAAGTCATGTTGAAACTGAATTGATTTTAAACCATTTAAAAATGAAGAGAGTGTAGTGCTACTCACTATAAAAATAGTATGCTAACATGTTTTTGTCACATGGCACGTATTGATAATCTATTTATTTATTTGAATGCCCAACAGAAACAATTCCCTCTTACAGGACATTAAAAATAACACAATATAATTAGAATAATAATGCACAACAATCCATACAAACATCAAATACATAAGCAACTGTTCAAAACAAGAGGATAATTAGCAAAAAAATATAACAATAAAAAATATAAAATGTAGCTAACAACTGTTTTTATACAAAAGATGTACAGAGACAAAATAACAAAATATCATGTTTACCCTCAAAGAACCCTAAAGGTACGTGACACAAAAGAGAGGATGTGCTTCAAAGAGTCCGGGTTTATGTCAAATCTTTGGCAGATCCTATTAAAGCGTGTTGAAATGAAACACAGAAGGTTCCCTATCATTAAATCGAATCTAGCTTGAGGACAGTAAATGAAACAAAAACAACGAGCATTTTGCCCGAGGCACGATGAAGTTAATCTGGAATTAGATGTTTGGAGAATCCACCCTGTTATGAAGCAGGCTGTAAAAGAACCAAGTAGTGACATCTCATCAAAATACAGTAGCAAGTTTTGTTCTTCGGTCCCTCTAGGCTGGTATGAACGAACCATTAACTTTAAAATAGAGGTACTTGAGAAACTTTCGTTGAACTGTCTCCAGATTGGATACATAACGGTTTAAATATGGGTTCCACACCGGACACCAGACAACAGTACTCAAGCTTAGCCTAACGTCAGCATAGTGGAGTTTTTAGGGCTTGCAAATTGACAAAGTTACTGCAATTACCCATCAAAGAGATAAGCATAGACCTGATAAAACTGTCTGTGAAACGTGGTAACAAAAGGAAAGTTGCAAGTTGCATATAAGCTCCGAATCTGTCACTGTGTCGCTACAACGTCGAATAATGATATCTGAGTAGGTACAGACAAATGCATACAATATTCTAGGCAAATGCATACAATATTCTAAGCCTGTCTCTTAAGCCTAATTAGATGAGGATCGCAGACACATGGAGGATTCTATCTCCGTGGATCTTCAAAAAATATTAGACTAGGGAAGTAGAAATCTTGTACAATTCAACCCCACCAAATCACAGTCTTGCTTTCTTTCTCATAAGAGATACACCAGCCCTAGACCCATCACAACAAACAACCAAGTTATTCAAAGTTATGAGTCCTTTTCACTTGTTGGCATTTCTGTGGATCGAAATCTCAATTGGCACCAACATGCCACATCAATTGCAGAAGCGGCTGCTAAGAAATTAGGTTTCCTCTTCCGGGCTCGCAAATACTTTTCACCATCTAATCTCTATACCTTTACTTCACAAATAAGACCTAACCTCGAATACTGCTCCCACATCGGGGGTGCTGCTGCCGCTTCTACACTCGCTATCCTGGACTCCATACGTCACATCGGTGACCCTACCCTCACCCAAAGGCTGCCATCCCTTGCCCACCGACGTGCCGTTGGTGACCTCTCTCTATTTTATATGTATCTGCACGGGCACTGCTCAGTGGAGCTTTTTTCCATATTTCCTCCACCTGTTACCCCCTGAACATTTTGTTATGCCCGCTCTTTTGTCCCGAGGACTTCCAAGTTGTGGAATTCCTTGCCGGCACATGTTTTTACTTCTCCCCCGAACATCCAAACCTTCAAGTCCAGAATTAACAAGTTGCCTCTTTCCCCCTTGTCGACACGCACGGTACGATAGTATTTAGGCTGTAAGCCCTCGTGGTGTGTTGTTGAAATAAAAATAAATAAATAAATGAACAAAGGTTGCAGTGCTATCGGGGCGGCAAAGAGGCATACGAGCCGTGAGGGAGAAACGAGCCCTGAGGGACATAGGCAAAAAGGATTTATTTACTGGAAAAAACTCATTACTTTGCACTTAGATATCTTAATGCTTAGAAGATTCTGATCACACAAGGCACACACACACGCACTGTCAATGGCTGAGTGAAGTGCACAGCAGCCCTTAACAGAACCAATCTAATCTAAGTTCATCTGCAAAGTGGAGCTGATCATACTCTTCAGAACTATGTCATCCATACACAACATATCACCTCTTGCTCGACAGATGTAACCCAAAATATTCAAGCCGCGGTGAGATACAGCCCAACGCATCCAACTTGGAGAAAATGATAAGTGACAGCAGAATATAACGTAGATTAAAATTTGCGTAATTCTGACGACGTCACTATGACAAATCGGTTGCAAGAGACTGAGTTGACACGGCATTTATCAACAACAACAACAAAAATCAATCCAATAGAGGAATAATGTAGAGTGACGAAATTTTCCCACACATACGTATTTATTCAATCTGTGATATTTACAATTTTCTACGTTTGCGTAACCCACTTGTGCCAATGAATAAAAATGCAGCAGGCAATACTCTGTTGAAAGAAAGTAATGTCGACAAAGTGATATATACTCAACTGAGAAATATAAGCCAAGCAATAACAATATTTATCACAATTCAGCATCGCTACAAAACCCTAAATCCAATTTCATTTCCCGCCTCCGTTGAAAAAAAAACCCGCCGTCAACCCTTATCCCATAATATATTCCGTCTGATTTGGGGTTGCTCGCATAAAACCGCCCCTTCTTACACGAGATGGAAATTCTAAAAATAATGCATAATGCTTCGCGGTTCGCAACGGAAATCTGCGGCTCAGAAGGAAAAAGAAAAAAGAGGAAAGTGAGAAAGACGGGAAAGAGTGGGAAAGCTGAACGAGCGGAATTTATAGACGCATTAGGTAAGTTCAGAGTATGATTTTGGAGAACATAAATTCCCTACACAAAATTAAACTTTTTCACTTCTTCGTATAGTCCCACGAGGGCTATTCATAAATCATGCAGAGGGGATGCTGAAATATTCACACAGAACTTATAACACAGTTTCCATTTTCCACAAGAATGACATTATTTATTTATTAGCGACACTCATTCGTTCTCTTCGAATTCAATGCCTTCCTTGGACGTAAAAGTCACGTTAACCATTTTTGTTTTTGGTGAATTCCATTCGTTTGCTGTTAAGCAAGGACTGCATTTTTTAGGACCAATTGAATGACAAAACTTAAAGAAAAGCCATTAAAAGCCACAAAATTGATAATTCTGGTAGTCGCACTAACAAGTTCCTAGATCTGTGTATCAGCCGTTATTTTCCTCCATTTCGTTAAAATATGAGCAAAAAATCTATTGTGAATAAATATTGTTTGGTATAAATAATGAAGACGTTAGAAAATTAACATACTGGCGTATATACCTGTTAGTACATACATCTCTCATGTCGACGGTAGTTGTGCGGTCGAACCGGTGTGCATCGGATAATCGAGTCCTATAATAAGATGAGTTCTAATCCTAGTAAGTGACTATACTTTTTATTGATTTTTTTTAGTTTTTTATTTAATTTTACCGTTATATGTTCCGATTGTTGTTATTCCGATGAATTTTTTAACGAGTTTTTTTATAAAAAATTTAATAAAGGGGCGATGAAGACTTTTAAGACTTAATTAATTTGAATAGCATATTTGGTTGTTTGTTGTTGCCCTAAGTTAGTGAAACCATTCCATTCACACAAGTACCTGTTTTTCTTCTGCGACCGATTTCAATTTTTCGTGAATTTTCTTTAAAAATCTCTTCAAATAAGATCCGGTGCCGGTTTCAATTTTTATACTTATATATATATATATATATATATATATATATATATATATATATATATATATATATATATATATATATATATATATATATATATATATATATATATATATATATATATATATATATATATATATATATGGATGTATGCATGTGTGTGTCACACCAATAAGTCAAAAAATACTGGGCCGATTTTGATTAAATTTGGTGAGTACCTTCCTTTTGCAAGTGGCTTGGATAAGTTCGTTAGCCAAGAAAATCAGCCAGTTTTTTCCCGAAAATTTTGTGTTTTCTTTCGGCAAATTTTTATATCTCCGGAAATAACAAAGTTATCGCATCCAAATTTAGCACGTCGGTTTGCGCCAGAACAGGTAAACTACGTACTAAAATTTAGATCTGTAAGGTTAAAGTCATAGGCGTTTAACGTCAAATTCGCGATTTGAAACGTCAAAGTTGACAACATTTAGGCAAAGAACGTGAAACGAATTCGTGTTATGTAGACAAAATGCAGCAAGAAGAGTGTTTTGCAAAAACCTTAAGTTTCAGCTTCGACCATAATTGTCCTTTTTACTAAAATATTTGCAGAAAGTTCATTTCATATAGACCCTTTCTCTGATACTTTGGCAGTAGTTTCAATCATAGAGTTTATCGTTTAATGGTCTATAATATTAAGCGAATTTTTGTAGAAAAAAATTCGTAAATGAGGAAACCTCCACTTTTGACTTTCGAAAATATGTCTTCAAATGAGCGCGAACTAGTCCCCTTAGAACCCATATCCGGAGTTAGTATCAGTTATATCTGTTTTAATATATAGAGGGTGACGCATTTCTACGGTAAACTGACTTGAGCTGCATCTTATAAACTTAGGTTTATAATCACAGGTGGCCCATAAGTTGTTGGTGATACAAATTTTCTTTTTTGGTGAATTTTTACTTTTAAAAAAATCACTAATAGAGAGGTATCGATGGTGAGACTTTACAAATTTTTTTCAAATGGACTAGGACCCCTAGAACCCATATCCGGGGCCAGTTTTAATTTTTAT
This sequence comes from Tillus elongatus, assembly GCA_964006375.1. Taxonomy (NCBI): domain Eukaryota; kingdom Metazoa; phylum Arthropoda; class Insecta; order Coleoptera; family Cleridae; genus Tillus; species Tillus elongatus. Next base: position 70,716,385 of record OZ023262.1, read on the forward strand.
ATGTTTATATATATATATATATATATATATATATATATATATATATATATATATATATATATATATATATATATATATATATATATATATATATATACAACCGCTAACTTAAAAAATAATTAACCGATTTCGATGAAATTTGGCAAGTGCCTTTTTTATTAGTGGCTTGGATAAGTCCGTTAGCCAAGAAAATCGAACAAGGTTTTCCGAGAAAATTTTGAGTTTTCTTTCGAAAAATTACAAAGCTATTTTAATGAAATTTGGTGGATATGCTGCCTTGAGAAAGACCTTGCCACCTACCAAAATTCAACAGACAAGTTTATATAAACTTGAGTTATTCAAATTTGAAGGATTTAATAAAAATTCGCTACCATAACGCACTTGCTGCGTCACGAATTTTTATTTTTCAATCGAACACCCTTATATTATTACATTTTTGCATCTTCCATCAAAATATAATGCATGTCTATAGGAAAAGAAACTCGGGACGCAGCAAGTCCGTTATGGTAGCGAATTTTCATATGTTTAAAATTTCAATATCACAATTTGCTATTACCCTAACGTTCGTTGGCCAGTAACCAGTTTTTTCGGGAAAGTTTTAAGTTTATTTCCGAAAAATGTTGTACATTTTCAAACAATAAAGTTATTTTGATGAAATATGGTACATTGTTGCTACTACATATGTTATACTGGTAACCAAATTGTATGCTTGCTTTCTGTAAAAGGAAAGACATATTTGCTATTAAAAACATTTTTACGAAAATTCACTACCATAACGCACTTGCTGCGTCCAGACTTTATTTACAATTAAAGCACTTTTACATTTAAAAGCAAACTACAGCAAATATAGTACAAACCATAAAAGCGTGAGTTTGAAAATCTAAGTTTGTATCTATCTTACACCATTCACACACATGCACACACACAAAGAGGAAAAAGCACATTACATATACTAATTCAAGTAAAAACAGGATGTTTGGATTATAGAGATTTGATCAGGCTATCATTGTAAGCTCACTTCTCTCAATCACAAAAGACAGCTTGGAGATTGTTGCATCCTTGATCTATATTGTCATAGACACTGCTTCTCAGAAATTAACTCTTTTATTCCCGTAAACCTCTACTCACAAAACAGCGCAAGCCTTTTTTTGTCGTCCGACCACCCACTCTCCGACAGTTCGTTATGAATCCTCGTTCTAATCTAGAGCTTTTAAACTTTAAAATGGGCTCACAGTAGACATATTTCCGAACGCATTCCAGTTATGCAGTGAGTCCAGGAGGTAGTAAACATGTCATGGTAGCGAATTTTCATATCATAGAACTGGTTTTCCATACAAGATTGTCGCGATTTTTCAAGGCTAGCCAAGCTGCCAGTTTAACGTGATTTTTGATAAATGTGAAGAAACTGACAATGCACTAACCATATTCATATTAGATATTATCTAATTTTTTAGATTTTTCGCACAAAACATGGCTAAAACTTTGTCAGTTTTCCGCTCTTAGCAGAAAATACCTTATTTTCCTGTAGTTCACTAAATTTAACAACTCCTTTATCAAACATTTTTTGTTTTGTTTTCTTCTATTGTGAAACAGCAACATCCTTTTTAAATACCACACAACTTAATTTTCCATTAATCTAGAAGCACGAAAGCTAACAACACAGAGAAGCTGCTAGATTGAATCCAAGTACTCTCAGTTTTTGTGATCCAGCGGCCACTGTCGATCATAGGTAGGATCAACTAGCCCGTGAGCGGTAGTCACACCACAGCATAACAAGTTTATTATGCTGTGCTCATACAACATTTAACGGTCGTCGTCCAGCGGTTAGGAAACAGCGTAGGAAGATCGTCTGTCCTGCGACCAGTAGTCAAAACTTCTTCATCAAGAGGCCAGTTAACATTGTAACAAGATCAACTGACCCGTGATAAGTAGTCACAACTTCATACTTCGCCGTTTAGCGGTCCGTGAGCCTCGTTATAGCAAGAGATAGTCTTTCAGCGACAACATATTTTGTTATTGCCTATGCCAACTGCTTCGATCGCGTCCAAGAGGCGTTAAGACATCGAAATCAACGTCACCTGAATAACCTTCGCCCCCTTGGAAGACGCCCCCAGATATCAGTGACATCCACCACGTGCACCAGCACGTGCTGGTTGTGGCAATCTACCAACAATTAGATTTATGTGTAAATGTGTAATGTCAAAATTGTTGTTTTAACGTCCCATATGTTTATTATAACTCTTCCATCCCCACCACATAACAATTCCTTTAGTCTTTCTTAAGTTGTGCAAACGTAGTAATTTTAACGACTGTTCTAGTTTTTCAAAACAAATCAATCTAATTTACTCGTTTTAATCAACTCCAACATTTTGGTCCTGTCTAGCCAATCTAAACAACTCATTTGGTCCTTTCGCGCCGGATCAAATTTGTACAAACCAAAAATGTTACTTCTATCTACTGTTTGATCTTCTAGGCGTTTCAACAATGTAAACTGTGTTACGTTACAATGTATACAACTAAATTTCTAAATTCCAATAACATGATTTTTCTTCCGCGTTAAATGGTAAATCACGCGTCGTGATTTGACATTTGAAAGCTACCTTTGCATTTGTACTGACACTTAAAATTTATAAAATGATTTCTGAAATTTTCCAAAGTAGGTCATCGAAACATATTTGTTATTCCCATGTCTTTAATATTTGGATAAATTGAAATAAAGTAGTTATTTGTGCTCGTTTCTGTGTATCATTTTATAATTATTTTAACAGCGTAATCGTTATTGTATTGTATTAAAAACATTTTAATGAAAATTCACTACTATAACTTACTTGCTGCGTCCTGACCTTTTATGTATTTGCTTTATTACTGAAATATCTTTTTAATACCTATATTTAAAATCAATTTTGAAAGAGAAAGAAAAAGCCGTATTTAGTTTGCAACGGCTTCACTAAGTAAGGGCAACAACAAATAATGGAAAAGCATCAACTGAAATATTATGCCCGTACAAGATTCGAAATATGTAACACAAAAGGTATCAGTTGTTTAACTTAATTCTTATACCTAGATCATTTAATATAAGACATTTGTGAGAAAGTGAAACAAAATCTTTAATAAGTTCGTCTTCTTAATCTCCTTTTTCTCAGTAAGAAGCAGTAAAATGCCGTTAATTTTTAAATAACATTAAACATAAACACGCAATACAATCACCCTTTAAAGAACAATTCCTTTCCGGCATCAGGGAGACAAAGTAAAAGTAAAACCCCAGGAAAACCTGAGCATCTTAAAACCATCGAGTTTATTCAAGAATTTGTCTTTTTACAAAGCACATTCCAATTTACTTTCATCTGACATTAAACGAAATTAAAATTAATTTTCATTTTATAAGGTAATCTGGGTATAAAGTCAACGAAATTAAGGTGACTGGCAGATTTCCTTCTTCAATTTGGAAGACAATTTTAACGAACAGTTCCTCTCGAAACGGTGTAAGGAGAGAGGATGTAGGGAGACGACGGGCGTAGGATGCCGCCTGAAGGAGTCTTATTAAAACAAACTGCTTTCACAGAGCTGATAGCAATATTTAACAAAAGGGTGAAACTTAAATAAGGAAATATGACGATAATAACGATCATTAAGCTGTATAAATATTTATTAAGTAAACACCGAACAACGCGAGCTAAATTATTAACTTCTTAGTTTAACAGCTTGTTTATCCATCTACAAAGATTACACTCATTAGTTTTCACAAATTCCCTTAAGTACCAATAGTTGAGGTTATTTGCATTTCTCCGTATTAATCGCTGAGCTTTACTAAAATACACTAAAACAAACTTTACAAACAATGCAATTTTGAAAACTGTAAAATTAAGATTTTAAATTGCAAAAAAATCTAAAAATTTGTAAAGTTTTACGCAGCATGTGCGTTATGGTAGCGAATTTTTATTTAAAATTTTTCCTTTCTAACATTGGTAAAGAGTTCTATGGCAGCATGTGCGCTTTGGTAGCGAATTTTCATATAAATATTTTCCATTCTAGCATTGGTAAACAGCTCATAAAAGTCGAAATTGAAAAATTACATGTAGCCCTTTGAATATGTTATAATATAATGCATATTGTGGGAGGCTAGAATAAGCGAGATATAACAAAATCTGGACGGAGCAAGTGCATTGGTAGTGAATTTTCATAGCTTATCATAGCTTTGTTATTTTCCCTGGATACAATTTTTTTTCGAAAGAAAACCCAAAAATTTTCGGAAAACCTAGTCCGATTTTCCTGGCTAACGAACTTATCGAAGCCATTCACAAACGTAAGGTACCCGCAAAATTTTATGAAAATCGGCATATTATTTTTTGAGTTATCGGTGTGATACATACATATATGTACATACATACATATACAGGGTAGTTCAAATTCGAGCATCACCATTGGAACATTCTAAACCGTTAGAGATAAGAGGATGGTTAAATTGGGGCAAAGTTGCGCGTTTCTACGCTGATCAATTATCTGAAAGAAAATTTGAGGTGACATTTTTAGTTTGCTAATTATTCGAAAGGAAAAACGAAAATTTTTAATTATAGTTTGTTCGTTTTCAACCGAATACCGAAAGAACTAGATTTTTTAACTATGACATTGTTAGAACACTTTTTATAGGCAATATAAATTTGTCATCATATTTTCCAAGGCGGCCTTGATGCAGGAGTAACAATACTTTACTTTGATTTTTCTAATCGGCGCCATATTGGATTTTTGCATTCTTTAAAATGCTTTTTTTTTCTGATTCCAATGATATATCACACGATACGATCACGACTTACCTGCTATCAAAATTTGGAAAAATCGTTTCTGCGAAGAGTGCTTTGGAAGGAACGTCATAAATTTGTTTAACGTTCTAAATATTGACAGTTCAACCAAACGTTGATGTTTATAGCATTTCTGTACATTTTTTCTGCGGCATTTAGTCAAAAATAACAAGTTTTACAAATGAAGAAAGGAGAAACATGATAAAAATGTATTACCTGTCTAAATAACACAAACGGTGAAAACTATTTAAATGAATATCCGGAATGGCGGCAACCACAATATTTTTATTTAAACGGACCAAATCGTAATATACAAAAATATGGTTCATTTGGAAAGCCCAAAAACAAGTATGGTAGTAGAATTAACGACGTTGACGAAAATCTAGTACTACAATCTAATCCATTAAAATAAAAATAGTGTGGTTGCCGCCTTTCCGCATATTCATTTAAATAGTTTTCACTAGTAGCTCTCCCGTTTCTATTACTTTGGTAATACATTTTGATCATGTCTTTCTTTTCTTTATTTGTAAAACTCATAATTTTTTAATAAATGCCGCAGAGACAATGTACAGAAATACTATAAACATCAACGTTTCGCTGAAGTGTCAATATTTAGACCGTTAAACAAATTTATTGGCGTCCGTTCCAAAGCAGTCTTCGCAGATTTTTTAAATTTTGATGGCAGATAACATGTGATCGTATCGTGTGATATATTATTGTTATCAGGAAAAAAAGACTATAAAATTTCAAAAATCCAATCTGGCGCCCATAAGAAAAATCAAAGTTAAGTGTTGTAACTGTTGCATAAACGGCTTGGAAAATATGATGACATATTTAGATTGCCCATAAAAAAGTGTCCTAACAAGGTCATAGTCAAAAAAAAAGTCTAGTTCTATCGGTATTCGTTTGAAAACAAAAAAAATTTGAAAATTTCCGCTTTTTTCGAATAATTCGAAAACTAAAAATGTCACCTCAGATATGCATTGAGATCATTGATCAGAATTTTTTTGAAAGAAAATTCACTAAATCAAGCACTTGTGAAGCCACGGGAAAAGTGTACGACTGTATTAAATATGGAACAGTTTCACTACGTTAAGGCAAGAACAAACAACCAGATATGCTATTCAAATTGAATTAAGTCTTAAAACTTTCATCTCCTCTTCATCAAATTATTTTTAATTAAAAAACTCGCTAAAAAATTCATCGGAATAACAACATTCAGATTAGATAACTGTAATGTGAAATGAGACTAAGAAAGTCACTAACCAGGATTAGAACTCGTCATCTTGGAATCGATTATATGATGTACATGGACCTAGCCCACTGAGCTACGCACTATATGCATTTACTAGCAGGAATATCCTATTGTTCAAGGTTTTACAATTTACATAAAACCATTTTGTTCTACAATGGATTTTTTGCTTATATTTTAACGGAATCAAGAAAAATAACGACTTGACGCATATCTAGGAGCTTGCTGGTCATTTCTTGTAATTTACACACATTCTGGTCAATAAATTTTTACGTTTTAACTTTCTTGAAGCACATTTAATTAATTAAAAATTAATCTACCTCTAACTGTTTTGTCTTTTAAGATACAGATCTGAATTTTGGTACATAGGATAATCTTTATGATTGAAACTAGCGTACCAAATTTGGTTGCCCTCACTTTGTTACTTCCACAGATATAAACTTTTTTGGAAAGAAAACACAACATTTTTCGGAAATCCTGGGTCGATTTTCCTGACTAACGAACTTATCCAAGCCAGTTGCCAAAGGAAGGTATTTGCCATATGTGATCAAAATCGGACTATTATTTTTTGAGTTATCGGTGTGATACATACATATACATTTATACATATATATATACAGGGTGTCCCACCGAAAGGGGCAAGTAGCTTTTGGGTGTCTCTGTGTCTAGTAAATGGAAATTTCTTTCAGCCATCTGTTACAGAATTTTAAGGAGCATATTCCGAAAATAATTTAACATACACAGGCTGTCCCATAATTCAGTGGCAACACAAACTTGTATTTTTTTTAATGGAACACCCCATATATTATTACATATTTCGATTTGCGATGAAATTCTGACTCAAATATTATAGAGGTCTTATAGCTTTAATCTCAACGGTTTTTGTGTAAATGTCAATAAACTGTCAAAATGAGGTTATGTTTGGCGTATTTTTGCTACACCGGCAGTCGAACTGCAATGAATTTGTCTGAAGGAATGTTTTAGGTAGATGGTCTTCTATGTAGAATACACTCCAAGGTGTCAAAAAAATAATACATTGTACAGGGTGATCACTTTTCATGAATAATTAATTTACTGCATTTTTTCAAATGGGACACCCTGTATACTATTACATATTTGAATTCTCCATAAAATTCCGCGTACAACGGTATAAAATTATAGAGCAGTTCAATTACCGGATTTAAAAATATTTAAAAAATGTGACGAATTTCACAGACAAATAGATTCATTGAATAACGTAACTTCACAATGATAATTTATGAAATCTGCAATTAATTTATTAGTCAAAGGGGAATTCGATTATAAGGTCAAAAGTAAGAAGCCATAATTATGCTCTTCAAGATAATGTCACAAAGATGCAAATAGTCGGGAGAATTTAATACTACTGTTATGTTATGATATAATGTATACTTGCCGTATTTGCAATAAAACAACTCTTATTTTTTCTACTGGTTTTTATTCGCAGAATAAATAAAATTACAGGTGCTCGAATATGTTTCCTTCATATCTGATACAAAGCTGAAGCCTTTTGACGAAACTTTGCCTGGCTTCTATTAACATAGGCACAGTTATGCTACCAAAGGCATCAATGATTCTTCTCCGCATATCCTCACTTGTCGTAACTGGTTCTTTGTAGACCATGTCTTTCGCATACCCCCAAAGGAAAAAATTTAAGGGTGTAAGATCTGGTGATCTTGGGGGCCAGATGATCTGTCCACCTCGGCCTATCCACCTTCTTGGAAAGCGCTGATTCAGATAGTTCCTTACAGAAATAGACGAGTGGCTTGGAGCACCGTCATGTTGAATCCACAGTTGCTGCCTCGAATATAGATCTACATCGTCGAGGAGTGATCCTAATTCGTTCCTGAGAAATAGTTCATATCTCTCACCGGTCAACGTGCCATCCAAGAAATATGGTCCAATGACATAATCCCCAATTATCCCTCCCCAAACATTCAGTGACCATCGGTTTTGATTGTCGATTTTCCTCAACCAATGTGGATTTCTGACATTATAATAATGCATATTGTGTCTATTGCCGATGCCTGTACTTCTGAAAGTCGCCTCGTCAGTGAATAGAATGTTTGTCACAAACTCATTATCCATATGTATTCGGTTTAACATCGTACGGCAGAAGAACAATCGTGTTTCGAAATCGTGCTCGGTTAAATTCTGATGTGTATTCATATGATATGGGTGATATTTATATTTCCTTGCAATTCTATTGATTGTTGTTTTGGGTATGCCTGTTTCATTTTCCAGCTCTCTTGTGGATGTGTGAGGATTTTCCTCTAGTGATAACAATATATTCAACTGCGTACCTTCGTCAGTAACAGCAATAACTGGTCTTCGATTTTTAGGATACGAGTTAACACTTCCCTTACTTATGAACTCTCTCTTCACTCGTTCAAAAGCCTGCCGCTTTGGTTGCCGTCTATGTGGGAATTGTTGATGATAAATCCTTGCAGCAAGAAGAGAATTTTTGTCAGCTTTTCCCAAACAGAATACCATGTCAACTTTTTCACTTACAGATAAATTCATGTTTGAAACTCCAAAAAATCACCTGAACTGTACACTTAAAATTATCACTTAACGCTACGAAAAAGAACAGAAAACTGAGAATAAACGAACTGACGTAACAAAAGTGAACAAGAAAAACTAGAAATACACAGAGATGAACCCAAAAACTATTTGAAAATATCATAAAACAATTATTACACAAGCGATGAATGATAACATTCAATGACAGGTGTGAAATGACATCAGCCTTCTTTAACAGACAATTCAATTTTCCTATTCTCTACTCTGCGGATATACCTTTCCCTATAACTAACATATGAATTTGTACGGCACCGAAGTGAGAATTTTCCGCAAACTATTGCAAATACCCAAGAAAATGTCGCATCAACTGCTTGTTCATGTATTTTGACTATCACACAGCCAGTTCAATGCATTGTAGAAGCGTTTATTGGAAGTTTTAACTGAACGGATCGGTAATTACGACATGTAACTCGACGAATTTAATCAAAGATATTTTTTACTAACTTTCGACTGAGAATTTAGACAGATTTTCATTAATGTGCATCATTTCACTGTAAACTAGATTGGAGATGATAATCTATAAAATTTTCTTCCGTTAATACATAATGCAATTGACAAATTTAGAAAAATCTCGATTTTTTTTTTAAATATTTCTAAATCCGGTAATTGAACTGCTCTATAATTTTATACCGTTGTACGCGGAATTTTATGGAGAATTCAAATATGTAATAGTATACAGGGTGTCCCATTTGAAAAAATGCAGTAAATTAATTATTCATAAAAAGTGATCACCCTGTACAATGTATTATTTTTTTGACACCTTGGAGTGTATTCTACATAGAAGACCATCTACCTAAAACATTCCTTCAGACAAATTCATTGCAGTTCGACTGCCGGTGTAGCAAAAATACGCCAAACATAACCTCATTTTGACAGTTTATTGACATTTACACAAAAACCGTTGAGATTAAAGCTATAAGACCTCTATAATATTTGAGTCAGAATTTCATCGCAAATCGAAATATGTAATAATATATGGGGTGTTCCATTAAAAAAAATACAAGTTTGTGTTGCCACTGAATTATGGGACAGCCTGTGTATGTTAAATTATTTTCGGAATATGCTCCTTAAAATTCTGTAACAGATGGCTGAAAGAAATTTCCATTTACTAGACACAAAGACACCTAAAAGCTACTTGCCCCTTTCGGTGGGACACCCTGTATATATATATAAACATATAAAAACTGAAACTGACCCTGGATATGGGTTCTAGGGGGCCTAGTTCGCGAAAATTTAAAGAATTTTTTTTAAAGAAAATTCACTAATAAGATCGCTGTAAATTTTTTGCCCTCCAATCCCCATTCAGTAATGTTTTATTAAGTAACTTAACTAGAGTAGATTCTTTTCGACTATATGCTGTGCTAATTACTTGCAGATAAACACCACTACTTGACTAATGAACCAATGGGCAGATATGCACGATAATCATTATGTAGATTAGGTTGCTTTTTGTAGTCCTCAATGCCGCTTTTTATAGCGGGAATAAAAGTTAAAATTAAGTAAAACATTAATTGCATATAATGAGTAATCATTTGGCCATACAAAAACCTGCATTTTATTAATGCCATAATCACATAAAGCGCTATTATGTTTAATGCCATAATAAATCCTTATTATTTCCGCAACTAGTGCTCTGTGCTGATGTTTTAATGGATGTCTCAATAAATCTCGTATATAATTTACTTTTATCATTACTGAAATAACTGCCCGATATAAAATCCATAATGCCGAGTTGTTTACGACTTCCCCGAACAGTTTTATTTTAATTGCCATATTATTAAAATGTAATAAACCTTTCGCAATCTTATTAGAGACTGAGAGGACGGAGAAGAAAGGACAATAAAAATGTTTTATATCTCGGAGGGGTGTCGCTCGGCATTATTTTACAAGTCGCCTCCAACAGGGTTGTAATTAGATATGGGGGAAGCAGCCGAGCACTCCCGGGCCGAGAGAGTACTCTACAGAATGCGGGTGATTCCCCCATTAAACTGGTTGAAACTCCACCGGGGCTCTTGAGATTTTAATTTCCATCTCAACGAGGCTACTTGACGGCTGTTGGCGGCTCCGCTCGACAAATATGTAGTTGACGTGCTCAGTTCTTCGTTGTCTCGCCGCCGCCGCCCGCCCGCCCGCCTTCTCATTCCGCTCCTCTCTGAATTACAAACAGACACCTTTGTTCAAAGGATTTTTTGGCGAGCAGGAATGTGTAAATAATTTTTATTACGCTACGTTTTAGGCGCAATAAAGGACTGAATTAAGGTGAGAGGATTTTCCTTTGTTACATAAAGCTTAAGGTTTTAGACATGATAATGAGGTAATTAGCGGACGTCTTAGTAATTACCAGCTCAACTGGTTACGATTAATAATTATCCTATTTACGGTTACGATCCTGGCTTTGACCGTAACACGTTATGTTATTTACGGTAGCGGTTAATTGATCTGCTTAAACTTGTAATTTTAATTCGTACTAACGATTTTAATGTGATTTACTTAACCCCCAACTATATTCTGTAATAAAATAATATAGAATGGCAATATACTATTACTAACAAATATCAATATCAATCAACATTAAATGAATGGCTTTTCTCCAGATAACAAATTAATTTAAAAATCTTAAAAACAAAGGGAAAGATTTTAAAATAAATTTGTTGTCTGGAGAGAAATCTTTCATTTAATGTTTAGTTATGTCTATCCCACACTGTGTGACATTCAGAAATTACAAAAATCAATAGTATCTAAATGAAATAATGCCACTATTGCCGTTGCTAAAATGAGGGATTGCTTTAGGTCATAAATCAAAATGAGATCAACATGTGCAGATCGACCGTGCGAAAAGTGCAAACATCGCCGAACGCAGGTAAGGTAGTGATCTTCGACCGAATTGGATCCCTCTTGGAAGCATAATAGCCTGATGACCTGATGCAAACTTTAAGCTTGCACTTGTTGACCAACACAAGTCAGTGCCGTTGCATCACAGGTGTTTTGTTTTATAGATACTTCGATACACTGATATCATAATAATATAACGATTATATCGATACGTCAGATTCGCCCGACTCGCCGAAATATGGGATATTTTTTAAAATCGATTACATTATGTCGGAATTCTATATAAATTAACCAATGTCACTATTGCCATTGCTAAAATGAGGGATTGCTTTAGGTCATAAATCAAAATGAGCTGAACATGTGCAGATCGACCGATATATATGTATCACACCGATAACTCAAAAAATAATGGGCCGATTTTGATTAAATTTGGTGAAAAAATTCCTTTTGCAAATGGCTTGGATAAGTTCGTTAGCCAGGAAAATCTGCCTAGGTTTTCCCGGAAAATTTTGTATTTTCTTTCGAAAAAAATTTATATCTCCGGAATTAACAAAGTAAGGACAACCAAATTTGGTACACAGGTTTATATCCTTATAAGTAAGTTACCTACCAAAATTTAGCTATGTAGCTCAAAAGACAAAAAAGTTATAAGCATTTAAAGAAAAATAAATTGGGGTTTTCCTCAAAACGTCAAAGTGGCGATTTAAAATGTCAAAATTGGCAACATTTAGGCAAGTAACTTGAATCTAATACGGGCTATAGAAATAAAATGTCTCAAGAAGGATGTTTTACAAACCCTAAAGTCTTAGTTTCAACCGTCATTGTCCTTCATTTTACTAAAATATTTGCAGAAAATTCATTTCAAATAGACCCTTTCTCTGAGGCTTGACAGTAGCCTTAGCTATAGAGTTTACCGTTTAATGGTATATAATTTTTGTCGAATTTTCGTAGAAAATCAATAAAGCTCAATATATCCGTTATTATATAAGATATGAAAAAAAATTGTATATATTAATTATAGGGTGTCTTGAGCTACATCTTAAAATAATATTTGTACAATCACAGGGTGGCCCATAAGTCGTTGGTGATACAAATTTCCTTTTTTTTTAATCAAACATGCCTTATGTTATTGCATTTTTGCATTTTCCATCGAAATATAATGCATGTTTGTAAGAAAAGAAATTCTGGACGCAGCAAGTGCGTTATGGTAGCGAATTTTTATCAAATGTTTCATATTTGAACAGCTCAATTTGCTATTAACCTATAAGGTTGACCAAGAAACGTGTTTTTTTAGGAACACTTTTAGTTTACTTTTGGAAATGTTTGTACATTTTCACACAATAAAGTTATTTTGATGAAACATGCCACATTGTTTTTACTATATAGGTTATACTGGTAACTAAATTTGATGCCTGCTTTCTTAAAAAAACACACATATTTGTTATTAAAAACATTTTAATGAAAATTTTTTTAATCAAACACGCCTTATGTTATTGCATTTTTGTATTTTCCATCGAAATATAATGCATGTTTGTGAGAACAAAAATTCTGGACGCAGTAAGTGCGTTATGGTAGCCAATTTTGATCAAATGCTTAATATTTGAATTGCTCAATTTGCTATTAACCTATAAGGTTGACCAAAAAACGAGTTTTTTCGGGAACACTTTAAGTTTACTTTCGGATTTTTTTTTACATTTTCAAACAATAAAGTTATTTTGATGAAACATGGCACATTGTTTTTACTATATAGATTATACTGGTAACCAAATTTGATGCCTGCTTTCTTAAAAAAACACACATTATTGCTATTAAAAAATAGTTTTATGAAAATTCACTACCATAACGCACTTGCTGCGTCCCGAGATTTTTTTTTATAGATACTTCGATACACTGATATCATAATAATATAACGATTATATCGATATGTCAGATTCGCCCGACTCGCCGAAATATGGGATATATTTTAAAATCGATTACATTATGTCGGAATTCTATATAAATTAACCAATGTCACTATTGCCATTGCTAAAATGAGGGATTGCTTTAGGTCATAAATCAAAATGAGCTCAACATGTGCAGATCGACCGTGCGAAAAGTGCAAACATCACCGAACGCAGGTAAGGTAGTGATCTTCGACTGAATTGGATCCCTCTTGGAAGCATAATAGCCTGATGACCTGATGCAAACTTGAAGCTTGCACTTGCTGACCAGCACAAGTCAGTGCCGTTGCATCACAGGTGTTTTGTTTTATAGATACTTCGATACACTGATATAATAATATAACGATTATATCGATATGTCAGATTCGCCCGACTCGCCGAAATATGGGATATTTTTTAAAATCGATTACATTATGTCGGAATTCTATATAAATTAACCAATGTCACTATTGCCATTGCTAAAATGAGGGATTGCTTTAGGTCATAAATCAAAATGAGCTGAACATGTGCAGATCGACCGATATATATGTATCACACCGATAACTCAAAAAATAATGGGCCGATTTTGATTAAATTTGGTGAAAAAATTCCTTTTGCAAATGGCTTGGTTAAGTTCGTTAGCCAGGAAAATCTGCCTAGGTTTTCCCGGAAAATTTTGTATTTTCTTTCGAAAAAAATTTATATCTCCAGAATTAACAAAGTAAGGACAACCAAATTTGGTACACAGGTTTATATCCTTATAAGTAAGTTACCTACCAAAATTTAGCTATGTAGCTCAAAAGACAAAAAAGTTATAAACATTTAAAGAAAAATAAATTGGGGTTTTCCTCAAAACGTCAAAGTGGCGATTTAAAATGTCAAAATTGGCAACATTTAGGCAAGTAACTTGAATCTAATACGGGCTATAGAAATAAAATGTCTCAAGAAGGATGTTTTACAAACCCTAAAGTCTTAGTTTCAACCGTCATTGTCCTTCATTTTACTAAAATATTTGCAGAAAATTCATTTCAAATAGACCCTTTCTCTGAGGCTTGACAGTAGCCTTAGCTATAGAGTTTACCGTTTAATGGTATATAATTTTTGTCGAATTTTCGTAGAAAATCAATAAAGCTCAATATATCCGTTATTATATAAGATATGAAAAAAAATTGTATATATTAATTATAGGGTGTCTTGAGCTACATCTTAAAATAATATTTGTACAATCACAGGGTGGCCCATAAGTCGTTGGTGATACAAATTTCCTTTTTTTTTAATCAAACATGCCTTATGTTATTGCATTTTTGCATTTTCCATCGAAATATAATGCATGTTTGTAAGAAAAGAAATTCTGGACGCAGCAAGTGCGTTATGGTAGCGAATTTTTATCAAATGTTTCATATTTGAACAGCTCAATTTGCTATTAACCTATAAGGTTGACCAAGAAACGTGTTTTTTTAGGAACACTTTTAGTTTACTTTTGGAAATGTTTGTACATTTTCACACAATAAAGTTATTTTGATGAAACATGCCACATTGTTTTTACTATATAGGTTATACTGGTAACTAAATTTGATGCCTGCTTTCTTAAAAAAACACACATATTTGTTATTAAAAACATTTTAATGAAATTTTTTTTAATCAAACACGCCTTATGTTATTGCATTTTTGTATTTTCCATCGAAATATAATGCATGTTTGTGAGAACAAAATTTCTGGACGCAGTAAGTGCGTTATGGTAGCCAATTTTGATCAAATGCTTAATATTTGAATTGCTCAATTTGCTATTAACCTATAAGGTTGACCAAAAAACGAGTTTTTTCGGGAACACT
The DNA here is from genome assembly GCA_964006375.1 of Tillus elongatus. Classification (NCBI taxonomy): domain Eukaryota; kingdom Metazoa; phylum Arthropoda; class Insecta; order Coleoptera; family Cleridae; genus Tillus; species Tillus elongatus. The sequence continues at coordinate 70,731,617 of OZ023262.1, forward strand.
TTAAGTTTACTTTCGGAATTTTTTTTACATTTTCAAACAATAAAGTTATTTTGATGAAACATGGCACATTGTTTTTACTATATAGATTATACTGGTAACCAAATTTGATGCCTGCTTTCTTAAAAAAACACACATTATTGCTATTAAAAAATAGTTTTATGAAAATTCACTACCATAACGCACTTGCTGCGTCCCGAGATTTTTTTTTATAGATACTTCGATACACTGATATCATAATAATATAACGATTATATCGATATGTCAGATTCGCCCGACTCGCCGAAATATGGGATATATTTTAAAATCGATTACATTATGTCGGAATTCTATATAAATTAACCAATGTCACTATTGCCATTGCTAAAATGAGGGATTGCTTTAGGTCATAAATCAAAATGAGCTCAACATGTGCAGATCGACCGTGCGAAAAGTGCAAACATCACCGAACGCAGGTAAGGTAGTGATCTTCGACTGAATTGGATCCCTCTTGGAAGCATAATAGCCTGATGACCTGATGCAAACTTGAAGCTTGCACTTGCTGACCAGCACAAGTCAGTGCCGTTGCATCACAGGTGTTTTGTTTTATAGATACTTCGATACACTGATATAATAATATAACGATTATATCGATATGTCAGATTCGCCCGACTCGCCGAAATATGGGATATTTTTTAAAATCGATTACATTATGTCGGAATTCTATATAAATTAACCAATGTCACTATTGCCATTGCTAAAATGAGGGATTGCTTTAGGTCATAAATCAAAATGAGCTCAACGTGTGCAGATCGATCGTGCGAAAAGTGCAAACATCGCCGAACGCAGGTAAGGTAGTGATCTTCGACTGAATTGGATCCCTCTTGGAAGCATAATAGCCTGATGACCTGATGCAAACTTGAAGCTTGCACTTTCTGACCAACACAAGTCAGTGCCGTTGCATCACAGGTGTTTTGTTTTATAGATACTTCGATACACTGATATCATAATAATATAACGATTATATCGATATGTCAGATTCGCCCGACTCGCCGAAATATGGGATATTTTTTAAAATCGATTACATTATGTCGGAATTCTATATAAATTAACCAATGTCACTATTGCCATTGCTAAAATGAGGGATTGCTTTAGGTCATAAATCAAAATGAGCTCAACATGTGCAGATCGACCGTGCGAAAAGTGCAAACATCGCCGAACGCAGGTAAGGTAGTGATCTTCGACTGAATTGGATCCCTCTTGGAAGCATAATAGCCTGATGACCCGATGCAAACTTGAAGCTTGCACTTGCTGACCAGCACAAGTCACTGCCGTTGCATCACAGGTGTTTTGTTTTATAGATACTTCGATACACTGATATCATAATAATATAACGATTATATCGATATGTCAGATTCGCCCGACTCGCCAAAATATGGGATATATGTTAAAATCGATTACATTACGTCGGAGTTCTATATAGACATGCATACATAATGAAAGAGATTTTTTAAGTTATCTTTTCCCACAAGTCGCCTATCAATTTCCACCCCCTGAACAGTTTACACGCCACAACGCTCTAAACTGCAGTTTTCTGTTATTTGGAACACCGACTATATTAGGAATCGCTCAGAGTGACCCACCGCTATTTACTTTATTACGTAATTTGTCACAAGTACTTCCCCGAACTCTGTGCCTTACATTAGATGAAAACCTGACCTGACCTGACCGGAGTACTCCACTCTACTACAGTCCAGATTTGGTCCCCAGTGACTTATTCACCGAATTAAAAAACTGAGTTAGGAGGCCGAAGATTCAGCAATGAGAATAATTTAAAGACTACTGTGAAAGGAACCTTGAAGACAAGAAAAATATTTTTCAATTGTATTAACGCCATGTACGTTACACGTGAAAAATGAATACCCCTCGGGATGTGGGGGTAGTGCTTATAAAATAATATTTTTTTTTAATGTAATGCCCTAGGCCGCAAACTTATTAGCAGCCCCTTGGTATGTTGATATGTTGTACGTATTTGAATCTCAAATAAACAATGGTGTGGCAGCTAGTTGTGTTGTGGTGTGAGTGTGTTTTGTTTCTTTAACGTCGGTCTATTTCCGCGACTATGTCCAATCACCGACGCCAGGGAGCAGTGTCACCTCACTACCTTGGGAATTTTGCTGGATCCTTCCTTTCTGTAAGGAGAATAGGGATCTTTAACATGCCCAACATCACATGGTACACTGGACCAACGGATTAATGCCCCCTCCGACGAGCGGAGCGTCCAGTCATTCAACTTGCTCAAACGCAATGCCACATCTTCGGTTGATGTTCATTTACAGTATGTATTGAAAAATAAACTGACGCTTCTACCGAAAATCGAACCTGGGACCCCTGGGTCGAGAAGCACACGTTCTTACCTCTGGAGAACCAAGGCTGCTTAGAAGATAGGTTGAACGATATCCACATCGTCCCGTTCCTCACACGGAGACATTTGCGTCCACAGAAGTAAAGTTCAGGTTAATATGTAACCACGTCGTGAAGGTGTTGTCTAAAGATGTCATGTACAAAGTGTGTGCCTTGAAGGATCGGTATTTGGAGACAAAGAGGATAATTTTAATCCTTTCACTTAATACAATGTTTCTGATGTGGTTATTTGGAATAAACGTCAGAAATTTTTTACACCCATTTAATCACCAGCCCGTTTAGATATCAACTTAACGTACTTCGTTGGATAGATTTTCGTTAGTGATTTCAAAATATTTTCAGCCAATATTTTAGCACATTATTTAAAATATTAGTTAATAGGAGAAAGTAAATTTTTAAAGACACTGTATATTAAACCTTCACAACTGTATTCATGCTAAGATCAAAATAATTAAAGACAATCTGATCGGAGCATTTATTGTCTAACATTGGCCTGTAGCAACTGGCTTCCTGATTCTTAAACGAAGAATTGCTAATATTATTAGAATATATACCATTAGTTGCCCAGTCAAGTATATGCAAAATGTATGATGGAACACCTGCTCATAATACAATTGCAGTAAGACAATGGTTACACGAAGACTTGCTCGGAAAAAGTAAAGAAGCAGACAAAGGGCAAATATCTAGTACACCTGGTCCAATTGATAAAGTATGTAAGTTACACTAAAATAAAGAATTGGTGGAGACAAGAGAGTCATAGTATCGACGACAAGCTGACATTGCCTTCAGATTGTGATTGTAACGATGATGACTGTTACCGCAATTAAAAATATTTAGACAAAACAATCACCACGTCACTTAATTTCACTGAAGCATTCATGTCGACTAGTCTGACAGCAGTTGCGTATGAAAGAGCCAGCAAAAATCCATTTTTATGGACGCGAGAAGGGTAAGAATCAACACAAAAGCTGAATTGTCTGAAGAGGGAATCGCGCGTCAGTAATTATCCAGTAAAAAACACTTCATCTGAGCGCTGCATATACTTTTTTTCAAAGCGTCTGAAAGAGCTCGTTTAAAACTGGGATCATTAAAAACATGGAAAGCACACTAGAGTGTGAAAATGCTCGGCGAATGTAAAAAGAGAGCCGAGTGGTCGGGTAGATGTGGTGAAGAGCCCAATAACATGCCCGTATTTCCTAGATCCTTGCTTCTTATGTTACACATCTTTGATAGGCCTCGTCAGGGGCGGCGGTGAATTTTGAAGCAATGGAACCGCACACTAACCTACTTACATAGTAACAAGTTAATCCTTCTACCTGGATTTTTTAGCCATAAAAATGTTAAATAATAAATTTCAAATTTATATATAACATAGTTTTCCATTAAATACGTGCATTTTTAAAAATATGTATTTTTTATACGGCCTACATTTGTGTATAGTTTTAAAACCTCTATATCATTTTAATATCTAACAGAAGCTAGGCTTTCCATGAGTGAGGTTTTTTTTTTTTGGTGTCTGGACTGATGGTTACCAGACAGACATTTGTCATTGCAATTTTGTTGCACGCATGGAATATATGCGATGCCAAACGAATACTCATACGAAACAAGATACAACGCAAGGTCCTCACAAGCACCCAGAATAAGCAAAATGGTTGGCCAGAGATCACAGACTTTCCTGGCACCGAAAATATATGGCACTGTGCCTGAACACTAAAAAACTAAACCTCCTGGTCTGGTGGATGATGGGTAGTTTTTAAAGTTAATCCAATTCTCGATTCAGCCACACCAATTTTTTTTGTAGGAATAAAATAAGGTGAGTAATAACAAAAAAAATCACTATGGGGAGATCCCTACTTTTGAATTTAAAAAATATCTTCAAATGAGCAAATGAGCGCGAACTAGGACCGCTAGAACCCATATCCGGGGTCAGTTTCAATTATATATATATATATATATATATATATATATATATATATATATATATATATATATATATATATATATATATATATATATATATATATATATATATATATATATATGAAAATGTACCCAAATATTCCGAAAATCAACGGAAAATGTTTCCGAAAAAACTGGTTTCCCGGCCAACGAACCTTATAGGTTAATACAAAATTGAGCTACTCAAATTTGAAACATTTAATGAAAATTCGATACCATAACGCACTGCGTGCAGATTTTCTTTTCTTACAAACATGTATCATATTTCGATAGACAATGCAAAAATGCAATAATATAAGGCGTGTTCGATTAAAAAAGAAAAGAAAACTTGTCGTCAACGACTTATTGGCGACCTGTGATTGTAGAAATAATTTTTAAGAAGAAGCTCAAGACATCCTATAATTAACGTATACAATTTTTTTTCGTATTTTGTATAATAACGGATATAATGTGCTTTATTGATTCTTTACAGTAATTCGCTAAATCTATTGGGAATAATTTCTGCAAGAGCACGTTCTCACCTCTTATTTCAGGGGATGAAATTGTTTCAGTTGTCCTGGGCAAGGCTGAACTTTTTGCCTCGTTGTTCGCCGGCAGTTCTACTCTCAACCCACCTCCAAATGTTCAACCACCAACAGTCTCCAATGTCGCGCATAAAATGACTGATATCATTTTCAAAACTAAAAAGGTACGAAAGATGCTCTCTTCTCTTAATACCAGGAAAGCCTCTGGCCTTGACGAGATCCCAGCAATTGTTCTCAAAAAATGCGCACCAGAACTTGCTCCTGTCCTGACTCGTCCGTATCAGACATCTTACAATAGAGGCATATTCCCTAGTAACTGAAAAACTGCTTGAGTACAACCCGTCCCCAAGAAAGGACCCAAGGCGCTTCCTAGCAACTACAGGCCTATTTGTCTCCTTTCGGTCGTCTCTAAAGTGATGGAAAAGTATATAAACACCGAATTACAAAAATTTCTTCAAAAACACAGTCTAATCCACGACAGGTAGTATGGATTCCGTCAGCGCACATCAACTGCCGACCCCCTTTCCTTTGTCGCCCATTCTTGGAACAAGTCTATCGACTACACGGTGAATCCCAGATTGTCGCTCTAGGCATATCCAAGGCGTTCGACCAGGTCTTACACGCAGCGCTGATTAATAAACTTCCGGCCTATGGCCTACCACCAAAACTCTGTACCTGGACAACAAATTTCCTCTCCAACCGGAGCATTTGTGTTGTCGTGGATGGCCATTCCTCTAAACTGTATCCAATTAATGCAGGTCTCCGTCGAGGTTCAGCTTTAGCCCCTACTTTATTTCTTCTCCACATCAATGACCTCCTCTCTAGCACATCCAACACAGTTCACAGTTACGCAGACGACAGCACCCTCCACTCAAATATGCAATATTCTATGCCGGTCTCCTTAGCCCAATTAGATGAGGATCGCAGAACCAAGTTATTTAAAGCCATGAGTCCTTTTGACTTGTTGGCATTTCTGTGGATCGAAATCTCAATTGGCACCAACATGTCACATAAATTGCAGAAGCGGCTGCTAATAAATTAGGTTTCCTCTTCCGGGCTCGCACATACCTTTCACCAGCTAATCTCTATACCTTATCTACTTCACAAATAAGGCGAAACCTCGAATACTGCTACCACATCTGGGGTGCCGCTGCAGCTTCTACACTCGCTATCCTGGACTTCATTCTGAAGAGAGCTATGCGTCTCATCAGTGACCCTACCCTCACCCAAAGGCTGCCATCCCTTGCCCACCGACGTGCCGTTGGTGACCTCTCTCTTTTATAGATATCTGCACGGGCACTGCTCAGAGGAGCTTTCTTCCATAGTTCCTCCACCTGCTGCCCCCCACAGATCTACCAGGGAAACCGAGCGAATGCACCCTTTTACTGTCCAGGTCTCGAAACATAGAACATCTTGTTATGCCCGCTCTTTTGTCCCGAGGACTTCCAAGTTTCGCACTTCCTTGTCGGCACATGTTTTACGTCTCCTCCGAACCTCCAAACCTTCAAGTCCAGAATTAACAAGTTGCCTCTTTCCTCCTTGTCGACACCCACGGTAGAATAGTATTTAGGCTGTAAGCCCTCGTGGTGTGTTGTTGAAATGTAAAAAATAAATAAAAATTAACATAATTTTTGACAAAGATATTTTAGATAATTTTAATTCTATTATTTTCACAACAAATTCATCCCTTCTCTGTTTGAAGTAATACAATTGATTGATTGAGTTTTTCAGAATGCTGTTTCGCAACTTTGCGAATCCTGACATTTTGGCACCAGAAATCAGCATCATTATCATTACACTCTAAAGGTGATGTAACCACGTCGTCGGAATCATGACCCTTTGTCGTTAGCGGTTCTTCTTGTTTCGTTGTAGCTTCTTGTAGCACATTTCAAAAACTTCCGTTTTTTCATGCCCTGCTAATTTCTTTATGTCCGCTTAGCCAAAGTCCAGGTCTCCTCGCCATTACTACCACACTCCATAAGTTCGACTTTATGAAGTTTTACCTCAGGTCCAAGCTAAAATGTTTATTAGTGATAATAGTATATAATATAATATATCTTCTCAGGTCTTTACTACATTGACAAAATATATCCAATAAATGTTTCGGTAAACATATTTCTTCTCTCACTTCTATCACCCTTTTATTCTTCTTTCTGAAGATGTACCTTTTTTTGTCATTTTTCCCCATTTCCACATTTATCTTCCACCATATCTTGGTTATTAAAAGTCTAGCTGTCCGAACCATACATCGTACTACATCACTCCATTCGTATGACTTGATGAATCTCCTGATCAAGTCCAAGTTAGAATTTATTACTGAGTATTTTTTCGATCAAATGCTTCCTTTGTGTTGTCGATTTTCCTTCTTAATTCGTTGCTATACTTACTATAATATATGTTATCATACCGTCAAGGTACGTGTATATTTATATTTAGGCTTCCCGTAGTGCTATATTTATTACCTTTCTTTCATCATATTCATTTTCAGATTGATTCTTACAACTCTAATTATTTGCCTAACACCTCAGTGATTAATGAATGTGTATTACACGTATTAATACAGTAATTTCCTCACATTACACTGTTTTCCTTGGTTTCAGGGAGTACGCCTCTGGGCTCTACGGATAATTCACATCGTGGGCTGGTTCGTGCTAGGAGACTACATGGAAATAAAACAGGAAATAAACGTTAGCATTAACTGGGAACGCCTTGAGAAAACTAGCGCCGCTCGAGAAGCAATTTCCAAAGTGTATCGAGCTATGTAACCCGATTTGTGTCGCTTGATAAATCATATTTACGATGAGATAGATCAATAGACTCGAAGCGAAAAGCAGAAGCTAAAGCGACGTGTACATCCACTAGAGGTTGAGTTCATTTCAACACATTTTTCAAACAGAATATGGAAAATGCTTGCTTACATTGAAAGATGTTGGTACTAACAACAAACTGAAAGTTTGTCACGACACAAAGCTTTGGAAAAAAAAGAATAACTAGGAACATAAAGGAATGTGCAATGGTATACATATATAACATGTCAGAGATAAAGAATCTTATATCAATTAGATGGGGCTATTTTAAATTTGGGAGTACATATTCAGTTCGCAACAATTTAATTGGTTTTTACAAAAAGCTATAATTTTTTGTGTCGATGTAATTTAAAATAAAATAGATCAGTTACAATAAATATCTACTCATTAACTTTAGATTGTCAAAATAAACAAGTGACGTTGGATCAAAACTCAAACAGAAAACAAATCACAAAAAAACTACAATAGCAAGTTTCATGCTAAATAGGTATTTCGACAACGAAGTTGTCTTCATCCATCAGCTAACCATTACCATAACATTGTTATGAGTATTGCCGAGGGACTCGCTGATAAAAATCATGTTGAAGTCGTAGCTTGCTATCTGAGTAAGGCCTTTGATACAGTTTCAAAGTGTATTTTGTTGGGAAAGCTGGAACATTATGGTGTCAGAGGTACAGCCCTCTCTCTCTTTGGGTCTTACCTGGATGATAGGAGGCAGGTTGTATATTGGGATAAACAGCTATCCGATGAGATGACAGTACAGTGTGGTATTCCGCAGGGTTCCATTTTGGGCCCACTACTCTTTATCATCGATATGAATGATCTGCCGCCCAACATTGCATCGGATGCGATCGGTCTTTATGCCGATGATACCACCTTTGTTAACAGAGCAACAGCAACGATTGATCTGGGTCTGTGTACTACGGACTGCCTTCACCAAGCAGATTAGTGAATTAGAGTAAACTCCTAAAACCAAACTACTTAAATAACACACAACGACTGGTGCTGGGTACGGGACACAGCGGCGGGGGATAAAGCTTCTTGGTGTAATTCTGTAGGATGGCCTTGCCTGGTCTGCTCATGTCTCGTCCTTGCTTGGAAAGTTGTCTACGGCTATTTTTACAATGCGGCGAATGAAAGCTGTGGTTATGGTGTGCTTCTGTTGGGATGAAGTCCAGGCTTACAGCAAGTGCTGCTGGAGCGGAAAGAAGCTCTGCGTGTCTTGTGCGACGTGTCTTGGTAGACTAGCTGCCGTGGGTTGTTCGAGCAGGAGCGTATACTTACCGTAGTATCGGTGTTCATTTTCGCCTGATTAAAATATGTGCATCAAAATAAAGACTTATTTCTGGCCAGTGAACAAATACCAGAAAGAAAGCTAACTTTTGCATACCATATCACAGACTGGTTAGAACGCAATTGGGTGCAAATTATCTGCGTTTTGAAGCTGTATAACAGACTGCCAAGGGATTTAAAGGAAATGCCTGGATCACAATTTGCCAGACAGGTTAAAAGACTTCTACTGCGGAGGACACTGTATTTAGTGGATGAGTATTTTGGAACTGGTTGGTGAGAGTTATTAAAGCAGCTCCTTAGGGACTTTAAGTGTATTTTGTGTTGTTTAGTTGCCTATATATTTATACATAGGTTGATTTGCCTGTTGTTTGTTCCTATTGTTTCTGTGGTGTTCTTTACAACTATTGTATTTTATCTATTTGACCATCTCTGGTTATGGGTATACATAGTATTTACAGACAGGCCATGTAATTTCTTGATGGCAAATAGTATTGTTATTATTATTACTATTAACCAGTTAGCGCTACTGACGGAGACAACTGCGTTGTCAAAATACGTAACTAGCGCATAATTACATGTTATTATTTTTCTCTTTGAATTTCAATAAATATGTTTGTGTTGCCAATTATTTTCAAAACTATTACATCTGTAAAAAAGCAGCTTCCAACAACTGAGAATTGTCTTGATATTTGCAGCCTTACCTGCTTTCGCAGTAATTCCGTTGCGTACTAGTGCTTATCTCACAAGTGATGTCATCTCTTGCCATTGCGATTCTGTATCTCGTCCAATATGTGATATAATCTAGTATTGAAAGGAATATTATCAAGCTCCTAATCATTCACCTGGTTTCGCAGTAACGCCGTTGCGCACTAGAGCTCATCTCACACGTGATGGCATCTTTTTCCACTGCGATTCTGCATCTCGTCCAATGTGCGATATAATCTAGTATCAAATCTCATCAAGTTCCTAATCATTGTCACTATGCATTTTTCTCAAACATATAATATACACTAGAAGCATACTTTTTTGCTGTCACCTCACCTTCTACGTCATCAGCTCTTCTTCAATGTCCCTTAATATTCCTTCTTCACTTTGCACTTGATCCCAAAGCTTTCCTCTTTTAGATTTCACAACCCAGTTTTTAATAGTATAGCATACGAAGGACATTGACACCTAAGGTTTTTACCATCTCAGCAAAAATTTCTTTGTCTGATAACAATTTCAAAAATAAATACTTAATAACTGACCGAAAGTTTTTTTATCAAAATCTAGCTTGTTTTCAGATATGCCGCTTTCAAAAATTCACAGTTTTGTCACTATTTCAGTTTTGGATGTCAAACTTTGACACCTTATTGATAAAACACTACTAGAATGTTTCCAGGTTAACTAGATATTAATATACACTCGTATAATGAAGTGAAACTAAGCCCGTTGCTTGAACCAAGAAACCACGGTTTGGAAAATATTCGAAAAAATAAAGTATCCATACAAACAGCAATTACTGTTTTGCTAGATTAAAGTAAACAAGTTTGTCTGAGTTCTCTGATCGGGCATACTTTTCTCTGATTGGTAGGGTCAGTACTTCAAAATGTCCAGCTTAGTTAACGGGAAAACCAAACTAACCCATAAGAAGGTTTTCCTGGCAAGAAAGAATGAAGAATAAACCACATCTGAACTAGTGCTCGCAACGATTCTCGATTAATCGAATATTCGATTATTCCAAAATCGCGATTTCTCGCATCGCAGAAATTTGAAAACATCGAATAATCGATAAATAGAATAATCGATTAATCGACTTTCTCGAATATCTGCCATGTGAAAACTCTCTATTTTCGATTAATCGATTGCAAGAATAATCTAATACAACTGATCATTGAACGGTAAAACTGGACACTAAATCAGTGAACGATTGCTAATTATTCCTGGAGTAATAAATGTACGGGTGTCCACAATAAGGTAGTATTGCTAAGCTTCTTATTAGTTGAGATTTTGAGATACAAAGTCGGTTAACTGGTCAAGTTGTGCACAATTTTATGCCTAGTAATGCCATTCACAAAATCACTGAATTTTCACGCGTTACGCATTTATTTCTAGAAAACTAACAATGAGAGAGAGAGAGAGAGAGAGGATGGTATTAAAAAATAATATATATAATCAGATTATATATCCATATAATTTTGACATCTGACATGACATATCATGTGGATAAGAAAAAATGCTGAATCCAAATTCCAAATATGAATATGGCTGCCATAAAAAAATCAAAGTTAATGCAAATATTCCGTTATGCAATAAACCAAAAAATATTCAGGCATGTGGAAGTTCGATTAATCGAAAAATCGGAAGACCGAAAAATCTTTTTATCGGAATAAATCGAAAAATCGATTAACCAACGTCAAAAATAAAATAACGGTCATTTGAATTTTTGATTATTCCCGAAATAGATTTTAGTGATTTTTGCCAGCCCTAATCTGGACCATTACCACTAAATGAGACTTGCAAGTGAAGAAAAGATCATTTTTACGCACAATGTGACATCCCCGCATATTTGCAGAGGACAAAAGAAAAGTTGAGTGCTTTTTCAGAACTGTGTTTCAATCGGACATTTTCAAGAAAGGCGTCAAACAAAAACAGGTAGGTAGCAACCAGTCTTCGACAAAAACTCTATTATATAATTAATTATACATTCTTTTTTGTTATTCGTTTAATTTGTTAGAAATATACATAATAAGTTAATGGATATTACCTACCATTACAATTTTTTGTTTAATTTCCAAAACATTAATTCCCGGAAATGGTTATGGAATGTATCAAATGTTCTTAAATTAATTCGCCAAAAGTTCGTTGTTTTTAAATAGTAAATATTCGCTTAGATAAATAAAATGACCACGAAACAAATTTAACAACACAATAAATTGTAATAATGTATATTTATACAAGCTCACAGGTTACTTAAAGATACACAATTCGATATCATTTTAACAAACAAAAAATTGATCTCTAACTTAAGTTTTTGTCATTGGTTGTTAGTAAGTTGGTCCTATGACATTTTTGAAAAGGATACAATGTCAACATAGAAACTGCAGAGTTGTTACCGGTATCGTACAACTTTTTTTTTTCAAGCTTAAAAATCAATAGTCCCACTAGTATTTTGTTAAACATGCAAAATTGTTAAATAATGTATTCTTCAAAAAAAAAATAGTTAACGTTACTTGCTTTGACAGTTTACGATTTAGTGCCGAAGACCCTCCCTTCCTGCCCCAACACTTTAGGCCGCTGAAGACTTTAGGCCTAATTGCTTTGCCAGAAATCACTCACATTAGAAAAATTATCCCTAATGAAAAGCCAAATAATTTTGGTCATAGAGGGCTTATTGCTAAGCATGTGTCGATTGCGTAACATTGGAGAGAAAAATATAAAAAAACTAGGTGAATTTAAAAGTACCTTTTCTACCTATATCGTCTGCCCAACCTTTATAACAAACATATTTTCAGCTATACAGTAGATCGTACAGTCTCGGTCCTCCATTGTGAGAACATGTCCCTGTTAGTACATACTGTAAATAAAAATCAACGGAGGTGGTCACATTGTGTTTGAACAAGTTGAATGTATGCACGTTCAGAGTGGCTTAAGCTCTCGGTCTGTGTGCCATGCGATGTTGGGTACGTTAATTACCCCTACCCTCATTACAGATAGAAAAAGGTTCGACAAAATATTAAGGACAGCAGGGTCAAACTGCTTCCCAGCGTCGGTGATTGGCTACAGTCACGGAAATAGACCGACGTTAAATAAACAAAATACAAAAATATAGATTACCGCTTAAAACAATGGGTTGTACTACAGAGAGATAATTTAGCATTTAGAAAAATATTGCTGCAAATTGAATCATAACTTCCACATAGCTGTCATAATTTATTCTCTTCAGAGAATGAACTTAGGGCCCATGACCACAAAGAAAACATTTGTATTCCTGTACCCATAAACTTTTGAAACGTTATGTTACTCAAGTTTTATTGAAAAAAAAATGTCAATTTTTGCCAAATCACCCCTTATTTATCCCCTACCCCCTGAAGCGATCTTACCCCAAAACGAAGGAAGAATGCTTCGAGTTCCTTTGTCGGGTGCTAACTGGACACTAAATTTGAAGGTGATGTTTCAATTCGTTCAAAAGTTATTGCGCCTATTAACAGACAGGCGTACATGCCGACATACCGACTGAAACAATTTTGGTTCCAGAATCAAGTTTTCCATATGTTTTAAGACGTTTTACGCCATTTAAGCAAAAAAAAATCTAAATTTTTGTCAGAAATATTCCACCCCCACACATGCAACCCCTAATTTAATTTCAGCACATACTAGATATTTGATGAAATTAAAAGTTTTCTAATAAATAAACTCTAACATCTTATTTGAGGTTTAACGAAAAAATATCAATTTTCACCAGATCAGAACATGGGGGTCATAAAAGTAATTACAAAGCAAAAGAAATGATCAATGAAGCCGTGTCCAGATCTCTGATACGACTCTGATAAAACTTGTTGCGGTCTAGACACACCGAGAATAAGGAGCCCCATGAATAAATGGAGCCATGGAAAGATAACAAAGAGTTCCACAGAAGAACGTTCACTTAAATCCACAAAAGGCCTACTAGAAAGGTGTAGAAATGGCATTCTAATAATATGTAGGTCTATAACCGAACATTGCGAACTCAACAGGTACATGGGCTAAACAAGTTGAACAGAATACGCCAAGAAGAATACGAACCATCACTTCATATACTGCGCCAGTGCAAAGGTAGAACGAAGTTGGGGTTTCTGTTTCTTAGAGAGAAGAAATCAAAATCTGAAAGCTAGACGAAGAAGCCTCTCGTATTTAAGAAATATTTCAAACCCAAACAAGGAATAAAGTACCCTGTACCAAATCGTACAGGTCAGTTAATGAGTGTTAAAGAAAATAATTTGAGAACCATCGCTGGTCTCCCAAATAAACAGTTTTTGTGGCGGGTGAAACGTCCACAAAATGAACATAGCTATTTCGTAGAATTTCCATCGTGTGAAAGTCCAGACTATTTTATTTTTTACTTTTGTTAAGGCACATCTTAACAGTTATGTCATGTAAGTACCTGACAATATTTTTGAGTTGCGTTAAACGTAGGAGCTCTGCACTCGTTTCTATGGAGGGACTTCTTAAGCTACTTGATACGAGATTGTTGTTTGTTACGCAGCATTTACAATAAGCCCACGTATGTAATCCAGCTTTAAAGAAACATTGCACAACATGTTAAACTAAACACCCGTATATTCCCCACCCCCAAAAAACTTTGAATCAGTCTCAACGCGACCTTAATAATGCTCAACAAACTGACACCAATGACACTAACACATCTAAACTAAATCATAGTACATGTCAAACAATCCAAACGTGTCTCAACTCACCGCTGTTGGACTTGACATCATCTTGTCTATGTAGGTCAGGTTTGTTCGCCAACATTGAGAGCGGATGTTGTCCAGGAGCAGCTAAAGCACTTGAAAGACCTAAAAGACTAGCGGCGGTACTCGGCGGTGCCCCCGCTAACCCGGGGTGAGGCATCATTGGTATGGGAGGTGCCGCGTGGGCAGGCAGCTGCTGAGCGTGCATTTGTTGCAGTAAACGCGGCAGGTCCGGCCGTTGTTGCTGAAAACAAAACAAATACAATTAAAAGACACAGACAGACAACTGGTGTAGAAAAAAATGGATATATTGGAGCAATACCGAAAATTTTTCTATATTACTCCAACGTCCAAAGTATAAGATCCCACTGAAAAGCCTTTAGTACTAACTTTTTACCTTCTTTGCAACCGGTTTCATGTTTACGACAGATTAGCTAAGAAGTTTTTGTGGGGAAAGCTATGTCTGCATTTAGTAGGGATCGGTTTCACTAAGTAAAGGAAACCACAATAACTAAATTTAAGGGTCGCGGGATAAACTATAAGTCTGGATTTTTGTCGCAGTTTACAATGAAACCCAAAAAAGAAAATACTAAAACTGGTTGATATAGATGCATATGTTTTGGGCCAGCATACAAGTTTTAATAGTGTGGGATTTCTGCGTACCTTCTTTCATGGTAGGACGCAGTATGGGCTAACACCTGTCATACAGATATCGTGGACAGCCTGACAATGACACCGAGGCCAAATTAATTGTAAAACTGTGAAACTCATCAACTTTCCTAGCAAACGTGCCACTTTGATGCTGATTTCTTTTCACATTCCACGGTTGACTTAGCTAGATAGTATGATGAAGGTGATAACAGTTGCGAGTAGTTATGTTGTGCCAAACATCTAGGCCTCAGTTGGGAAAACGGACTAAATCATTCCAAACATGTGGTTATTAATATCGTGTTAAATATTCTAAAGAATAATTGAATTAATTGATAGAATGTGTTACTCTACAGCTGTTATTTTAATGTTTGCAATATCTCCATATTTCCATTTATATATTATCAGTGCCTACTGAAAAAAAGTAAATCCAAATCCGCAGTTTCCGCTTTGAGTCATGTGACCAAGATGTTTGCAGGCAGACTTTTAGAGATTTAGGTGCCAAGATATGTTACCCCGTCCCTTTTTCACAGTTTTGCATACATACGTACTGTGAAATGCAGGTTTGCAGGTTTTTTCCTCAAACATAATTTAAAGTGTGGTCTATCTCTCGAAGGTGGTTTTACAAAGTGGCTCTCACATTCTCTCGTGCTAAAAACCTCAATTTGGTCTGCTTGATGCTACTCTCACATAAATTTGATCTGCTCCATGCTAGTCCTAACTTAATTTAGTTTCGTTCCCACTCTTGTTCTGAGTTAGTGATCTTTTATAAACTCCCAATGCGTTTAGTGTTGACTTTAAACTAAGTTATTTACTATGGCCATTAACTATAGACGTGATGGTCATTTAGTTATACCCAATACTAGTTTGAGCTCATTAGGTACTGTCAAATCGTTTTCTTGCTATGTATCTCACTTTTTGTTAATGAATATCATAATATTCCAAGTTTTATAGATAATAGAGCAAACCTAATGAAAGCAGCAAGTAACAAGTCTTCAAAACAAAACAGTGATGATGAAACTTGGGACAATAAAACTACATTTGTGAAAAGTATAAGACGTTTTCCTAACCATAGCTGCGGGTTTATTCAGTAGCCGGACTGATAGAGAGATATAGCAACCCTCTAAGCGAGTTCGACAACTACAGAGCAGTTTGGAAGCCCTTCAGCAAAGCCAACAATATAACGCTATTTGAAAAACAGGGAGTTGGGAGCTACCAATAAGTCTATCAAATGTCAGGTGTGGGACAAAAAAATGCTGAAAATGTCAGGTAACTAACTTGTATTTGAGACAATATACATAAAATCCGACGAAAGACAAAATTACTGACTGCAGGCTGAATTTCTGAATGCTTTCGACAAAAGAGTCGGTGGTATTTTCTGCAAAAGTCTTCCGATATCTGAAGGCTGTAATTGCAACTATAACGAGTATTGAGTAAAGTAATGTTGTTTTGATAAAAAAAGGGTCACTATCAACAACCTACAGCTCAAGTCAACCCATCATTACAAATATGATTTTCTCTTTCTCTATCAGTCCTTTTTCCGAACTTCGTTAATTTTTCCACGTTTTTCTGCAAGTCTTTGCCTTGATCAACCCCTTTTCCATCTTCCAAGTGTGAGTGCTTACAATTTTGTTTTCAGAAAGTTTGTGCGTCTCCATCACCTCTCCTAGTACACCTTTATTCGTTTTTTCTATCAGTCCGCTTTGCCTGCGATTAATCTCTCTCTAGGTATCGTTCTTCACCTAAGACTCACTATAAAAAGTGATGTTTTAGTGGAAAGTAGTTTGAATTTTTTATCCTCTGATGACGCTAACTTCGTTAGTAAAACGATAGTCAGGTCTTTAAAAAGATGTGTTGTGGTGATTTGGGTTTTCCAAGTGTACTGATCATCACAGGTTCCAAACTTCACTTTAGAACCTCGGTGGTTCAGGGGTAAGAACGTGTGCCTCTGAACCGAAGGGTACTGGGTTCGATCCCGGGGTACTCCTTTCACTTTTTCAGTACAAACTGTAAAATTAACATCAACCGAGGTTCTGGCATTGTATTTGAGCAAGTTGAATGTCTGCACGGTCCCCGTCTTCGGAGGGGGCGTAAAGCCGTCGGTCCCGTGTCCATGCGATGTTGAGCACGTTAAAGATGCCTACCCTCCTTACAGAAAGGCAGGGGTTCGGCAAAATTTCCAGGATAGTGAGGTGAAACTGCTCCCTGGCGTCGGTGATTGGCCATAGTCGCGGAAATAGGCCGACGTTAAAGAAAAAAAACACACACACAATCTTCACTTAGTATTTTTTGAGTTATCGGTTGGATATATATAACCGACCCTGGATATATGTTCCTGTGGCCCAGTTTGCGCTCATTTGGAGAAATTTTCCGAAAGTCTTACTATCGATATATCTCTATTAGTGAATTCTTAAGGAAAATACACTAAAAACGCCACGAATTATAAGCTCTGAAACCCTGTTTGCCCAATCCATGTCTGAAAAATATGACACTGGCACCATAACAATATAAAGGTTGTGCAAGTAAGCGGAAGTATATATAATCCGAAAAAAAAACTATTGTAGTAATTTTGACTCTAAATTGATAACGAACAACAGAACCTAAATATTTGTAAAACTTAAACCTCTATATAAGTAAAATAATACACAGTGAACGAGCTTACGAATATTCGTACTCGTGGAATAAAATTAAATTGAAGTGTTCTTAAATAAGAAATTTGCAGAAACCTTGAAAACGGATTGTCGACCACCAGAGCGGAAAGGGGAGTCCTTTGTTATTCATACAGCAGCACGTTCTATCAGTTTATAAAAAGGAGAAGGCGGAGGAAAGCAGAGCGCTTCCTCGCTTACCTCGAACCCCTTGGAAGCTCTTATCCTTATCCGCGTTTTCTGAGCTACTTTGCATCAGGAGAATCCCAACATTCAAATCGCTACTTGTCTTTGACGAGATAACCCACTGATTACTTTACAGTTCGTTGAAGGTTCAACCTATCTAATGCAAAAGCTTTTATTGTCTCCGAATGAAGTTTTTATAATTTTAGTGGTTCAGCTGAAGTATTAGTAAGGTGTCGACGTCGTAATCAAAAGGTTTTATTACATTTAAAACAGCAACCTGTCTACACCATAAGACATACAAGACGTAAAAAATGTATGTCTAAATCTACGCCTTCATTTTATGTGTGATCATATTTTTTTAATATGCCAACTAAAAATATCAAACATGTAGAAAAGCAAAAGAACTATGAATGCGAAATAGCCAAGAAATTGAAAATTAAATGAAACTAGGACTGTAAAAAAAGATTTTAAACGGAAATAAAAAGTAAGTCATAAAGAAGAATGCCCAAAATTTACTGCTAGAAAATAAGGACATTGCTAACACTAGGAAGTCTATTTAGGAGAACAATTGTATTACGGGGGGGGGGGGGGGGGGGGTGTAATATAAGTGTGCTGCAGATTATGCTGGAGAAATAAGGAAGAGAATCCAGATGATCTGAGTAAAATAACTTGAGGAAGCCCTGACAGAGGTTCGATAATGGAAAACTGTTAGTTTAGAGCGATTAACTACGGAATTTTTGAAAAATCTGGCGCAGAAATAACATAACCGATCGCGAAATGATATAAATCAGAAGATCTCCCCAGTGAGTTTGAGAATAGTAAAAATATTGATCCAAAAACGGCAAATGCTACCAACACAGAAGTGTTCAGTCAACCTGACTAAGATTCTGTTATTCAAGGTGAAAATCTACAAAGATGCCAAATTTAGAATCACTTAAATAAAGGTCTGTTTCAATTTAGGCCCAGCTATGGAACTATAGATAAGCGGTGTTGGAGCATTGAACAATAAAAAAGGGAGGTCGGGAAAAATTAAGATACCTTTAGAAAAAGCATTTAACAATAACAGGATTAAACTCAAAGTAGTAATTACAAACTAAACTTAAATCTCTTATTCTATGTACAATTCAACCGAACTAAAACGCAATATAAGGCCCTTCTGTGCCAAAACAAAGGACCAAAAATACACCCTTGAGAGACTCTTCGGTGGATAACTGAAATAGAAGAACCAGAATTATCAAGTTCAACCTGATGGAATAGGGTCCTACAAGTAACTTAAGAGAAAGCTCGCCAATACCAAAATAGGAAAGTTTGCGACACAATACTCCAGGCTTCACCACGTCGAGAGATTTTCTATAGTGGCTTATGTTATAACGTAGAATGAAAAAAAAGCTGGACTGTCTACTTGTTTGAAGTTATGGACCGTTTACCCTTATATCCATTTTTGCAGTTATCTCTTCTTACTTATTTGTATTACTTTTGTTTCCTTCATATTCATTTTTAGTTGATACATATTCAAAATTTTGCCATTAATTATTTTACTATTGCATTTCGTTTTTAAATCAGGCAACAAACGGGGTCTAAAGCTAATACAAATTTATTTTTAGCCTATTTGGATTTTTTAGTTTCAGATCTGGTCGGGATCACAAATCGGCCACACATCCATTTCTTCTTCATCTCACACGAAAGTTGTTTTTCCGGGCGGTACGAAGGACTTTAACAAGGAAGTGGTATTGTTTTCAGAACTCTGCAAGTATGTGGTAATAATATTTTTATGGCAGGTCTGGAGGATCCGCCTTGGAGCTATATGCGCTAAATATTCTTTCGAACGCCTGAGGCATATTTCATTAAAATAAACTTATCTTAGATCCTTCCAACTTCAATAATTTTCTTAGAGCATTTCAGGTCAATATTTAAATTAAGACCTTCCACAGTATATATGACGTCCCCAACATCCACTGTGTCTGCAGTTATAAAAGTATCATTATTGGGAGCAGCCACAGGCGTGGTTCCAGAGCATGCGTTTTAGTGGCGAGTGCTCCTACGACTATTGGTACTATCTTTGTCTTCATACTCCACATGCGTTCTATTTCAATTGCAAAGTCCTGCTATTTCAAAATTTTGTCTTTTTAATCGACATTGGCACCGCTAGGAATTGAGAAGTTAATCAGGGTGCAGTTGTTGTCTTCACAATTCTTGATCACTATATCTGGGCGGTTGGCAACGATAAATCGGTCAGTATGGATACTTTGTATAAGAATGTGACTGTCATTTATGACTACTTGGATAGGGTCATGTTTGTACAACTTGTCTCCTAAGCTATTATATAGTGTTTATTGAATTCATGGTGTACCAATTTGCAACATTTTTATTATGTCTGTCTACATACACTGCCAACCTATCGCAGCTCGACACTATATGATCAATTGGCTTCTGGTTTTCCTTGCAGATTCTACACTTTTTCTTACTGTCCACTTCCAAGATCGCTTTTTCGTAGTGGCGCGTTCTCAAAGCTTGATCTTGATTGGCAATAATGAGAGCCTCTGTCTCTGATTTAATTAATTAATCTTGCTAGAGGTCAGCAATTTATGGATGCCGAGTTTAACAATTGTCTCTTGATATTCTACCCACCTTTGTCCATGCAAGGGCTTCTCCCTCCACTTACGCTTCAACTCCCCCTGAAATCTTGTCACCTGTTACCTCCGATTCTCTCTCTTTTCATCAGTCACCTCTCGATTAACGTTTATGTTCATTTCTTAAATTAGCCCTTGCGCAGTTTTGTGGATAGGTATTTTTGTGCTCTCGGTTTCCAAACACTTTGTTATTCTAAGTGTTTAGTTTTACCGCGCCAATTTAAGTTGTAAGACTGCAGCGTTATATGTCATAGCAAGCTGGCATAACTGCACTGAATTGTGCGCATGTCCCACCCCTCGAAACGAGGGTATCTGCAATATTCAAGAGATGAAGAGAGCCTATTCATTCACAAACCCAGCTTCGAACAGCTTCTGAGCTTATGCAGCGAGTGCA
Organism: Tillus elongatus; assembly: GCA_964006375.1. Taxonomy (NCBI): domain Eukaryota; kingdom Metazoa; phylum Arthropoda; class Insecta; order Coleoptera; family Cleridae; genus Tillus; species Tillus elongatus. The sequence continues at coordinate 70,752,538 of OZ023262.1, forward strand.
TTGCTTTGTACACGAGCACGCGTAGTGCTATGACACGTTCAGCCTATATACAATGCATTTCATTGGTATATAGGTCTTATGGCTTTAAGGCCTACACGTTCAACACATCAGCTTCGAAGAGCTTATTACACGTATATCAATAGTACCAGCTTCGAAGAGCTTATTACACGTATATCAATAGTATATAGTTTTATTGTGTTTAAATATATAATTAAGTGTTTCCAAGAGATTTTATTCCATAACACGATACAGTCCACATAATTACGTAAGTAGCGGTAACTACAATCCACGAACCACACACGACAATTAACATTTGGTCCTTCGAGCCGGATAGTTCGAAAACAAAGACGCAATTGCACATAATCAGGTAAGCGCCCTATTTAATTTAACGTCAGTTACAAAGGAATCTCACGTGGGTTTGAAAAATTTAGCAAACGAAACGAAAATGCACCCCAGAGCTCTTCCAGTGCTGGGTGAACCCACGCATCATTGGGATACCTTGATTATTCACTTATTGTATACTAAATTTGATAACGCGATTCGACGAGAATGGGAAAACGCCATAATTTCTAATAATACATGCAAACTTGAAAATTTGCCCAATTTGATCGTACGTAGGCGTCAATTTTTAGAAAAACTACCGTTGAACAATAAGCCTGCAAACAATTATTTTTCATATCAAAAACCGGAACATAATGTTCCATCGAAGGTCACGTGGCATATCACAGCCAATGAGTCAAACTGCGCTATATGTGATTATAATCACCAGTTATACCAGTGGGTAGAATTTAAAAGGTTAACACTGCAACCGTGGCTTGACGAAGTCAAAGGGTTGCATTTGTATTTTGATTGCTTGCGTCGTGGGCAACATAACTCAGAAAATTGTAGATACGGGGGCTGCAAAAAATGCGGGAACAAACAAAATACCGTCACGTATGGGTTGGGTTCGAGTTCGTTTTTAGCAAGTCGTTGCCTAAAACAAATAGCTATAGGTAATCGAAGCAAATTTCCCCAGATGACCGGAGCAATAAAACGCGACTTTTACGTAGACGACTTGCTTACAGGAGCAGAGTCAATAACGGAGGCAATAAATTTAAAACAGGACATCAGTTCTTTGTTGAACTCAGCGGGCTTCAAGTTACGCAAGTTGGTTGCGAGTGACCAACGAATACTAAGTTTAAACGGGCAATTAAATTGCGTAAAAAACTACTTTGAATTAGGCGATTCATCGAATTCGAAGACCTTAGGTCTATATTGGAATGCATCTGAGGATGTTTTAAAATTTAACGTAAGCACTCTGTATGCAAAAATCACAACCAAGCGACACATTTTGTCTACCATTGCGCAACTGTTCCAACCCATTGGGCTCATTGGTCAAATTATAGTAATGGCAAAAATTATCAGGCAAAATTTGTGGAGACAACAAATTGAATGGGCTCAACCTGTCCCAGAGCAAATAAAAAAGCAATGGTTGGGTTTTATAGGCAAATATCATTTATTAACTCTATACGTGCCAAGACAAGCGACATGTCCGAACCCAGTTGTAATTCACGTACACGGGTTTTGCGACGCGTCCACAGCTGCTTACGGCTGTGCGATTTACGTACGTGCGTCTGATAGTTCAGGCAATCACACGGTCAGACTGTTATGCTTAAAATCTAGAGTCGCGCCACTCAAAATAATAACCACACCTCGTCTGGAATTACCTGGGGCATTATTGTTATCAGAATTAGTGAATAAGGTAAGGGCATCCTTATTGTGCCCTGTAGATAAAATATTTTACTGGTGTGACTCGACCATAGTTTTAGCTTGGCTTTGCTGTGACCCAAGAAGTTTAAACATATTCGTTGGACACAGAGTGTCCAAAATACAAGAACTTACATCCGTTGACAATTGGGGCCGCGTCTCCGGAGAGACAGCTGACATTATCTCCCAAGGACAACGCACCGACATGTTATTAGGTAGCGATATGTGGTGGAGTGGACCATCCTGGTTAGCTCTTGACACGATTCATTGGCCTATATCAGGCCGAAGCAATGTAAAATCCATTATTCGTCCATGCAACAGTTGCTTCAAATCTAGACCTGTGATGGCTCAGCCACCAATGGGCGATCTCCCTTTCTTGCGAGTGAACCCTGAAAGCTTAAAGGACTTTACGATTTGCGGACTTAAGTACGCCGGTCCTTTTTATATCAAGGAGGGAGTGCGCAAGTCTACTACTGGCAAGGGTTACCTCTGCGTTTTTGTGTGTCTTATAATGAGGGTTGCACATGTTGAGCTGGTTGGTAATCTGACAACCAAGGATATTTTTGTCAGTTTCAAATTGATATTATTCTAGACGCGAACTTTCAAGTAATTTTTTATTCATGCAATGCTACAGACTTCGTAGACGCATCACGCGAACAAAAATTAAATTTGCAAGAAATTAAAAAAAATATCAGAAGCGACAAAAAAATTTGCGGCAATCACATTGTAAAGGAAACTGAATTCACATTCGTGGAGTTATACACCATCCTAGTACAGGTGGAGACTTGCATGAATTCCTGTCCTCTTACCCAAGTACCAAGTGTTCCCAGTGACCTAACACCCCTAACTCCTCGTCACTTCCTCATAGGTGGCTCACTAAAGGCACCCACTAAGTGAAGACGATGGCGCTACGAGTACATCAGCAGTCTTCAGCAGTGAGGAAAGTGACATACCGGTTCTGACTTTGACATTCGTACGGGGGATTTAGTGTTAATACGCGACAACATTTAGCTCAATGTGAGTGGACACTTGGCCGTGTTATCGAACTTCATCGCAGTGCAATGAACCGTCTCGCAATATTGCCATGCAGTGATAGAAACATTTTATAGACATTTTTTTTTATTAGCCTTTTTGTATAATTTGTGTATATTTTTATGTGTAGTTTTTAAGTTTGTATATTTAGGTTAGTTTTTTGAAGTTACTACTTCAAGGCGGCCGGTATGTTTAGTTTTACCGCGCCAATTTAAGTTGTAAGACTGCAGCGTTATATGTCATAGCAAGCTGGCATAACTGCACTGAATTGTGCGCATGTCCCACCCCTCGAAACGAGGGTATCTGCAATATTCAAGAGATGAAGAGAGCCTATTCATTCACAAACCCAGCTTCGAACAGCTTCTGAGCTTATGCAGCGAGTGCATTGCTTTGTACACGAGCACGCGTAGTGCTATGACACGTTCAGCCTATATACAATGCATTTCATTGGTATATAGGTTTTATGGCTTTAAGGCCTACACGTTCAACACATCAGCTTCGAAGAGCTTATTACACGTATATCAATAGTACCAGCTTCGAAGAGCTTATTACACGTATATCAATAGTATATAGTTTTATTGTGTTTAAATATATAATTAAGTGTTTCCAAGAGATTTTATTCCATAAAACGATACAGTCCACATAATTACGTAAGTAGCGGTAACTACAATCCACGAACCACACACGACAATTAACACTAAGCATGAGTTTTTCAGAGTGTTGTTGAAGGTACTGTGATATATTCACTATTCTCAGTGAGTGGTAAGACACGAAGCACATGCCGCCACCTAGTTGCGGAACCAAGTAGTAACAAACAACACAAAGTGTTAAAAAATAGAGACTGTATACAATCAACTAACAATTTAGTAAATTGTCAGCCCTGGCCCATTTCTACCCAAATATAGGGCAAAGTATGTACGGTTCTAATTGTGGTGAGAATGCATGTAGCCTTATATTCACTATTGCTGTCTTAAGTGGTAGGCAAACCTGTCTCGATCCGCGATTCCCATCCTTCCTTGCTACATACACTATTCTTATGGTTATTATTATTATAAATTTTCTTACTACGAAACCTACGTGGTTATTAGTAAATTAATATACTGTTTTAACTGTATACGATATACCTACATTCACGCCGATTAATGAAGAACCACAAATTACGTGACACGTGTTTTGTAGAGAGTGAATTTAATCAGACAGTCATCTGATATTTACGCCAACTGGTTTTCAGTAAAGCTTGAATGAAGGACTCTGCAGGAAAAGGGATTTTTTGCATGACCCTATCTATAGAGCGGTCCCTTTAGTTAGACGTGACTTTAACCACTGCGTCCGCCGGATCTCAGATCCAGTTACCCGCAAACTCGAACGACTAGATAAGCCGATTGCAGATCCCCTTTGCTTGTTATGTGACATATACAAGAGGAGTTGTATATGTGTACGTGTGTCGACTTTGTTGACGGCTGAAACGCTCTGACATACACGGCAGTCAATGCTACACTAACAGCGTTACCAACAAAATGTTTACTGAGGAAATATATACCGAGTGTGCAGTTTATAATAATATCTTTATTACATTTAACCATACATGGCATGTCAAAAGCAATATATCATCATCTTCATCATTCCATCATATAGGCACCTATACATCAGATACACACACACAGAAAATTCCACCATCTACAATACTTTACAAAAACTTAAGAAGTCGCCCCTACAAAATATAACACATCTACCACTTGAAAGCAGACGCAATACAAGGATACATATACTCCACACTTTACACAAGTAAAATCACCTTTTAAAAAAACTAACTAAAATAAAACAGATCTGTAAATCTGTATCAGACTTAAGATTTAAAATTTAAAAGGCACAAAAAATCTTAAACAACTACACAAATTAACCCTTTAAGTACAGAAGGGACACAATTGAAAAACGTACTGATCCATAGGGTCAAAGAAACAATAAAACCGAGATATAAGATCACTCTAAAACTTGAATATCAAAAGGCTAACCGGCCACACTTTCACTACTTAAAAATTCCTCAACGCTTTAACAGGTTATTGAAAGGAGTAATCTCTTAACCTGTATCTTAAAACCTTTGATACTATTTATGTCTTTGACATTGCCTGGCAACTTGTTATATAACTTCACACCAATGTATATCACATTCCTCTGTGAGGACGTAAATGTTTCAAACTTAAATAGTCTTTACATCGGGTGTTATAAGCGTGAAAATCTCTGTTCCTCACAAACTGATCTTTGTTATGAATATAAACCACACAGTAAAGAATGTAAGCACTGACAACGGTAAGTATTCCTTCTTGTAAAAAAGTCTTCTACAGCTCTCGCCTGGGGATACACTGCACAAGAGCTCTAATTGCTGCCTTCTGCTTCTTTAGAACCAACTCAATACTGGCGGAACCTCCCCACACCAAAAGTCCGTAGCACATCAACGAATGGAAGTTCGCAAAATAGGCAGTTGGAGCTGCAAGGTAAGCACCGTGCTTTCTCAAATAACGAACACTGTATACTACACTAGACAATTTTTTGCAAAGTTTTTTAATGTGGGTTGTCCATTTTAGGCCACTGTCCACGAGGAGTCCCAGACACTTGACTACGTTTTCAGATGCATGTCTGAAAATTCAAGATATTAGTGTTCTCTTTACTTAGTTTTAGGTTATTGCTTTGAAATCAATCTTCTGCCTCATATAGAACTTTAGCGGATCTGATTTTTACTTCGACTTCTGAATGGGCTCTATTTATAAAAGTGGTATCATCTGCAAACAGACACCCCTTTGTTGAATTAGTATTAAGCATTAGGTCGTTTATATAGATGACAACTAATATTGGACCCAATATGGAGCCTTGTGGTACTCCTTCTCTTACTACTCGTTCGGAAGAGTAGGCACCCTTGACAAAAATCTTTTGGCTTCTGTTGCTAAGGTAGGATTTAAATAGCGGTAACGTAATTCCTCGAACACCATAATGTGCAAGTTTTTCCAGCAAGAATATGTGACTAACTGAATCACAAGCTTCGCTTAAATTACATAAAGTTATTTCTACTTCCTCCTTACACTCTAATCTGTCTATAATTTCTCTTGTCACATCTACCAGTGCTGTAATAGTTGACCTGTTTTGTCTATAACCATGCTGTTCTTTCGTCAACAAACTGTTCCTCTCAAAGTATATGATTAGCCTACATTTTATAAGAGCCTCAAAGATTTTGGAAAATACAGGTAGCAACGAGATGGGCCTATAATTTGCACTGTTATCCATGTCGCCTTTCTTATAGAGTGGAATTAACTTTGCCGGTTTTAGAAGATCTGGAAATATTCCACTAAGAAAACACTTGTTAATCAATGTTGTCAAAGGTTTAAGTATTATATATATATATATATATATATATATATATATATATATATATATATATATATATATATATATATATATATAATTTGCTTTATCATTTGTACTGAAAAGCATGCTTGAAATGCATTTAAGCTTTTTCCACATTTTGTCTAATGTTAGGTCAGTAGTTAGTATAAAATTTATTAGAATCGTCAGCACTCCAGCTGGAACTCATATCAAAGCTTTTTTGCTTTCCTAGATTTGTGTCATGTCTTATTACCTCCCACACTGCTTCTTGTGGATACATTAATTTTAAGTACACATGGAGATGGAATAATACTGAAAATAAATAAAGTTTTTTTCAGTAGTTATCAAACCAAAAACATATTGGAAAAATTGTTATTGTTAGAAAAATTGAGTGAATGTGGTGTTTTGCGGTAATTAATTTTTTACAATAAGTTTAGCTAAAAATTAATCGAATTTAACTTAATTAATACTTAATACCACTATTAGGCCACTACAGTTTCGTAATTAAGCCGTGAGTTACTTTTCATTTGTAATGTCAAAATGGAAGCATGGATAGATTTGGAGTCAAAATCTGGTAACATGGCGTTTGATTAAGGAGGACTCCTAATTAGTCATTAAAGATTAGAGCTGACCTTTTGGCCTTTGCTACCGCGACATTTAAGATCTATGGGGGCGCCACCGTATAATTCCCCCGAGCACGTGCCCAGCAATATTTCCTTTATCAAATTCCATGGCCTCGATAAAGGTTCCTTCGTGTACCTTTCTGCTTTTGTTTTTCCACGAAAATGTGCACTCTGTTCAGCTTTATAATCTTTATTAGGGTTCGCAAGCCTAAACAGAAGTTCCTTTGTGTAGCTTTTAGCTCTTGTCATTAAAGATTATTTTGCTGCATTAATTATTGTTGTTGCCCCTTACTTGGTGAAACCATTCCATACTAAATACAGATGCAGGGCCTTCTTCTCTGGCCTCATAAGTGTTGGTTTTCTTGACTACGGCCCGTTTCGCTGCTTGAGAGCATCAATAAATACAAGAAACTTATGTTATGGTGTTTTGATGAAAAAGTGCTTAAGAAAACAAATATAATGAAACTGATAGATGACGTCTGTTGTATTCTAATATTGTTTAATCCTCACCCCCAATCTCCCCGACTCCACCCTGCCCATTCTTATTCGGAAAAACTCCCTTGATGCCCACAACAGCCACCAGAGGCGCAGGTACGACAGTGGCGCTCCTGGAACAGTTGTCAAGAAGAGCCACCAGAGGCGCAGGTACAGTAGTGGCTCCCTTGTGACAGGTGTCATCAAGCGGCAACAACCAATCGAAGCAGCTACGAGAGAACTCAAGACTTAATCAGTTCTTCATCGTCCGGCGGCCAGTCAACACCGTAACGAGATCGGTTCCAACCAGGTCCCTGTGGTAAGTAGTTACCAGTTCATATAATTTCTTAGCCATTTAGCGATCCGTGAGCCTCGCGTGCAAGAACCATTCTTCCAGCGAGCGACTGACTCGTGGCCAGAAGTGCACCACGTGTTTGTGAGTTCGCGTTGTCAACTGAACACGTGCACCACCGTGGCATCTCATGTGGATGACGCCCCAGGTACCAGCGACGTCACCGTGTGTTGGGTACGGCAAGCTACTCATCTCCAATTGTAAGTCACCTTTTTGTTGTATTATTATTGGATCACAACACACCTATTCATTCTTGTATTTAAATTATTAACTTTGTGGTATTAAAATGTTGTTTTACCACGTGTAGTAATTATAAAACTGCACCCACAAAGAACAATTCCTCTGGTCCTTCTAGAGTATATAAACGGGTAATTAACCACTATGTTAACATCTCTGAACTAATAATTCTAATGCACGTATTTGATTTTAACTTAAACAATTAGTATTTAGCGGCATTACGTTTACCCCCTTTCTGCTTCGTACAACGTCTTTAAAATGTCTATGTAATGTATGTCAATATTAAACATAAAAGTAGAATCATTAATCACCATAACAACAATTGTAATAATAAAATAACTAATCAACAATAACAGCAATAAAGCAGGTTCTTTATAACGGAAATATCGACATACATCAACCTATTACGAGGTATGTATTTTGTTCCATATATTTAATTAGAAAGAAGAGATACCAAGAATGGGAAACCATCAACTCAGTTTGTTTATTTAAAACAAAGTAGTTATTGTCGTGTATGTGACTTTTTACTTCCAAAGCTTCAAAAAAGCTAAGGTTGCGTTCCTCATAACAAAAATACAGACACCAAGATTTTGTGTCTGTATAGATTTGTCAGCGTGGTTATTTCTAAGTGTAGATATATGTTATTTATATCTGGTATTAAAATATCTAGAAGTTTGGCTGAAGTAGATAGTCCTGGGGAATAAATAATAGCCGAATGGTGCGCAATCCGGAGCATAGAGCGGGTGGTTGAACAATTTATAACCAATTATATCAACTGTTTGCAGTTCAACGACTTGACGTGAGCAGGGGCATTGTCTTCCAAAAAAGCTTTTTTTTGCAGCGTTTTTTCAAAACTTTCTCAGATAACTTAGTTGACTCATTATGAAAATCTACGGAATTATCCCAGCTCTGCCGAAGAAAACTGAAGCACGATCCTTGGCAGACGACATTTGACAACGTATTTTTTTACATCGTGAAGAATGTGAATGCTTCTTTCAGTTGCTTTTTGGTCTCTTGATCATAGTAATTGACCCATTTTTTGACGATAGTGAAGAGGACGCAAAAATTTTTGGAATCTTCTTCAGAACGGTGGCACGTATATCTTGACATTGTCAAACGAACGGGTTTTTGATTAGCGTTCAAGCATTTCGGAAGCTTCCTCATTCCCAAATCGTGCTGAAGAATAAATAAGTAAACACACGTTTATAGAACATTTTTCTGCTTTACGTTTCAGTCCAAGTCGTCGATCTTCCAAAATCATTTGGAGAAGATCAATGTTTTCCTGAGTGGTCTCAGACATTGGCCTTCCACAGTGGTGGTCATCTTTGATATTTGGTCCCCCTCTTAAATTCCGCAATCCAGTTCTCAATAGTAGCATACGAAGGACATTGATAAACTAAGGTTTCTATCATATCAGCAAAGCATTATTGGCCCGGATAACCTTTTAAAAAGAAATACTGAATAACTGACCAAAATCTTTTTTTTTTCTTACATTAAAATCTAGTTTCTTCTTAAGCCTAGCGTTTTCAAATATTCAGTTTTGTTACTATTCAACTTTCGCTTGTCAAACTTTGACAGCTTATTTATAGAACATCATGGTTGTTACCATAGCAACTCAGTTCAAAATTAGCTTACTGGGAAGTTTCCGGACTGCCTATGTATCAATATACCCTCGTACAAAAGTAAAAAATGTGTTTTTCTTTCGGCCAAGTGTATCTGTAAAGAAATAAATCTTATTGAAAGAGGTCAAATCTACTTATATTAAATCTTTTAAAGTGAAACCATTAAGTGCAATAAGCTGGAAGCCGAAGAAGATATCTAATACTGTGAGAAGTTTCGCATCAATGAAGACTACATGTGTAAATGCTGGCGGTTAAAGTGAATTACTCAGCAAATCCTATTACGTGCCAGCAACTAACTGAATTAAATTTCCGCACTAAGAGGAGATAATAAAATACCAATTATTTATTCATACCGCCTATAACATAACATTATTAACATGGACGTAAAAAAAAACGGGAACATTTTTCAGTTAATTAAACATCAGCTCGGCGCTGGAAAAATGTAATTATAATGAAATCCATCAGAGCCAAGCGGCGCTGCCCCGACACAGAAAAGAGGGGGGGTGGGCGCGCAAAGAAATCAATTTGCAAGCTCTCGGCAATGCGAATTTTAAATAATGGCTGATGTAGCTACCCGAAGGAGTTGATCCCTCGCGGCTACACAACCACCAACGAGAAAATATCTGGTCTAATGGGTTTCTCCCTCGATAAAAATATAACTTCTTGTCACGTGTCTGGGATCCATTCTGCTCAATTTAAAGTTGGAGTTGTGTTTACACTACATTTGCAGCTCTCAGAGTCGCGACTGTCTCACCCTCACCCTCCCGGAGCGGTGAGCGGTGACGAGAAAGATTACGGCATTAAAGACGTCACCCTCTCTCACAACAGGGATGCCTTTCTAATTACTACTAAATAATTAATGGATACGACGGGGAGTTAAATAATACCACCAATTAAATGTAAATCTAAGGGATCATATTAATCACAAATGACTTTGATTTTAGCCATCGTTTCGAGTCTCGTTTTGCCGTTTCAGAGAAGCTGAGCTATATCAGGCGTGGTGTCAAATATATTGTCAAGTTAATTACTCGAGAAATGTTGGGGAAGTTGGTTGCCAACAATGTCTTGTCGAGGAAGTGCAAATTGTTATTCCATAACAGGAAACTAAGACACTAACAACTTAAATCGTTTGATATTCAATTTGCTTGGAGAAACTCAGTTCACCACAACACATTTTTATAGACCTGACCATCGTTTCACTGACAAAGTAAGGGTAGCCAGAGGATGAAAAATTCTAAATACTTAAAAATTAGAACCGTGTTTATATTCAGTGAAGGTACTCGACATCCTCGAGGGAGGACCAAGCAAACAAACTTTCACTGCGTGCTCTATCACAAGTCCCGTTATTCTAATGCCACTATCTTCCACGCCTTGTCGCCGCCTTTTATAAAATCCTCTCAAAATGAACTATACAAGGGCGGAGGTGCTAAATTCATACAAATTATATTAGTATATTTGGTGGTAAGTAGTCCAAACAACAAACAGCAACATCAACAACGACGACAACGACTTGGACGACGACAACGATAACAAAAAACAACACACAACAACAATCATCACGTTGGCGATAACAGTCGGATATTTGTGTACAACACAGAAAAAAAAACAAGTTTAAAAGAAACGGTTGTTTGGTGGATCGACTGGATGGTTGGTTGGTTTTTTGGTTGATATGAATCTGTTCTATGTGTTTCTTATGTTTCGTTATGTACACTGGGGTTCATTAAACATCCAACAAATCCAATTCAATAACTTTTACAAAAAGATGCATCAGATACCAAGTCGTTTTTAGTTTGTGCTTCACCCGACGACCTTAGACGAAAGTCTAGCAAATCGTCATAATAAAAAAACAACTTATTTACATTTCCTGCCACATTGTATAAGGCTGACGCAAGCAAGTGCAACAGGAACTCAAAAGAGGTAACATACGTCAGGTATGCCACCTACGCGCAAATTTAGAAATGCAAGTATTTCATGTGGACCACGCGCGAATCGATGTGCGCACATACCTGCGTGTTACACTTTCTTAAAAAACACAGTCTAATCCACGACAGGCAGTATGGCTTCCGTCAGCGCAGATCAACTGCCGACCTCCTTTCCTTTGTCACCAATTCTTGGAACAAGTCTATGGAACTACACGGTGAATCCCAGATTGTCGCTCTAGACATATCCAAAGCATTCGACCAGGTCTGGCACTGGGTGCTGCTTAGTAAACTTCCGGCCTATGGCCTACCACCAAAACTCTGTACCTGGACAGAAAATTTCCTCATCCAACCGGAGCATTTCTGTTGTCGTGGATGGCCATTCCTCTAAACTCTATCCAATTAATGCAGGAGTTCCTAAGGTTCAGCTTCAGCCCCTACTTTGTTTCTTGTCCACATCAATGACCTCCTCTCTAGCACATCCATCCCAGTTCAGAGTTACGCGGACGACAGCACCCTCTACTCAAATGTACGATATTCTAAGCCTGTCTCTTTAGCCCAATTATATGAGGATCGTAGACTCATGGAGTGTTCTGTCTCCGTGGATCTCCAAAAAATATTAGACTGGGGAAGTATAAATCTTGCACAATTCAACCCCACCAAATCTCAGTCTTGCTTTCTCATAAGAGATACACCAGCCCTAGACCCATCACAATGAACAACCAAGTTATTCAAAGTAATGAGTCCTTTTCACTTGTTGGCATTTCTGTGGATCGAAATCTTAATTGGCACCAACATGTCACATCAATTGCAGAAGCAGCTGCTAAGAAATTAGGTTTCCTCTTCCGGGCTCGCAAATAATTTTCACCAGCTAATCTCTATACCTTATGTACTTCACAAATAAGGCCAAACCTCGAATACTGCTCTCACATCTGGGATGCCGCTGCCGCTTCTACACTCGCTATCGTGGACTTCATTTAGAAGAGAGCTATACGTCTCATCGGTGACCCTACCTTCACCCAAAGGCTGTCATCCCTTGCCCACCGACGTGCCGTTGGTGGCCTCTCTCTCTCTCTTTTATCTGCACGGACACTGCTCAGAAGAGCTTTCTTCCACAGTTCCTCCACCTGCTACGCCCAACAGATCTACCAGGGGAACAGAGCGAATGCACCCTTTTACTGTCCAGGTCACCAGACATAGAACATCTTGTTATGCCCGCTCTTTTGTCCCCGGGACTTCCAAGTTGTGGAATTCCTTGCCGGCACATTTTTTCCTTCTCCTCCAAACCTCCAAGTCCAGAATTAACATGTTACCTCTTTCCTCCTTGTCGACACCCACAGTGCGATAGTATTTAGGCTGTAAGCCATCGTGGTGTGTTGTTGAAACATTATATATATATATATATATATATATATATATATATATATATATATATATATATATATATATATATATATATATACATTTAAAAATGGCATATTCGGATTCTGCAAGTCGAGACGAGCATTTTTATGTGTCACGATTGATACTTAACACAAACATTAAAAATTTTGATTTACACATGTGCCAACCGTCATATGTACCAATAAATTTTTCTAAATATTTGCACAGGCGTTATACCATCCACATTAACTTAATTACTTAGATATACTTATTAAATTAAAATTATTACATTGTGTGTGTGTTTTGTTTCTTTAACGTCGGCCTATTTCCGCGACTATGGCCAATCACCGACGCCAGGGAGCAGTTTCATCTCACTATCCTGGAAATTTTGCCGAAGCTCTGCCTTTCTGTAAGGGTATTTAACGTGCCCAAGATAGCATGGATAGCCCCCTCCGAAGGGCGGAATGTGCAGACATTCAACTTGCTCAAATACAATGTCAGAACTTCGGTTGATGTTAATTTTACAGTTTGTACTGAAAAAGTGAAAGGAGTACCCTGGGATCGAATCCAGTACCCTTAAAATTATTACATTACATGACGCGAAAACACACAAAGCATGACCTGCCTGCAGCTACACCTACAACCATCGGTTGTCATGTCACCGAACTAACACTCGTCTGCGCTAGAAGGCTGGTAACGATGTACCACTTTTTACAGGACCGCAAACCTTCGCTTTTTACATGGCTTTCCACTTTTCTACCTTCATTTCCTTACCCAACCCAATAGCTTCCCATAAGAGAGTATGTATTTTCCAGTGCCGTGCAGCCCCATCTTTCCAAAAATATAAGGAAGTTTCTGTAGTTGAGTGAGATCTCACGACAAAGTAGTGCCGTATCACAATTGTACTTATGATTTTGTGCTGCATAATTGACGCTTTAAGATCAGGCAGATAGCAGGCGACACAGGCTTGTCCTGCCGTACAGTATACAACATCCTATCAAAACAACGTGATAAAACATTTGTCTGCCAGATGGGTTCCTTGAATGTTCACAAGCGACCAAAAGATGAACTATGTTTTGCTGTTTGGAGGTTATTAGACATATACAAAGCAGACCAGAGTAAATTTATTGGCTATTTTGTAACTGTTGATAGATCCTGGGTTCATCGCTATGATACGAGACCAAATGCAGATATGGAGTGGAGACACAGTGCTTCCTGCCACTCTGAAAATTTAAGATTCAGTGAGCTGCAGGTTAACTATGCCACAATATCAGATGCAAGGAGTTACTTGAAATAACTAATTAATAACAAATGGGTTACAAAATAGAATTGAGTATATTATAGAGCCCAGACAAACTCCTGCTCCCCAACTTACTAAACAAAACCTACAGCTACGGAAAATTTAGCACAACAATGATCATTTGTATATGAACGAGATGAGTTAAGTCATTTGTCGCGTAAATTCAATTTTCTTCAACTAGCTAACATTAGAGACCTTGTACGATACATTCTCAAGCAAGATTTTTTGAAGTTTTTGTAGAAACTAAGAAACGTATGAGAAAAATGTATCATTATTAAAAACAATTTGTTGCATGAAGTAAAGCAATACAAAAACAGTAGCGTGCAGATGCAAAATTGATGAGCACAAATATAACAGGATGCACTAAAAATTAACAAAATTAACAAATGTTTCAATTAGCTGTAGTAGAACGCTGGAGCGTTAACATATCTGCAAATTTATAAAGGCCATTCTCAAATTATCTTATATATCTATTATATAAGTTTTATTCTTGGTTTAGTTAGGTAAACATCAAGCCGCTATCCTTGGCGTAGCAAATAATTTGACTACGTAAGTTATTTCTAAACTTATTTGGTCAGTGTAATTATCCTAGTTGGGCACTCACGTCACCCTGGATCTCGGCAATAGATTGTTGGCGCCCTGGAGTTCTTTAAATAAAACTAAAACTAGCCCTCAATGGTTCCTATCTAGATTTGTCACGGCAGCCACTGTACCATGGGCGACATTATTAGGATATCTAGTTATTAGCCAAGGCGATTGTGGTAACAACAGATACTTAGAAAAATGAAGCAGACCAAAAGGAAACCTGGAAAATAAAATATGGCTTAATGGAGTGCAAACAATTTTATATTTTAATTGCGCTTTCCTCAATCAAATCTATTAATAATTTATATATGTTCAAGTTTTTCCTTGTAGCAAGTGCGACAAATTGAACGGTTGCTGTGATTTAATAATTTCGTCGAATTTCGTTTTCATAGTTATTAATCAATGTTTGCAATATTTATAGGGCACTGCACTGGTATGTGTTCTGCATCGCCGAATTCACCACATTCGCACATGTGGCTTTCTAAGGTGTGATATACGTTATCTGATATCCTAAATGATAAATACATTGTCAATACTGTTATCTGTTTTTCCATCACAACGGAATGCTTTAATTAATTTAATCGTTAAAGCATTTCACACCTCTCGCATATGCCTGCACCACAAAAAAAAAAGCAAAATACACCGGAACAATTTCATTCGATGCGAAAATCGGCTGCATGTCATAAATACTTAAACTGCTGTCAAAGAGTTACATCGGCAGCGATCAGACAATAAAACAGCAAATAACATTTTAAAGGGTAACTCGAAAAGAACAAAAACTGCCACTCAATTTTTAATCCGTTCGACTGGGTCGTTTGAAGCAGCGCAGCACAAAAGAGAGCTAGATGCCAGATGATGCCGCTATAAAAAGCACCAACCAGCGGGACCATCATAATCCAATTAGCATTCAATGTGAGTGACGCGTAGCTCAACGACAAGAGTGAACTTTTTAAATTAAAAGTCCTCCCGTCGACTGCAGGACGAGGTGATGGCGGGGGTTCTGCTCTTTCACCACCCGGACCCGCGCTCCTATCTATGTCCCCCGCTCGCTCTCTCACTCTCTCTAAGCTGGCTGCATTAATGGGATTGTCGTTTCATGTTCGACCCATTATTGATTAACGCTCCGTATATTTTAGGGTGTTTTTTTCTGTAAAATCAAGCGGTGCATTCGGGTTTAGTGTCAATGAAGCGACATGGAAAAATCAATTTTAACATGAGCCCCAATATGTGCCGGTCCAGTACTTCTGGTACCTTGTCACATGAACAAAAATATTTAGGCACTTTAAAGACAGATGTGGTCAATGGTTTATTGTAACTTGTAACTGTCTCATATGTTTTTGTACTCACAAGAATGAAGTTTTTCTGTTTTGTGCTCGTATTACTATAGATAGTGTGACCACTTATTCGCCTCATATTATCCTTTGTGTTCCCCTAGGGGCCCCTTTTAACATCAAATTACTTTCTTCTTTGTATAAGTGGCTCTTTGTTTAGTATTAAATAATATCCAATCGCTTATATCAGTGGCACTGTCATTCACAATAGGTCCCCTAATCTTTTTAGCGATCTTTGTGGAAAAATTTCTATCATTTACAGCCTCAATCGTATCGAGTTTGGTTTGTGAGACTTCATCTGACAGAACATGACATATATATTTGCGAGTTTTAGCAGTGTCTCACATGCTAGTTCGTAAGTTTCAAAATGTTTGGAACCAGCGCGTGCGCTACGGTAGCGAATTTTTATAAGCCTTATAAATCGCAAAAAAAGTTTAAAACCAATTGTATCTTCGAAAATAATAAAGTTGGTTTAATTAAATTCGGTACACATGTTTCCATCTTACATATTAACATTGTTTTATGTAATTAATGGACCAAGCTATCAAAATTTAAACAAAAAACGTTTTTGAAAATGCTGCGTTCGAAGTTTTACTACTGGTTATATATGGTTTGCCCGTGTATTCGCATTTTTCATTTATTTTCTTATGTAAAAAATATAACCTTTTTAAACCACAAACTCTATTATTTAAGCTGCTATCCCTGAAACGGTCTATTTAAAATAAAGTTTCTGCAAATAATTTAGTCAAATGAAGGACAATAGCTGCTGAAACAGACATTTAAGACCGTGATAAACAAAATTCTTGCATTACTTGGTGTCCATAGATCCCACTTGTTTCAGAATCTTTGTTTAGAAATGTTTATTTTGACGTTTTAAATCGTCATTTCAAAAAGAAAACCATCAAATGTTTAGGGTATCTTTTTAGTACTTCTTGGCCTTTTTGCATCAAATAAACTTAATCTTCTTCTATCAAGTGCAATTTGGAGAACCTAATTCATCACAATACAGTTTTTAGACCTGAAGATCCTTTCGCAAACAAAGTTAGCGTCACCAGAGGGATGGATAAACTAAGTGAATAAAGATTAGAACTACTATTTATATAGTCCTCTAGGAAGGTATACAGATAGACCCCCCACTGTTGAGTTATACATCCCTGTAATTAAAACTGCATATCTACCTTTGTAATACTGTGTGTCGTTATCAAATATTCCTTCAAAGAAGGACACGCTGGTTATTACAGTTCGAACAATGGACCTACTCTATTCAGCGAACCATTTTTGTTCAAATTTCTAACGATATATATATATATATATATATATATATATATATATATATATATATATATATATATATATATATATATATATATATATATATATATATATATATATATATACACTTTTGTACGCATCTAGCTGACGCGACTTAACTTTACGGTTAAGACGTTTGAATTTTTAAAACAATTTATTTAATACTTTGAACAATCAATACTTATATACTTAGTTACAAGAAAAATGAATAATATAATATACTAAAATAAGACGATCAACCTACATGTGATCTAATGTCTATGCACTCGGTGTGCCAATGACTAACTCGGAACAAGAATGAACGGTTCTACCTCTGTGAGTAGCCTCTTTATAGTCTTCCCTCCAGGCGTGGCACTATGTCTCTGGATAAACAAGGAATCTGCTGATGTAGATTCTCACAGTGATATTCCGTTCTACTTGCACTTTGAACCTGCAAAGTTCTTGGCTCCGTTCAGACGACGGCTGACTCAGCGGTTCTTACCGTGGGAAGGCGACATTGTAGTATAACGGGCCATTGTTTGGGCTCCATTTATCTCGCGAGTGCCTGACATTTTTGGTTAACTTGAGATTTTCTTTACCCACATGATGATTATTATCCCAAATATACTGAGCAATACATGATTTATCAATAGTGCCATATCTCAGTTGCGCTAAATTTTCTTTAAACCTAATTCCAATAGTTATTTTAGTTTGCCCAATATACTTAAGTTCACAATACTTACAACCTGTTTCATAGATTCCCCACATTTCTGTAATTTTTATCTTTATCATTTGGGTTACCTAGCAATTTTTTAATTTATTTTTTTGTAGAAAATGTTAGCTATAAATTGGCTTTCTTAAAAATGCTATTAAAACCTCTCGTAATTCGCGGTTCAAATGGTAAACAGACAACGGTTTTGCTTGGTTTATTTTTTTCTGAAAATCGTAGATTCCGCTAACATTTTCTTTGTTTTATGTTTCTTGCCTAGTTTCTCCAGTAAGCAGACAGAGTCCCCATTATACATAGCTAAATTTTTAATATATTCAAGTTCTCTGTTGTATCTTTCTTTATTTAAGGGAAACTGTATTAATCTATGAACCAGAAACTTAAAAATCGCTGTTTTTTGTGGAAAACTATGGTGTGAGTCAATCTAAATATAACTCACGGTAGTAGGTAAAATTGATACCCACAGAAAGGAAACCACCACTGTGAGTTATATTTCTTTTGACTCACACAGTAGTTTTCACGAAAAAACAGCGAGTTTGACTTTTCTGGTTCATAGATTAATACGGATTCCCTTAAATAAAGGAAGGTTTCATTGTTATTTGATCAGATTGAGTAATTCCGATTAATTTCTTGCGAATTTTTGTATGAAAGAATGCTATAAATAGGAAATGAAAACTTTTAAGACTTAATTCGATTTGAATAGCTGATTTGGTTGTTTGTTATTGCCCTAACTTTGTGAAACCGTTCCATGCTTTATATATATATATATATATATATATATATATATATATATATATATATATATATATATATATATATATATATATATAAATGTGTGTGCGTGTGTTTGTGTGTGAGCGCGCGCGCGCGTGGTTACGTGTGTGTGTGTATGACAGTGGCTTAGATAAGTTTGTTAGCAGGAAAAATCTAGTCGCTGTTGAGGAGACCGTGACTTTTAAATTTTGAAAAGATTTTTTCAAATGAGCGCAAAATAGACCCCCTATAACCTATATTCGGGGTTACTTTTAGTTTTTATCTGTTTACATATATACAGGGAGACGCATTTCTACGGTAAAGCACAATACAATATCAATTATTATACAAGATACTACAAAAATTTGTATATGTTAATTACAGGGTGTCTTGAGCTGCATCTTTAAAAATTATTTTGCAATCACAGCGTGGCTCATAAGTAGTTTTCTTTTTTAATGGATACCCCTTATATTCTTGCATGTTTCATCTAAATACATCAAAATTGCATGTTTGTAAGAAAACAAAATCTAGACGCAGTAAGTGCGTTTTGGTAGCGAATTTTCATTAAATGTTTCAAATTTCAATAACTCAATTTGCTATTAACCTAGGGTGGCTGGAAAACCAGTGTTTTCAGGAACATTTGAAGTTTATTTTCGGAAAATTTTTGAACATTTTCAAACAATAGAGTTATTTTCATGAAGTATGTTACATTATTGTTTCTACTGTATAGGTTATACTGGTAACCAAATTTGATGCCTGCTTTCAATAAAGACATATTTTTAATTAAAATCATTTTTATGAAAATTTACTTCCATAGCGCACTTGCTGCGTCCAGACTTTTTTTTAAAATAATAACTCAGTTTAAAGCAAGTAGTTCAGGGATGTAATAACGGCGAGGATATTCTGAATCTTTTAGATTTTCTTGTTTCAGTATCATACAATACAAAACTGAGAAATGCAGTCTGCATTTTAGTATAGTCGTCAAACATGTTCTGTTAGTAAAACTGTACTCGCTTCTAATTTTAATTCCTCAAATGGCGCTGTTATAACCTCGTCCGAACTTGATAAGATAATATGGATTCGGAAGCAGTGCACGAGAATGTTATCACCAGTCATCATGAGCTCGCAATCAGCAGATCACAAATTGTCCGCAATGTGGCTGCCATAAAGCTAAGTGTCAATCGTAACTTTAATGGTGGCATTAGTATGTGGATCGCACGCTCACTGATTATATTCCGCCGACAAGACATGACGTAATTATGTAAACGTCTGGACTTCGCAAGAGACGACCCCGTGACGACATGCTCGAGCGCAGTTTCCCTTCAGTATCTTTCATCTCAACTGGAAGCTGTCTGTATCCAAGTGTTGGAAGAGAGATGAGCATATAGGACAGAATCAAATATCCAGAGTATACGAGTATACAGCGGCACATCTTTATTTGCTACGCGGATGCCATTGAACATGCTACTGGTGCCTCACTGGCTCTATTCGCTACCTCGCCTCCCAAGGGTTCTGCTGGATGGATAACATTGATATTCAAGGGATGGTATTCTATACCGAGTTTGTGGACTTTTTATTCTGTTGAATTACGGGTCGTATTACTTTACTGGTTTTGTACACAAGTACACAAGAGACCATGTTGTTTTAGGTGTTTTTCAGTCAGTCATGTTTTACTAACGCAAAAATGTGCTGAAGTCGTTATGTGGTGTTTTCATACACAAGACAAATATACAGAGAAATTTCGCACATGTTTTGCGGTCAAATATTATTATCCAGACATTTATTAGATAAAATACACAAGACATTTATTCAAATAACTTTACAAATAAATATTAAATCCCAATAATACCCCCTTGAAAACTAAAATAAACACCTCCAACATGAGTCAGCCATTGAAAAAACAATTGAAAAGCAGAATGGGAAAAAGCATTATTCAAACGTGAACAATAATATATAATGTATTATTTTTTAGCACCTGTGGGTGATGAATAAAAAGGCCTTTTCTTTCCAAACAAATACTTTATTCCTTGTCCCGACGCGTTTAGACCCTCCTTAACAGGTCATCCTCAGGGGAATCTAGAATTTACAAAAGGCTTGTCAGAAAAACTGAGTTTTCCGGTAGGCTATTTCTGGGAGGGTACAATGCAGGAATACTAGAGAAAATTAGGTAACAACAGCTAACCCCAACACTAAGTCAAAAAGATTAATGGTTAAAATGTCAAGCTACAAAGCTATAAGATCACAATATATACTTGTGATTTACGTTGTAAGATCACAAGTATATACTTGTGATCTTATAGCTTTGTAGCTTGACATTTTAACCATTAATCTTTTTGACTTAGTGTTGGGGTTAGCTGTTGTTACCTCATTTTATCTTACATTCCTGCATTGTACCCTCGCAGAAATAGCCTACCGGAAAACTCAGTTTTTCTGACAAGCCTTTTGTAAATTCTAGATTCCCCTGAGGATGACCTGTTAAGGAGGGTCTAAACGCATCAGGACAAGGAATAAAGTATTTGTTTGGAAAGAAAGAGCCTTTTTATTCATCACCCAAAGATGTCAACCCCAAACATTTTGACGTTTAGGAACAATATTTTTTAGCACATTTTTATTTTAAAAAATTCGCTATAGAGAGGTATCGATGATGAGACTTTGCAAAAATTTGTTCAAATGAGCGCGAATTTGGGCCCCTAGCATATATATATATATATATATATATATATATATATATATATATATATATATATATATATATATATATATATATATATATATATATATATATATATATGCATATGCATCCGAGCGATCACTCAAAAAGTTATTAACCGATTTTGATGAATCTCGGCAAGACTCTTTATTTTATTAATAGCTTGGATGAGTTCGTTAGCCAGCCTTATCGGATCTTAAAAAATAAAGAAGTTATTTTGATGCAATTTGGTTAATATGTTGCCCTGGTATATGCTTTACTACGTACCAAAATTCAACTTTTAAGGTTTATAGAAAAATGAGTTATAAAAATTTGAAGCATTTAATAAAAATTCGCTACCATAAATTTTGAATTTCATAATTCAGATGTTGCAATCGAATATCAGAATGCATAAACTAATGCTAATAAAGAAATTCCTGACATCAGCTGCTCAAATGTAACCCAGTTTAAAAAACACATGTAGTTATCCTATGCGACGGCATATTTTTCCTTCTGTAGTAAGCTGGTTTGGGAACCTAAAAATTGAATCAAGTAAACAAAAAATATGCATACTCATCAATTTGCTCTGGTTTATTTTCAACACACGGGGTACCCAGCAGAATTCAAAAATCAAATAACCTGACATTTTCAGGTCACTCGAATGAATTTTTCATAATACTCGAAATGAACGGCACGCATACTTTTTTTACTAACAAAATAAATAAAAATTCTGGACAATTTTTTTGTGCATGTATACATTATCAAAAACATAACCGTGTTAAACTAATACAGAAAAGTGATAACTTTCTCCCTCTTAAATTACTGAGAACACGTTTTTGCAGTGATCACTTAACAAAGTTTTACTTGTTTTAATCTAAATGAAGTAACCACTTAACAAAGTTTCACTTGTTTTAATCTAAGTGGACCACAAGAGACATATTATAACTACTGTTTAAGCATTCGAATGAAAAAAACACACCTTCTTTCTCAATAAAATAAGGTTTCTTGTAAAATCATAATGAATCACATCTCAAATGTTTACTATGAAAAAAGGCCAAATAAAAGTACCACATTGAGCAAATAAGATAGCAGGAATTAATCATACATATTTGGAAATTTTAGATTTTAAAACTTCAGTTTTATATTTTACATTTACTTCGATGTGTTTTTTTCCTCAATTCTAGTTGTAATATTTGTCTACGTGCTTTTTGTTTCATTTTTCCTGCTTTGCTCATCTCAAGCATTGTCTTTTGATTTTCATCAAGTAATCTTTTATATTCATGATGTGAATTATTGACAGACCGCCTAAGTTTGTCGTCTATAAAAAATAAACAATAAAATGTTTACTGAAAAATTTGCAAACAATATCTTTCACGAGAATTCGCCATTAAAAAGAACTTGGTATAAGTAATATGCCACTGAAATTATATAAAAATATTTTTACGAAAATTTAATAAAAAAGTTTCTTACACGAAAATTTGATACAATTTTTTTTCCACCAAATTCTAAAACAATTCTTTTCACGTGAATTTAACCAAATTTTTCAAATTTGACCATATATATATATATATATATATATATATATATATATATATATATATATATATATATATATATATATATATATATATATATATAAAAGTGTGTGTGTGTATCCAACCGAAAGCTCAACAAGTAATTAACCGATTTTGATGAAACTCGGCATATACCTTTTATTAATGGCTTGGATGAGTTCGTTAACCAGGAAAAACCCACAAGGTTTTCGGGGAAAAGTTTTCTTTCTAAAAAAAATTTTAGCTTCAAAAGTTACACAGCTATTTTAATGAACTTTGGTGGATATGTTGGAGAGACCTTACTACGTACCAAAATTCAACTTTCTAGGTTTATAGAATATTAAGTTATGCAAATTTTAAGCATTTAATGAAAATTCGCTACCATAACGGACTTGCTGCGTCCCGAACTTTTTTTGTCAAGCTAGTAACTTCAATTTTGGCATTCAGTAACTAGTTTCTATCAGGAAAACACATCTACCAAATTTGATCAAAATAGCTTTGTTATTTTTCGAGACCCATTTTTTTTTCAGGAAAATAATTTTTTGGAAGAACTTTTCGATTGGCCAGGCTAACGAACTCATCCAAGCTATTAACAAAAGGAAGATGTGCCAAGTTTTATCAAAATCGGTTAAATATTTTTTGAGTTATCGGTTAGATATATATAGTCTCAATAAAGGTTATCAACCTCAGAAGATTTGTGCGCAGTGAATCATGTAAGTTCTTCGCTAAAACATGTCCTATATTTCATACTTTTTGGTGCATCTTCAGGAGCCGGAAGCTGAAAAATGTAAGAAAAACTCCCCGGTCAGAAACACAAAGAGAGAGTATGACATCTCACAGGTTTTAGGGTATATGATACATAACAAACACACAGAACACAACACGACACTTAGCAAACTTGTGGTTACATGGTCAGACCTATAAAACCATTGTCAAAATTTAAAAACTGCATTAAATTTGATACAACACACGTGGGTCTTGGAAAACAATATTCCAAATTTGGAAATCCCCTTCGTCTTGTTAATAGCTTGGATGAGTTTATTTCGACACTCAATTACTCTTAGAAAAAAAAAAGCAAAAAACTGCTTGAAAACGCAATATCTTTTACATTACTAGAAGCATTAAACTAAAATTTTACAGCTCGTAGATATCATATAAGTGGTGCTATCTACCAAATTTGAACTCAATCGATTTAGTAAATCTGGAGTTATAACTAAATAAAAAATAAATAATCTACGCTATGAGCTGAAATTATCTCGGCCTATAATGTTAGACAAGATCAGACAGATAAATCAGGGTTCCGCGGCCATTGCAAACAAAATCTCCAAATTAAGTTTTAAACAGACAGGCTACGAAAGTAGGTCACAATAAACAATTAGCAGGGTTGCCATTTGTAATAACTTTCATTTGAATCTGAAGATAGAAACATGTTAATGAATAAAATTTCAATCAAAGTGATTCAATTTGTTTTAAAGCAATCTAGAACTATGTTTTATTATGTATAAATATTAAGCTTCATATTTTCACGGTATTTAAAAGCCATCTCCCTCCCCTAGTTTAATCTGACAACACAACTATTTTCTACTTGTTAACTGACAGGAGTCATGAGAGAAACGTGCGCGTTCTAAGCAACAAGGGGGACTTTTAGAAAAAAATTTAGAAAGTGCTCAGAACCCTTTCGAGATGCACATTCTACAATAAAAATTTCTTGCAAACAACCCCCAAGAAAATTACGGGACCAGGAGTTAATAGGGGTGCTTGGCGGGGAAGAAGATAAAAAGTAAATGCGAGCGGAGAGTGCGAGAAAACCAGCTTAGTTGGACCTCCATAAGCTGCCTTTATCCCATTTTGCAGCTATACTTAAAATCCTGTTTGACCCCTATTCACCGCAGGTCCCGCGACTTTCTTGGGGGTTGGTCTCAAGAAAAATCTTGTGTACATTGTTCTTTTTTATGCATTGAGGGTGGTTGTAGGCATGCAGAAGGTGGAGGAGAACCCCCGCGATGAAGCAATGAACCCAGATTTTTAATTTATGTTTAAATTGTTACCTCATTTTATTTGTTTAAAATATTTTTCCAAAAATGAATTTGAGGTTGCCTTGTTTGCCAGTCTCACATAGAGAGCTACAATATTTTAACATTAAAAAACATGGATATGGCAACACTAAATAAGTGCTGAAAAGGATCTGGGTGCAGCAAGTGCGTTATTTGGTAGATAGTTCTCGTAAAAATATTTCAAATTTGATAACTCAATTTTCCATTAAACTAGAATCTCCAATCTTGAGCAATTGTAAAACGCAGTGTAGGTACTAAATTAAAGAAAACTAACATAATGAGCTTCGTGAATCACTAAAAATTTGGTTTCAAAAACCCTTTTTGTTGTTTTGTTTGCAAAAACTAATTTGATTGACTTAACTAAAATAAAACCATCCAAGCAATTAATAAGGAAAAATATCTGCTATATTTATAATTTGGCAGGTACATTCCCCTTGTATATAATACATTCTTTTACTGGAAAACTTTTGTAACTTTAATGAAATTTGTAACACAACTTTTTTAAAGAGACCTGCAATACTTACATATATGTACCAAATTTTAATTTTCTATCTCCATAGAAAATAGAAATTTCAAGTAATTGCTTACTGGGACCTCTAAAACTGATCTCCAAGGTTCATATAAATATAAATAATTAGTTTTAATAATATACGTTACTAATAGTGTACAATTCTTATGAAAATTCGCTACTATAATGCACTTGCTGCGTCCAGAACTTTTTTTTGAATAGGAATTCCCTAAAAATTATTAATTAACTTTTCACGGCCGGCGTTTGAACCTGTGGAACTAAAGAGAAAAACCCTGGACGCACAAGTGCGTTATGGTAGTGAATTTTCATAGAAATGATCTGGCACAAAATAGTTTATTATAACTTTTTTTCTTGTAACATAGAAATCCAAATTTTGGTGTATAGTTTACTTTTGATATCGTTAACCTACCTACCAAATTTGGTTATCATAGCTCTTTTATTTTTGAGATAAATTTTTTTTCGAATGAAAACTAAAAATTTTCCCGGAAAACCTCGTCAGATTTTCTTGACTAACGAACTTATCCAAGCCATTTACAAAAGGAAGGTACATGCCAAATTTTATCAAAATCGGCCCATTATAACATATAAAAATTGAAACTGACTCGGATATGGGTTCTAGGGGTCCAAGTTCGCGCTCACTTGGAATTTTTTTTTCAAAAGTCGGGATCTTCCCATTAGTGAATTTTTCTACGACAATTCACTAATACAAGCGGAAAAAGATTCCCCTTCCTTTCTATAAGGAGTGTAGACATCTTTAAGATGCCTAACGTCGCATGGGGCAAAGGGTGGAACGTGCAGACATTAAACTTGCTCAAACACAGTATCATTACTTATAATAACAGTTAACGGTTTAGGATAAAAATACAGTTATTAGTGTGAGGAAAATTGATTTTTCCGGCAATTCGCGCCAGCAGACATTTTGCAGTAGCAACATGTGTAAATTGCTACAAAGTACTTTGTGACTAGGTGACTGTGAAACCGAACAAGTAAATTCTTATAAAAAGGCAATAAAAAAGTTGTTGTAAAACAGCAATGCACCTCACTTTATGATCTCTTCCCTTGACGTTCGCTCGCGCTCCTACAGTACTTTAACTTTATAAGACTTTTACGATAAACTTATGAAAGCTATAAAATATTAATATACTTTTTCCACCCTTGAGGAGTTCGGAGGCGAAAGCGAATCCCAAGACATTCTTCTCTCTTCTCCACCTAATCAACATTCCAATCACCTTTAGACTTTATCGGGCGGAGGCCTGGCAATTCCCGACAGGAAAATTAAGTGGAGTCGGGAAATTTCATCCCCAGATACTCGAGGGTTGGGAAAATCTTATTTTACGCTGCAATCGATCGGAATATATTGCAGACATGTAAGCCAGATGCTCTCAAGAATTTGATAGAAAAACTTCCTGTTGTATACGATACGCTGCAAACAACAACGATGAAAGTCGCAGATGAAATATTGCAAACAAGTGCTCCAGAATGTATATTTCACAATTTACTTGCATCAGAATACTATCTAAAATTTATATTTCTGCCAGTCTACGGATATTCGTGTTTTTCTACCATGTATAAAGCTTTCCCCTTTCCTCAAATAATTAAAACACGTCAGTATTAAAGTCAATTATACAGTAGACAAAATAAGTAGTTAAGCGAGCGTGACAACAAAACTATTTTCCTACGATTTTGTCTCTTTATACGCAAAGTACCTATACACACAAAAAAAAACTAACGGACGCAACAAGTGCGTTATGGTAATGAATTTTTATTAAATGCTTCAAATTTCAATAACTCAATTTTCTATAAACTTAGAAAGTTTAATTTCGTTATGTAGTGAGGCCTTTCCTAAGGCAAGATATCCACAAAATTTCATTAAAATAACATTGTAATTTTCGGGGAAACATTTTTTTTTTTCGAAAGAAAATTCAAAATTTGAATAACTCAATTTTCTATAAACTTAGAAAGTTGAATTTTGGTACGCAGTAAGGTCTCTCCGAAGGCAATATATCCGTTAAATTTCATTAGAACAGCTTTGTAAAAAATTTTTTTGAAAGAAAACTCAAAATTTTCCCGGAAAACCCCATCCGATTTTCCTGGCTAACGAACTCATCCAAGACATTAATAAAAGAAAGGCACTTGGTGAGTTGCATCGAAATCGGTTAATTATTTTTTTAGTTATCAGACGGATACCTATATATAATATATATATATATATATATATATATATATATATATATATATATATATATATATATATATATATATATATACATATATATATATATATATATATATACATATATATATATATATATATATATATATATATATATATATATATATATATATATATATATATATATATATATATATATATATATCGAGGTACCTTTCTTTTATAAGTGACTTGGATAAGTCCGTTAGCCAGGAAAATTGGACCAGTTTTTGGGCTTTCTTTCGAAAGTAGCAAAGCTATGGCAACCAAATTTGGTATACAGGTTTATATTATAAAAATTATAGCCATTTGAACTAAATAAAAATAATTTTGAGTGCCACCGATGATCAGAGAAACACACAACCAAAATATTTTGTGTGGATAACAAAATCTATTGTATATTACAGACAAGGTTTTTTGGCGCAAAAGGTCAAAAATACTAGAAAAATCACTGAAAATTCTATAGTTTATCGTCCTAAAACTGGAAAGTCGCGATTTAAAACGTCAAAATTTGCAATTTACAAAGACTCTGAAACCAATACGGGTTACGTAGAATGAATGTCGTAAGAAATGTTTTTAACAAAACCTTATGTTTCAGCTTCAAGCATCATTGTCCTTCATTTTACTGAATATTTGCAGAAAAATCATTTTGAATAGACCCTTTTTCTGATGCTTTGGCAGTATGTAGTTTCAGTTATAGAGTTTGTGGTTTAGTAGTCTATATCCTTCAGCCAATTTTGTTAGAAAAAATAATGGTTGAATTTAGAAAAAATGAAACTACCGTAAATCAATTTTTTTAATGGAAGAGGCCGTATTAGGGAATTTTTATTTAAAAAAATTCACTAATAGAGGTATCGATGGTGAGACTGCAAACATTTTTTCAAATGAGCGCGAACTAGGACCCCTAGAACGCATGTCCGGGGTCAGTTTCAATTTTTATATGTTATAATATATATATATATATATATATATATATATATATATATATATATATGTATATGTATATATATATATATATATATATATATATATATATATATATATATATATATATATATATATATATATATATATATATATATATATATATAATCAACCAATTTTGATGAAACTCGGCGCGTGCCTTTATTTTATTGATGGCTTGAAGGAGTTCGTTAGCCAGGAAAATCGGGTTTTCTGGGAAAATTTTGACTTTTCTTTAGAAAAAAGGTTTTTTCTTCGAAAATTACAAAAGCTATTTTAATGAAGTTTGACGGATATGTTGCCTGGGGAAAGACCTTACCACATACTAAAATTCAACTTACTAAGTTTATAGAAAATTGAAATATTCAAATTTTGAGTTTTCTTATGAAAAAAATGTTTTTCTCCGAAAATTACAAAGCTAATTTAATGAAATTTGGTGGATATATTGCCTTTGGAAAGATCTTACTACACACTAAAATTCAACTTTCTAAGTTTATATAAAATTGAGTTATTCGAAGTTGAAACTTTTAATGCGTTCCGAACTTTTTTTATGTTTCGGAAGGGAATAGCATGCCCTCTTTTATAACAGTCCCTATACCTTAAAACTCTATTTTTGCCCTTGCTGCGTCCAGACTTTTTAATAAGATAGTCCATGCTAGGCAAAGCCTAAGTGTCTTTAAGATAACATGAACTTGAAGTTTTTGCCACAAGATGGGTATTTACTTGTTTTTTGAATGGTTGTAAATTATATGTTCTCGGAAATATGTCTCCCGAGAGGCCTTACCAAAGCTCAGGCGCCCTAGGAAAGGGGATTAAGTTACGGGAATTCGTAACTAAATGCTCGGCAAGTAAGTAATTTGACACTAAAAGCGTGCGTCTTTCGTCTAAAACGGATTCTCCGATCGAAACTCGCAACCTGATGTACTATCGAGGCAATTTCTGAGGAGCAATGCTGGTGATAGTATCGCAAAAAGGGACAGAAATCTTCTTAGTCCAGTGGTCTAAAAAAGTAAGTTAGACTGTTATAGGTGAGAATACCCTATAAAGCGAACAACCCGTTTCTGAACCCAATCCAGGAGGGACAAGGATGTTATTGGTGCAACACCGCAGACAGAACAATATTCGAACTGTGGACGTATATGTGCTTTGTTTTTCACAGCGTAAGTAGCTGCTGTGATAAAAACAAACTTATAACCCGAAACAGAAGCCCATGATTATATGATGCAGCTTTTCCAATATGGATTTAAAATATCTTACAATGAATTGTAATATTTTTGTATGACAATTAATTGTTTTCCTTGATAAGTTCCTAAATTTATTTTTAAATTGTTACCTCACTTCATTTGCCTAAAATGTTTGCACAAAATAAATTTGAGGTGGAGTTTGCCAGTGCCACGTGGAAGGCTACAGTATTTAAGAGTTTTAAAAAGTCAGGGCGCAGGAAGTGACTTATGGTAGAGAATTTTTATTAAACATGTTTTTTTTTTCATCGCAAAAACTGTTGAATACTAAATAACTGTTAAGACAAAGAAAGCATGAAGTGCGTTCTGGTAGCGATTTTTTTTTAAATACTTTATATCTTAACTCAATTTCTCATAAGCTAGAATTTGTAATTATTATTATTTTCTTTGGTAAAAGCAGCATGGGAACTAATTTATAAAAATAACGTAGTAAGCTTCGGAGATACAAATTTGTTTATAAAACTTTCTCTCAGGCAAAACCAGTTGAGCTAAATCGTAATCACCTAAGCGATTAACAAGGCAAAATAAGTTCGTTAGATAGCCCGATCGGATCAGTGTTTCCGGGAAAAATGGAAATTGCAACTTTAATGAAATTTGTAATACATATCTATAATATACCAAAATTTAAATTTCTTGCTTTAGAAAATTAAGCTTTAGACATTAAACGAGTATTATCAATTTAATTGACAAAAGAAAGGTCATTCTGGGTTACGGGACCGAACGATACCAAAAAATTTTTACATCTCAAAGAACATGAGAAGCTAAGACGCTATATGGAGTAATCCATGGTTACATGGCTTGTGTATCATTGACAAATTTTAGATCTAACTTCAAACTGACAGGTTTCATAACCTAAGAATTTCTGACATTGTGAGATGCATGATTTTCTTCATATTTACTTTATTGGTTGTTGTTGCCCCTACTTTGTGAAACTGGTCCATACTACATACAGACTTAGAGACTACTTCTCTGGCTTCACAGTTAAAGCCAGAGAAGTAGTCTCCAAGTCTGTATCATCATATTTACCCTTTCACTAGAAGCATTGATTATCATTCCTTTCAAACTTTTTTGGAAACTCATTCTTATAAAATTTCGTTACCACAGTGCACTTTGTGCGTCAAAGCTTTTTTTAGTTTGCTGTGTATTCTTCCAATCAAAAATTAAAAAATCACATATTATTGTTGTTTGTGTTGACAATGCCCAGATTTATTTATCTGCAAGTCTGTTGGAGGTGCTATCGGGGCGGCAAGGCCGCGGACGAGCCCTGAGGAAAAAAAAGTCTGTTGGAAAATAAATATAATAGTTTAGCTCCACAGATTAGAAAAGTCTGGACGCAGCATGTGCGTTATGGAAGAAAATTTTCATTAAAATGTTTTAATAGCAAGTATGTCTCTCTAATCCAAGCGGGCATCAATCTGGTTGCCGGTATAGCATATATAGTATAAACAATGGATCACATTTTATCATAATTACTTACTGTTTCAAAATGTGAAAAAAATTACGAAAATAAATTTTAAATATTTCCGAGAAAACTGGTTTCCTAGCCAACAAACCTTAGGTTAATAGCAAATTGAGTTATTGAAATTTGCAGGACTTAATGAAAATTCGCTACCAAAACGCACTTACTGCGTCTCGATCAATTGTAGGGATCACCAACGACTTATGGACCATCCTGTGATTGTCAAAATGTTTTTATAAGATGCAGCTTAAGACACCATATAAATAACGTATACAATTTTTTTTCGTATTTTGTACAATAACAATTATATTGAGCTTAATCGTAGAAATGTGTCACCTTGTATATACGCAAACAGATAAAAACTGAAAGTAAACCCGAATATGGATGCTAGGGGGGCTAGTTTGCGCTCATTTGAAGAAATCTTTTTAAAAGTCAAAGGTCGCCTCATTAACATTTTTTTTTCTACGAAAATTAGCTAAAAATTACACACCGTTAAACCATAAACTTACTAAACCTACAGCCCCAGCTGATCTACGGTCAGTCTAGACCGGAGACAGAGCAATATAAAACTTCACCCTACCAATCGCTGTGCAGACTTGTTCAAGGCACAGTGATTTTGGAATGGGTGGAGTAAAAAGACTAAGGGCATGCACAATCAACTAAAGGTTGCAGTGCTATCGGGGCGGCAAGGCCGCGGACGAGCCCTGAGGGAAAAAAAACCTACAACCAAAGCATCAACTTGACTATACCTACAGCCAAAGCATTAGAGAAAGGCTCTATTTGAAATTGTCTGTAAATATTTTAGTAAAATGAAGGACAATGACTGTTGAAGCTTAAATTTAGAGGTTTGCAGAACATTCTTCTTGCGACATTTTCTTTATATAAATCGTATTTGTTTCAGGTTATTTGCTTAAAAGTTGCGAATTTTGACGTTTAAAATCGCGACTTTGACCTTTGAAGAAAAACCCAAATCTTTTTTTAAATGCCTAGAAGTTAACATATTAAAATTGAAACTGATATGGGTTCTAGGGGGTCTAGTTTGCGCTCATTTGAAGAAATGTTTTCAAAATTCAAAAGTCGGGATCTCGTCATTAGTGAATTTTAAAAGAAAATTCATTAATACAAACAGTGTAATTTACTTATTATTATCAAAACTGTCTGAAAACGAAGTGCTTACAATGAGAACAAAATATATATATAAGTGCAGCATAACGCTAAAATACCGAGGTGTCATTACAGGAAACATTTCAGAATAAGAGAGGAATAAAACGTGTCTATCCGACAGTAAAAATGTGAAATCTGCGGAGTAAATAGGGGTAGGTTAATCAAACCAGAACGAGAGAGCGAGTTACTCCAGTAGCAACACAAATATTTTACAATGGCTGTCCAATTTTCTTGTCCAATCTCCGGAGTCGGGCGGGTAAAACAATTTAGAATTCGCGGCCTGAATACGGAATCAGAGCTTACCCGGGATGAGTCGAGTAAGAGTAGTTGAGCTTGCAGCTCACAGAGAGAAAGATTCACATCTTTCACATCCACTTACATCACCACATGCCCAAAATGGAACGTTCTCTATCTAGAGAAGTTTTAGAACGCTTCGCTACCTAGAATATGCTGAGATGAATTTTAAAACCTGAAATTTGCCACGGCATAAAACGGAAAACGCTATTTAAACAACTAAGCGGTATAAAAACGATTTTTACTAACGGACTTTTTTATCAACAATTAATTATAATAAATAAAACTTACTTGTTATATTATAAGTAAGCCTAATTATAAAACATACGATACTATACTCTACTATACTACTATCACAGAATATCAGGATTAAGATAGAAGTTGAGAAAAAAATACTTAAAAATGGAACCACGTTAAAAACAGCTAGGCGCTAAATATTAAGACATCTAGTTATTAACACTACATAATATAAAACCAGTATCTAAAATCGTTCACATTGTCAAATAATTAAGGGAACACATTAATTATTTATTTCCTGTTTTCTAGTTTGTTAAACAAAAATAGCAAGATTGAGGCGATCGTCTATTAAAAATACAATAAGCGATTTTTTTCTTTGCAGCGGTGTTGGCCCTATTAAATGAGCTCTGTCCTAGGTTAGGAAATTTCAACTCGCAAGTGTCTTGAAGCCTGTCACCGCATTATAGAAAAAAAAAATCGGGACGCAGAAAGTGCGTTATAGTAGCGAATGTTCATAAGAATTGTACACTATTAGTATACGGCATATTAGTAAAGTTAATACTTTAAACTTAAACAGAGCTTGATGATCTATTTTAGAGGTCCTAGTATGCCCACATTTGAAGAATTCTTTCGAAAGTGCAACGATATCTCTCTATTATCAAATAAATCTTGCGTTCTAACTCATTTTGAGAAAAATGCCCCAAACTCAATTTTCTATGAAGCTAAAGGACTAAATTTTGCTATATGTGTAGATAGTGTAAGTCTTTCTAAAAGAAACTTGTATTACAAATTTCATTAAAGTTATACAGAAGATTTCCAGAAGAAAACTTAAATCATATTTAGAAAACTAAAGTATCTGCCAAATTATAAACGTAGCAGTTATTTTTCCTTATCAATCGTTTTAGACAACCTGATCAAAACGGTTTTTTCAATAAACAACAACAAAATTATAATTTCAGACTCAAAGGTGACAAATTTATTTGGACGTTTTAAACAAAAATGAGATCTTGTTCAAACTGTATGAAATCTGTGCACTATTGTTTCTCCAAACATGAAAATAAAACATAAAAAAACATACATTTATCGAACTGGTTTCGATCGCGTAACCTTCTGCGAATGAGGCAAGCGGCACGCCTCTGAGTCATCTGCGTATACGTCAAAAAACGTTTTGTTTGGGTGATACATTACATCGGCTTCATGCCCGGGATGTTATATTCAAAGTATACGTAACAATTAGTAGAATTACCATTGAAACACATCACACGGCTCTTTCTGTCTTAAATAACGTCTTATGTTTAAGTTTAAAGGTACAACAAACTATTTTAGAATCATTTTTATACAGACTTGGCTTGATTTTGTTTACATTCATACTATATTATGCGATAGCATAATATATCTATGCTGCGCTAAAACTGTATTTGAGGCCGTTCATAAAGCTACAATTATAGTGTCTTTTAATAATTCATTGAATCCCCCAGTTAAATAACAATTACTTGGTAAATTTTTAATTACATGTCGTCTGTCATTTTCCATAATTGCGGCCGAGATTTCACGAATGTTGGTTCGGTTAGTATGTATTATGCCTGGTATATGTTTAGTTTGGTTACCGTTGATGTATGGTTTATACCTGTTGTATGAGTCAATATACGCTTGACAGTTAACTACTCTGTCTGTCAGGCATTGAACTTTAACCACTAAGTCGTCTCAACCCATGTCTTTTGGGATTTTATTTTTAATTTGTAAGAAACTCTACATATTGTGTCCCAAATTACTTAAAATTTACAACATAGGTTTATTTGCACTATTTCTAACCACATGTAAAGTCTCATTGCAGTTATTATGATATTTACAAAAATATAGCGTTTTCAAAAAGTTTTCCTCGATTTTCCACAAAAACAAACTTGAGCATAAAGGTTGATTAACGAACTCGATATAAATTTTTTAAGGAACCTCGGTTTTGGGTTCTAGGGACGCAAATTCGCGCTCATCTGAAGACAATTTTTCAAAAGCTTTTCATCGTGACCTCTATTAGCGAATTTTTCTGAATGAAAATTCGCTAAAAAACATTAATTTTTTATAGTTTTATTGCCCATTGTGCCTTTCTTGTTCACTAAATAAATAAATTAAAACCAACATACCTTCTAATTAAGTAGAAACCTATAATACAGTACATGGTCCTTCGACCCGGATAATTACATTACAGGATTAATTCAAGTGATGAAATCAGTAATCAGTGAAAATATTCGACATTAGTGGTATCTGTCAGAATAGATCTGAAGGTTCCAACTGCTTAGCTAAAGACATTAACACTTTAAAAGTTAACTTCAGACATAAATTATTCTTAGTGTTTTGCTAGTTTTTCGTCTTTTACCCAGAAATAATTGTCTTGGCCTCCTGATAGCAATTCCAAAAAATCTTATAATTAAACTTTGCATTAAGCTAAAAAATTGAAATTTAGTATATACACATCATCTTCAAAAACCTCTGCGGGTCAGTGGTAAAAACGTGTGCCTCTAAACCGAAGGGTACTGGGTTCGATTCCCAGCGTTTCCCATTCGCATTTCAGTACATACTGTAAAATTAACATCAACCAAGGTTGTGGCATTGTATTTGAGCAAGCTAAATGTCTGCACGTTCCGCCCGTCGGAAAGGGCGTAAAGCCGTCGGCCCCGTGTTCATGCGATGTTGGGCAGGTTAAGTATCCCTACCCTCCTTACAGAAAGGCAGTTGTTCGGAAAGAGTTCCAGGATAGTGAGGTGAAACTGCTCCCTGGTATGGGTGATTGGCCATAGTCGCGGAAATAGGCTAACGTTACACACAACACACAGCATATTCTCTATCAAGGCAGTTTGTGAACCAAATTTAATAACTGCTAAATTTCGGCAGATAGATGGGTGATTTAAGGAAGGCCACTTACACCGTTCCCACATCATTTTATAAAATGTTTGCAGACAAAGCGTTACGTATAAAAATAGACATCACGGTTTATAAGCGCATGAATCTCAACTTCGATAAATATTAATAAAAATCACTTAAGACAAATCTTAAATCACGTTTACTTCGAACGACACATAATATTGAATAATTCAACAGAGTGTAAGCTAATACTTCCAAATGACAAATAAAATAAGGGGAGAACAAACTTAAAAGAGATTTGGCAGCTAACCCGAAAAGAATGTGCTGAAATGGAGTGGATTATTTTATTTCCTTAATGGCTCTAAAATACTCAATAACTAGGAACTCGTCTGTTTCTTATGGTCTGAACGCGATCAATCTTTGCACTAAAAACACGCTCGTCGACATACGAATTACAGAAAAGGAGAACATCGTTTCTAGCAGCTCGTAAAGGAGATAGTTGCACAAAAACAGTGAACTCTTTACGAGGAGCCAGTTTCCAGGAGGGTGAAACAATCAGTCTCTGTCCATTAAAGGCGAGCAGAGAGCGCAGCAGAGAACAGGAAACGGAAGTAGGAACGAGGAATTCTCCAAGAGACTGACTTGAACACGGTCCTTTAAACACGCCTGCCCCGGGGAAGCCTGGAGAACGCGCATGGAGAAACTCTCGACAACAATGCACGTGGCAGGGTTTACGTCCGTCTTATTCAAGCCATGGATCAGTCGACACTTGGGAATTACGACCCATGCACAGTGGCGTAACACACAAAGGAGCAGCGGTTTCTTTTCATGTTTTTTTTTTCGTGTGTACTTTATACTTTTATTTGTACATCTATATAAACTCATCAAAATAATCTACGGAAAACAAAAACCAAGATCAACTTCTATCAACCCCAGGCATTTTCATAAAAAATTGTGTTGATATTTTAACTTCTATTAGTCCAAAACATCATAGTTTCTACATGATAAAATTGTGGTACAAACAAACGAGAGGTTTTATTTGGAATGTGAATAAAACTGATATGCTTGTTTCTCTGGATTTTAAAGTAAACTTAAAGATATCTGTTGAATTTTAATCAGTTGTCATTATGCAATATAAACAAGACGACATATAGGCAGTTAGGATGCTCAAACTGGCAAGTGTGGTTAATTGATTTTGGGGGAGATAGGCTGCTGAACCAGAGGTGTCGTACAAGAGCTACCGAGTCTGTACACAAGCTTGGACGGGAAATCAAATTTGATTGGCAATCAACTACTGCCGACACATGACATCACTTTAAGTACCCAAACTGTGAAAAGCAGGCTGCATGGCATCAACACTACGCCCCTGCGTGTCTTCAGTAAAAGAGCCAATCACGAAGACTCGAATGGGCGCAATATTATCAAAACTGGAGACGCCAAGAATGGAGTCATTTGCTTCTCGCACACGAATTCAGATTTCGAGTTCATCCAGATTCAAGGAAAATTCGAGTGCAGTGACCTGGAAATCAAGAACTTCTTACAAAAGCTCCGGAGGTGCATACCTATTTAGGCGGCACAGTTAGGGAGAAGAATTACCATGATGGGAAGACCTAACCTTGTTTTGTTGGATGGCTCTTAAATGCTGTCATTTACCGGAACAACATTTTGAAACCTGTTGTGTATGCACAAGTCAGGCGGAATTTTTAGCTTATGCGCGATAATTCCCGACCACACCTAACCAGGCTAGTGCGTGAACTTCGCAAGATCAACACAGTACCGTTTTGCTTTGGCGGGCGCAGTCTTCCAGCCTTAACCCTGAACATCTAGGGGATTTAATGGCAAGAAAGTTTTTAAACCAACATAGGTTATTGTAAACAAGGCAGCAACTGTTTAAATGCTTTTCATATCTTTCAAATAACATTAATTAAAGGGAGATCGACATTATTTCTAGCTCGCCTAACAGATGCCAGGTCTTAATTATTGCACTTGGAGGCCACTCCAGGTATTGACATTCTGCTACCTTTTTTGTTTTGTCGTCGTATTTAATTTATTTTTGTTGGATGAGAAATTCTTAATAAATTTTTTAGAAAATGTGTTTTTTTGTTTCAATTTAGTCTCTATAAAAAACAAAAGAACAACTCCAATTTATTACCTTGTTCTTTAGATTATTTGGATGTGTTTACATTATAATCTACGTCAATACATTATAATCTACGTCAAACCAACCTATACAAATTGATTAATTGTTATCGCCCTTACTTGGTGAAGCCAGTTCATTGCTCGTTTTCTTCTTTGCCTTTTACAGCATCGTGAAGCAGAAAAAAAAATGAATTGATTTATACACACATGGTATACACACACATGGTAACTATAAACAAAAATTCTTCAATAATACAAGAAAAATGGCAAATCACGTATTTAAAATGTCTATTATGTTTTTGGCTATGCCTCCTTTAAATGTATCATACATGTTTTGATTTCGATGGTGTCAGTTTTGCCAAAATACTTATCGAACTTTCTTACCATGTTAGATGCATTTAAAATTCACTCTAACTTTTCTATCAAGTTGGATAACCTAGTTTTATTTCGAGCAAAAGAAGAGAAAACAATACAGGCAGTGAGGTTTAGTTTAGATTAAGAGAGAGTTGCAGCGGACGATATGCCTTTTGTCTCATTTTGAAGGTCTACTGTAACATTTCCACGGATATCTTTGGAGTACCTTGGGCAACCCCATTTACTTTATCTGTTTTCATAACTTCGACAGGGGCTCTTTCCTGGAGCTTTTAGCCTTAGGTTAAAATGTTAAGTGTCTCAAACCCTAACCTCGCTAGGACTTTACACTGGCACAATACATGAAGTGGGGTCTCGTCTTCTTCTTGGTAGAATCTGCATAGTACCTCATCTGCCGAACTGATTTGGTTAATGTCTTTATTGAGTCGGCAGTCCTTACTGAATGGGCAGTGTCCTGTTAATAGACCTCTTATTACCAGAATGGGATTTCTGCTCGCTCATAATAGATCTTTTGTGAATTTAGGCGAAAGTTCTTTTATGAACTCCTTGGTCTTTCTTTGTCTTGGGGAGTTTCCTCACCATTCCAATGTTTTTCCTTGGATCCATCTCCTCCTGCTTGGCCTGGCCAGACCATCTGCCTTGTATTTCCTTTTATGACCTTCATGTGCTGGAACCCATGCTAGTGTCGCTTTCTTTTGACCCCCTAGATCCATGTGGATTGTCAGACAGCGCCATACAATAAATATTGTATGGCTCTGTCTGACAATGAACTGACCTACATGAAATTTACTGCCGTAGGTGCCACTGGAAATTCGACTGGTTTATCTCCACTGGCAGAATACTATGTTTTGCACAACAATGCATTGCGGCACCCTTGTCCTGGAATACTGTTGTATGTTCTCCCAGGCTTATTCAAATTTTGGCTGTCGGCCTCATTCTATAAAGCCGCGATCCAACACCTGTTTCCGTCTTGAATCCGCGGGTCATTTATTTACCTTTCCTCTGTGATATTAATATAATTAAACTGTTCTCGAAGCTATACCTGGAGACCATTTTGTCAACGGGTATTGCCAGAATTAGTTCCGACTTCATTTCCTTGCATAGCTTCTGACACTTTGTTAGTGCTGTTAACTAATCGGTGTTTGGCGTTGAGTTAGTCTCTGTAGCAGGCAGTGGGGATATTGTAAAACGTTAATAGTGACCTATAAGAAAGGTATTAATTTAAAAGTTGAAGCTACGGAATAACTTTCGAAGAAGTGAAAATGCAAACTACAAAGTGGTTTTTTTTTGCCAAATTTCGGAGCAATTGGAACAGTTTTTCTCCAGGAGAAAAGTTATCTCGCTAAATAGTATCCAACATATTGTTAATGTGCTAATTGTCTTATAAGAAATTAGATTATCTACCAAATTATAAGTTGCAAACTTTACGAAAAAATAGTTGTGGTCATTTAATCTTGTTCGATCTTCCAGGAGGCTAAATAAGGACAGAAAACTAAGAAAGTTGTATTATAACTGAAATTTATCAAGTTTTATAGATCATTGAAAAGGCACTTCAGACTAAAAGTCCATAAACTACCAAAACATTAAAAATGTGTTTTGTGCAGACCGTGTGTAAAAACAACACTTGTACATATGAATTTGGGCCAGCTATACAAAACTCTGTCCATTTTAAAGCACTGAAACCATTACCAGGATTATTGACGCCTAACAACGACATTCGTTTTGAATACTTTACAATATGCAAAATACCAAATCAGGAATTTTCGATGTTCATATGGTGTTTCAACCGTGTTTCAATTGATTCACATAACAGGCTAACAGGTTTTTTTTTCAACAATCGTTGTCCGCGTTCGCGTTATCTCTCATTAGGAGATATTTTTGTTTAGATTTGACAGAATGTGAACATTTCCCAAATCAATTGCAGTCAATTGAACGGCCCAGTAAATCCTGATGATGAATGGTCGGATAAAATCACATTGTAGCAGTTATAACGTTTTATGGGGGGTATAAACAGTCGACCGGGCAAGCGAATATGGACAGAGGGGTGAAACGGGTGAACCCGCGTTGGCTATATGAGCATGTGTTTACCAATATAATTATCTGTTCACCCTCTAATGGCTGCTACTTCACACCCTATTGATATTTAGCTGGTTCGCTGATAGTTTGAGTGTTCGTTCCCGTTCATCAATTTGTTTAAAAAAAGTAAGAGACTACATACAAAAAAAGTTATTTTTCACAATATATGAGACTGAAAATCTTATTGTATATAAAAGTAAAACAGGGTACTTAGATTTCAATATATTAAATAAACTGTCTTTCAAATAAGCATCTTATACTATTATTACGATACGAATGTCATTTTTAGTAACTAAAGGTATATGTATATGTGTTTTTGTTTCTTTAACGTCGTTCAATTTCCGCGACTATGGCCAATCGCCGACGCCAGGGAGCAGTTTTACCTCACTATGCTGGAATTTTTTTGGAACCCCTGACGTTCTGTAAGGAGCGTAGGGATCTTTAACGTGCCCAACGTCGCATGGACACGGGACCGACGGATTTACGCCCGCTCCGAAGGGCGGAACGTGCAGATATTCAACTTGCTCACATACAATGTCGCAACTTCGGGTGATGTTATTTTTACAGTATGTACTAAAAAAGTGAAAGGTGAACCGTGGGGGACGAACCCAGTACCCTTCGGTTCAGATGCACACGTTCTTACCACTGAACCACCGAGGCTCTAACTAAAGGTATGAACACACAAATCAAAATTCTGAAAGCAGATTCTTATATCACATTACAGCTGAAATAAAAAATGTATTGCTATAAGTTGGCAATACCTCACGACGTTGCGAAATCGAATAATTACTAAACGTCGATGTTGACGTGAACTGA
The DNA here is from genome assembly GCA_964006375.1 of Tillus elongatus. NCBI lineage: Eukaryota > Metazoa > Arthropoda > Insecta > Coleoptera > Cleridae > Tillus > Tillus elongatus. Next base: position 70,793,941 of record OZ023262.1, read on the forward strand.
TAGATGTTCGTTTATTTGTGATATTCGTCAAACATTTAAAACAATCCTTTTTACGACTGATGCAAGTTCACTTAACGTTATTTGTTCCATAAACTGTGAACTCCTGTAGTCGAGTCAACAGGAGTCGAAAATACACAAGTAAAGCATGTAGTTATCAATTTTTACATAGGGGAAGGGGGTAGAGTCCTGAACAATCTGCAATGAAGTCCCAACGGTAATTTTTCGCAGTTATCTCGAAAAGTATTGCTCCTATCGAGAAAAAAAAATCTGTACAAAATCTGCATAAAATTACCCACAAAATGGTCCTATTTATTATAATCATACGGTCAATCATTCAAAAGATAATGTGGAAAGAAAAATAAATATTTGGGAAATTTTCACGTTATCAAGTTCATTTATCAGGAAGACTTATCTACTGTTTTATAAAAAGGAATCTACTGCCAAAATAGTGAGTACTTTATTGTAGGCTGTTCAGGACCTCCCCAATTTTTGAAATTCTTGTCGCCGATACCATACTTCTACAAGTATTGATGATGTGGAAGTAATATATACACTTTGTATGTTATAGCTTCATTACTCTAAGCGAATTTTATGGCGGAAAGATTTTAATAAAACGCTGTAAAAAAAAAAGACAAACGCCTCATCTTTTTTTTCCATAAAATAGGTTCAAACTAAGACAAATTGTTTCCGCATGATATCTGGAAATCAAAGAAAACAAATTAGCTAAAATATATGCCATGGTGCGAATGGTATATTGTCGCTAATCTAAAATGAGCTACTAAAAAGGTTTGCTTTCGAAATACAGGCATATTCAGGAATATTTGACAATCTGGCAATATTTCACTGCTTCCCTTTGAGACGTCATTCTATTCTTATTGTTAAAATACTATATATTGATATAATGAAGTTTAATGTATCTTCACTGTAATATATATGCGGAAAAATATTTCTGGAAAGAAAAACGCATTTTTCCCAAAAGCCTGGCACCTTGAAAACCTAGTCTGGAAGAAGAGGTAGTTTTTTAACGAAAATGGTCAGAATTCTAGATTTGACAGTATCGTTAGACTCTGAAAAACTTTTGCTCATCAAGTTTTTCCATTCATTCAAAGGGCACACTGTGCGGGTTTTTGTATTTTCTGAATTTTCCACCTTACCCAGAGGAATGAATAATTTTCTCGCTAAATCAATAAAAAAAAGTTGCCATTTGTTATACATTTTCTACAGGAAATTTTATCTTTCCATAAATTACAAAACTGGTAAAGCCAACGAGATTTGCGAAATTGAAAACCTCAACATGCCTTTCGTTCGACTTAAAGTTTTTGTAGCAATATATGCATTATTTCCTCCTTGCCATTCCTATTACTGCCAAGTATGAAATACTGGAGGTGTTTAATAATTCCGCTGATCACATAGAGTTCACCAAGATGACAGAAACCAACAGATGTTTTCCATTTTCGAAACAAACCAAAAAAAGGGTTGTTCAAAGACAACAATAACATTATTAAACTCATGGGTACAATAAATCCTCTAGCTCTGGAAGGTGCACATGATTTTTCTCTTACCGTGATACCAAAATGAAAACCAATGTGATCTTGAGTCTGAAGATAATCAGTTTTGGCAAAAAGAGAGTTTTTCTAAGACAACAATAACGTTATTAAACTGAATGGGTACAATAAACCCTCTAGTTGTGGAAGGTACATAAGATTTTTCTCTTACCATGACACCAATGTGATCTTTGGTGTTAAGATATTCCGTTTTCGGAAAACGGGTTTTTCAAAAAAACAATACCATTATATTTTATTAGTACACTAAACGCTCTATTTCTGGAAGATACGAACAATTGTTCCCTTTATTGTAGCAGACCAATATGATCTTGGGTATGAAGAAGTAAGTTTTATACATGGCTTATTCGCTCTACTGACACTTTGGCAGTAACGCGCTTTCCTGCTATGATAAAAGATAATGACTATCATAGGTAATTATATTAAACATCTTTATACAGTACTCCTATGCTCTCTGAACTAGATCAGAGAAACGAACCACCTTCTCCAAGCCAGCAAGATGACGGTGTTCATCATCGGATGGATAACTTTGAACCTGTTTTGAGTTTGTAACGTTGCTGATGATCCGTAAACTTACAAGTAAACTTTCCAAGATTTGAGAGTTATTTGGGCCATAAAATTAAATAATAAAAATAACCTTTGCCAGAACAACGAAGGACAAATTTCTAGTTTCAAAAAATCGTTAAAATTGTATTCTTGCGTGTCGGTCAAACATCTCAGTCTTCGGCTACGAGTGCTAACTTGCAGAGGAGCGGTTCCAGACTTAGGGCTGATAGATGTGCCTTGGCACAACTTAGTTTGGTCATATAATCGATTCTGATAATACTTAAATCCTTTAGACTCAAAATAACCTTAACACAGGTTCGTTACATACTGCAAAATAATACTCGCCTTGAATTCTAAGATATGTCGCTCTGGTGTTGGATGATTCTTCTTAATTTATAGCCTAATATCGCTAATAGCTTTAGTTCGTAGACATAAGAAGGAAACTGCCGACTATATTAAAAGTTAAGTCCATCATAAATGTCACATGCCTGTTTATTCGGATGAGATCGAGTCGGCATCTTTGGTCATTGGCGGTTTAAATGATATGAATCTTTAGCTCGAATCGCACCGTCTGTTAAATGACTACCGTTTTTTTTGGTATATTGAAAAATGACCGTCTGTTTATTCCTAAATAATACACAGTTCAATGAAAATTCTCTACCATAACGCACTTACTGCGTCAGTATTTTTATGGTTGTCCTCAAGCTATTCCAAGTGACCTAATTTTAGAAAAGTAAACTGGCTTTGAAAACTTTTTGTTGGCAATCTGTCCATAAACTTAACAAAATGTAATGAATTATGTAATATTTTAAATAGTCTTAACTTCATATTAGAAAGTTATTAGATATTAGCTGCAGATAAACGTAGTGCGGTTGCTATTCAATTTTCTCTTTGTGCACACAATTACTATTGTCGTTATATCTATTTTAATCGACGAGTTACGTACAGCATTAATGTAATTCTACCTTTAGTCTTCACGATTACCAACATGAAGCCAAGCCGGTTTAGTAAATATACATTTGTAATAAATTATGTGCTAACCATCCGTTTTAGCGCCTACACGAATCTAAACACTGTTTGCCGACTCCTCCGAGAACCTACCATGAGTACAACGAATTAAGACAATTAGCGGTACTGGCTTGGAACGTTTACACAGGAATGAATAATTACACCAAAATGTAGATGTAGATAACAAATTAAGGTTTAAAAAAACGCGTTTTCGAGTGCCCTATCAGTTATCAAGAGGGTGGCTACTACTACATATTTTCTTTAATACCTGCCCGTCGAACTTAGCTTAATTTTCGTTGGTTTAAGGGGCTTTTATCTAAATTTTTAAATTATTGAATCTAAATTTTACAAAGACCACTAATGCATGCTGCATCTAACTAACCAAATTTCGGACCATACTGCCGATATGGTGGTACTGTGTGAAGCATTTTAAATTTTTTAGTTCTGTTCCAAATAAGCATAAGACATTGGTTTCATGAGACTTATTGCAGGAAATTGGTCGGCCACTATAGGCTTTGACTAAATGAGTGAAATTTCTTAGAAAAAAAAAGCACTTTCGGTGAATAATTCAAGACAAAGTGTACAGGTCACGTTACAGTTAAATAATAAAAATAGTAAAATAATTTGCCGTAGTTTTGAATCAGCATTTGGCAATTTTTTTGAGAGATAGGCGCTGTCCCGCAAATTAAGGTATCTGAAATATCTTATGTATCGTATAATACGTATTCGCGTTGCACATGAATTCTGGTTTTTGTTTACAGTGTTGTAGGTATAAGTGAAAAGTAAGACGTAATATTCTTATACGTGGCGCGGTTAAAATCTACCTCGAACTTGTCCTTGGATCGAAGATGACAAAGATGGTTGTCTTACCGTTTAAACCTGTTGTTGAACGTACGACGGCTTCACTTGCCATTTTATCATTGAACTTATCAGATTAATAGTCAGCTGTGGTTTGTTGATAAAAACTACAGTGTTTTGACTAGCTATGGGTCCCATTTAGAACAAAAGAGGTATTGACTACGTATGTACCCATTCGGTACAAAAGGGGTGAGTAGCTTTTGTTCTAATTAATAATTAGAAAAGATTTCTAAACATCAAACTTTCATTAATCGTTAGGTCTATCGGAGAGGTCATTATATTTACAGAAGGGGTCGATAAATCACATACTCTACTTACCATCTTCGTTGAACAAAAATCCATAAACCGCTTGACAAGTTAAAGGTTAAAAAATTTTTTTTTTGCCAAGATACCTGAGAAAACGTTTCATCTAGGCTTCGTGTGTACTTACTGCGCTAGACTGACATTAAAGCTTGTGACCCTAATGAAATCAAACAAGGTTTAATTATTAATCGCTAATTTCCAAAAAGTGGATCGAAAGCTTTCCAAACGCTCGTAAAATAAAATCCAGAATACCAATCGTAACCCATGTATTTGATTTTCAACAAGTACAGTCAATTCTAAAATTGCGAGACATATTTCGTTCTACTGTTTTTGTTGCACTGATCTTTCAACTAAGAATCTACATTTTTTTGTTGTGAATGAAACAGAAGCAGGGAGATGCGTCCAATAATTCTTTAAACGAATTTTTGAAAGGGTAGATACTGATCAATTCATAGCCAAGATTAAGCTTTTTGGAGAATAAAAACCAGCATGTGGTGGTCCATGTCTTTTCGTACTGGCTGCAGAAAAAATACTAATAATAAAGGAATCCTAAAACAGACAATTATGTACTTTCCGGTTCGCGGTCACTCATACTTATCTGCCGACAGAGTCTTCGGTCGCGTTGATAAGAATATACAAAATTCTGAAGGAGTTTTGGATCCACAGGTTATATTAAAATTTATATGAATCTGCAGATGTGACAGTTTTAAACACACTGAATGTAACTGGTGATTAGTGACATGAAAGAACATTTTAACAAAAAGTTACAAGAAACGTCTACGTTGGCATTACAATTAAATGAAACTTGAACCACCCTATTTTTTGATATAGCCACCATCTCTTCATCTTTTTACCTATTGAACCGCGATTCACCAAAAGTTTTAATACCATTTTTAAGAAAGCCAATTTACATATATTTTCGACAAAAAAAATACATAGAAACATTTTCTCAAACAACTTGAAGGATAACCACGAAATCATAGGAATGCCGGGTATCTATAAAATAGGTGGCAGGGATTAAGAACTTGTGTGTGTTTTTGTTTCTTTTATCGTCGGCCTATTTCCGCGACTATGGCCAATCACCGACGCCAGGGAGCAGTTTCACCTCACTATCTTGGAAATTTTGCCGAACCCCTGCCTTTCTGTAAGGAGGGTAGGGATCTTTAACGTGCCCAACATCGTATGGACATGGGACCGACGGCTTTACGCCCCCTACGAAGGGCGGAACGTGCAGACATTCAACTTTCTCAAATACAATGCCAAACCCTCGGTTGATGTTTGTTACAGTTTGTACTGAAAAAGTGAAAAGAGTACCCTGGGATCGAACCCAGTACCCTTCGGTTCAGAGGCACACGTTCTTACCCCTGAACCACCGAGGTTCCGATTAAGAACTTAAAATAGGTTGGGCAAACTAAAAGGTCTATTGAAACTAGATTTAAACAACATTTAGCGCAACTCAAATATATCCTAATTGATTAATCAGGTTGATCAACATATTTGGAATAATAATCACCATGCAGATAGAGAAAGTCTTCTCAAGCTAATCAAAACTGTCAGGCTATTGCGACAATTAAACGCATCTGAAAGTATATATATATATATATATATATATATATATATATATATATATATATATATATATATATATATATATATATATATATATATATATATATATATAATTATTTATTCGCATTAGTGTGAAACAAACTTGGCTCTCGGGTTGTGCCGGGTCCAGAATTGATTAAAGCTCGACGTTTCGGCTCCTCTTTTGGAGCCACTTTCAAGAGTTTAAGAACATATGAAAAGATAGTCAGTTTTTAAGGACCCAATCTGCCTACTCCTAGAGCGATTAATCAGGATAGGTTGTGTTCAACCCTAGACATCTAGTCTACAACCCTAGCCCCAGATATTTCTGAGATCTAGGGTTGAATGACCTGGTTGATTGACATTGTCATTCACCGAGAACGCCAATAAGCACGTGGACTTACCTCTACTTTTTAAGTTTTTAGAGGTTTTTAGTTTTTGTAACAATTATAATTTTGACAATGTAATCACGGTTTTATAAAGGTGTTCTGTTGTGTGTTTGGCGTGTCTTTTGGATGTGATATATTTTCGAGCTTGTGAGACGTCTCACTTTCCTTCTATGTTACTGACCAAAATAGTTTTCTTTATATTGTTCGGCTTTCGGCTCCCCATGAAGCACCAAAGTGGGTGCGAAATATAGAGCACGCTCTAGCGAAGAACTTGCATTATTCCTGCCCAAATTTTAGAGGACGATGGCCCTTATGTGGTGAATTGGGTATTCCAAAGTGTACTAATGCTTTCAGCTGTTACAAAAACGAACTTAAATATATTTAATGTTACACCTAATACTTAATATCGAGATAACTAAAAGGCAAAATTTGTATTAATTTCTGAAATCTGAAAAAAAAAGAGAATGAATACGTTACGTGTTACGCGCTGGGAGAGCATTGTGAAATGCATTGAAGAGTTACCATCTCGTGCGTAACTAGCAACTATGCGATCTCAACAGCTCTAATAAACATAAAATGTTATACATAGAGGCTGTGCACAAGTAACCAACGTTTTTTAAAATCGTCACCTCCGGTACTTTCTTCCCTAATACAAGGAATATAATATTATGATGTTGCCAGCTTCATTAGTTACCACCTTCAAGAGTTTGTTAGGTAGATTGGCAGTCATAAAACCATCTTAAAACTTGAAAAGCAAACATCTGCTGTCAGAGTACACAAAGTGAAAAAGGATAAAATGTGCTAGGAGCTAGTAAATTATTCAGTGAGCGTGTGGAAAGATTGTAAAGTACTTACGCCGATTATGGCATTAAGTTCTGTCATGGTAACTTGCTTTGCTCTCTCGACAGCTGTCGCCACTTGCTGCTGGTGTTCTTGTGACAGGAAAGGGAGGATCTGCGCTATGATGGCGTTCAGTCTCTTGGCGATCTCAGTCTGAAACAAAACAAATCCGATGAACAGCTGGAAAATGTTATACTCGGAATTCGTGTTACATAAAAACAAAAAAACAGGACGGTGTCGTCTAGAAAAGAAGATGGTAAAAAAGCAGCAAGACGGCTAGGGTAACGAATTTTCATTAGATTTATAATACTTCTTATATGTTTCTATGGAGGTCTATTTCAAATGGTTTAGCTTAAAAAGCGCTGACGCATCAGTTGTCATACGCTGGTTAATTTTCATAAGGAGGGATTTTTTTTTTTTTGGCCAAACTTTGTCTAGGGTGGTCGTAAAATATAACAAAATTGATTTTTACATTATCGTTGTTTTCAGACAGAGTTTTCTCATGAAAAAACACCAATTTTTAAAATTTTAAATCGAACACATATTTTATTTAGTCTGAAAGGTTTAAATACGAGTTCAATAATGGGAGAGTCGATTGGGTTATTTCTTAAAACAAGTAAGAAAAAATGATACATCCGCAGACGTATCGAGTTTTGAAGTACCCACATAAAGTTTAATTTAGATACGGTTTATCACAATCAGTCCTGTTTTGATGTCCAAGGTACTCTTTAATCCAATACACAAGCTAATTCTAAACTAGTTGCTATCTTACTATATGCCTAAATATCTAAGCAAATTAATCTGTCTATAAAAACACACTAAAATGTTTAATTAAAAAACGTCTCCAAATATCCATGATAATTGGAAAAGGACGAGAACTCAGGAAGTCTGTCATCTTTTCAATGAAAGTCCTTCAGATCGTCCCGCACAGACAGTCTCAAGAATTGAAGAAAAATTCAAAGAAGTAGGGCATGACCGTGAACGGTTTTCAGTATAAATTTTAAGGATCGCTACATTCTAAAATCCACATTCAAGAGTTCGACAACATGCACGTATATTTGACTTTGGAAAGAGTATCGCAAGAAAACTTCTGCATTATGCATACAAGACTCATCTGGTTCAAGAACTCTCAGATGATGATTTTGGTTATAGACTACAATTCTGTGAACAGTTTTTTGCACCCGAAACCCAACTTTCTTAAAAAAATATTTACATTTACATTTACACTAAACAGATAGCACTCATATTGGTCAGATAAAAATCATTATTAGAAGAGAGAATGGCTCGGAGCAGTACCATTAAAAAACAAATTTATGGACCGGTGGTCTTGGGAATCATACTTTAATCACTTTTGCATATAGAAAATCTTGCAGCTGAGCTCTACCATAACTTACTCAGAGACTAACTTTGTTTTTCTTACTCAGGCTGTTGCCGAGTTAATAATAATAAAGTCAGGTATATTTCACGAACGACTATATAGAAGCAGCAAGATGGGGCCCCGTCGCGCTATGGAATTAATGACAACCGCTATCGGGATGTTTTCTGGAACGATTGATGGATGGAAGTGGTAGGATTGAGTGGCCCGCTAGATTACCAAACCTGAACACTTTAGACTTTTTCATGAGTCCATTTAAAAAAACAAAGTTACACATTCAAACCTCGCAATCTAGAAAACTTACGCCTATAAACGGATGGCAATCTTCAAAATGTTTAAAGTTCCAGAATAGACTCGGATATTGCGAAATAGCAAATGGACAGCAATGTGAACACAATTTAAGGCTATTTTTTTAGATTTTGTTTGTTTATTCAACAACAAGAATACTATTATTAGTTCAGTTGTTATTTTGTTAGTTGTTATTTTATTTTATAATAATATATTATTTTGTTATTTATTATAAATGAACCAATCAACCCTTAGGTTCATCGTGTTGAAATTACGTTTGCAACTAAGTAAAAACTAATAGGGTGTTCCGTCTAAACTAAAACAGTTCGCAGCTTTTCTGACAAAACTGTAAATCTGACAACGCTTATGTAAAAAGCAAATTTATCTTATTTTGAAACTTCACTACCAAACCTAGGCTAAAATAGAATTAACGGATCTTAAAATAATTAGCTTGTTTCAAACTGTGCGAACACAGCTTATATACAAATAGAAAACACGGGTTAAAAGTTTGTTTTCATCACATGAGCTTCTCACGTTATATAAAGCACAGTTTGAATCATATCATGTCTAAGGTACCGCCCCAAAAACAACTGGATCCCTCCTAGATTCTATTCAGGAACGAGCTCTTTATATTATAGTAGGTTCATCTATCACAGTCAATATTACTTCTCCAGACCACATATATGTCTCTTCTATCGATATTACTTGTCGAACAGTTTGTTACGAATCCTTGTTCCTTCCTGGAATGTCTAAAGCTTTGCAATGCCCTCTTGGCACACATATTCCCGAAAACATATAATTTGCAATTATTCAATAAACCAGTATACACCCATTTTGTGGCACAACAATCAACACACATGGGCTTTGCCTTTCGTGAACTATCTCAGAAACAAAAATACATAAACATAAAAAATTGAAGCAGACTTTAGATATGTGTTCAAGTGTCATAATTCGCTATTATCTGAAAAAATATTTTGCAAGTCTTATTACCGAACTATAAGGAGAAGTTTTTTCACGAAAATTGGCCAAAGGTTCAAAAACTAAATTTGGTGACACTTAAATCAATGCTGACTAAATAATATACAATAAACATACGTTAAAGATTTCATTAATAAAATACTGGATTGCTGGACCAGAAAATAAGGGTTCCGTGTTACACAACACTGTTCTCTCCTCTCATGGGATTTGTTTCAAACAACGTAATACTACAAAAGTTGTGGAAACAGTAGAAGAGAACTGACGATGAGCGTATTGGTGGATTAATATATGTCAACACGTTCATATCGTTCCAAGTCAATGATACCTCTCTCTCACTCTTCCACTTTTCTGGAAACTCGGGAGAGCTCGATTCTTGAAAAATAAATACCAGTTCGCTATTGTAACTTTTTATACTTTTTCCAACTCGCAAGCTTTCGCTGACGAGTGTTTACTTAGCTTCGTGCAAACACTGTGCTCTCTCTGTTTGTTTTTCCGGCTCAGTGCAAGCCTGATTCGGCGTTTACAATATGCTGTGCTTCACTGAAATAATTGACAATTAGCATAACAATCACATCCAGAATTTTCCTTTATCTCATTAAAAGTGTATATCATTCAGTTTTTAACGTATATTAATAGAAGCCAAAAAAATTTGCATTTGAAAAAAGGCAGACATCCGCGGATTATACACAGCAGTTCTTTTTCAACGAAAAACATCATGAAAACCGGCAGCATATTGCCATTATTTAAAACTGAGTTGCAAATTTCGTGGTCTATAATCCAATTGATGATAATATTAGGGCTGACAGATATAGAAAAAAGTTCGGGACGCAGCAAGTGCGTTATGGTAGTGAATTTTCATAAAAATATTTTTAAATAACAAATATGTGTTTTTTTTAAGAAAGCAGGCATCAAATTTGGTTACCAGTATAACCTATATAGTAAAAACAAGGTGCCATGTTCCATTAAAATAACTTTATTGTGTGAAAATGTACAAAAATTTCCAAAAGTAAACTTAAAATGTTCCCGAAAAAACACGTTTCTTGGTCAACCTTATAGGTTAATAGCAAATTGAGCTGTTCAAATATGAAACATTTGATCAAAATTTGCTACCATAACGCACTTGCTGCGTCCAGAATTTATTTTCTTACAAATATGCATTATATTTCGATGGAAAATGCAAAAATGCAACAACATAAGGCGTGTTTGATTAAAAAAAAGGAAATTTGTATCACCAACGACTTATGGGCCATTCTGTGATTGCAGAAATATTATTTTAAGATGTAGCTCAAGACACCCTATAATTAATATATACAACTTTTCTTCATATCTTATATAATAACGGATATATTGAGCTTTATTAATCTCTTACGAAAATTCGACAAAAATTATATACCATTAAATGATAAACTCTATAGCTAAGGCTACTGCCAAGCATCAGAGAAAGGGTCTATTTGAAATGATTTTCTGGAAATATTTTAGTAAAATGAAGGACAATGACGGTTGAAACTAAGACTTTAGGGTTTGTAAAACATCCTTCTTGAGACATTTTATTTCTATAGCTCGTATTAGATTTAAGTTATTTGCCTAAATGTTGGCAATTTTGACATTTTAAATCGCCACTTTGACGTTTTGAGGAAAACCCCAATTTATTTATTTTTAAATGCCTATAACTTTTATATATATATATATATATATATATATATATATATATATATATATATATATATATATATATATATATATATATAAACATATAAAAATTGAAACTGACCCCGGATATGTTTTCTGGAGGACCTAATTAGCGCTCATTTGAAGAAATTTTTTCAAAATTCAAAAGTCGGGATCTCCTCATTAGTGAATTTTAAAGAAAATTCACTAAAATTAAAAGTAAATCCATTAAACATTTTTCAATGGGAATATTTAGATTTTAGGACATTGACTTAAGAATAATATTTGTATCTTGTAAAAAAATTTATTCTATTTTTCTTGTATGTATCATATGTAGCAACTCTCAGTTAATAAAGAATTTTAAAGAAAAAAAATGAACAAAATGCATCTCCTATTAATTATTAGACTCAGTACTGAAAATTTCAATTTTTAGATTCCAAATGCAATTATTTCCGTGTAAAGCTAAATTCTATGACTCTTGTTATGAAACATGTGCTAGTTGGCTGTACTGTGGGTTGTCACCCAAATGACCAGTTAATTCCCGCGGTTTCGTCAATTTTATTGCTGTGTTTATTGACTTTCTGTGTATTTGATCCTTTGTTTGTGAAAGTTTACTAGCATTGTTATTAATTTTCCTTTGTAAAAAAGTGTATTGTCCAGAATAAATGTCTATCACGTATTTAAGTACCAGGGGCGGCTCCTCAATAAGTGCGCCCGTGCGCGCGCACTGCCGCCTGCCGTGGAAAAAATAATATTTTTGCTATGCTATAATTTTATAAATTTTTATTTACTTTTTTAGCTCCTGCATTCAACAAACGAAATTAGTATATCGAGGGTCGCAGAGAGTCGGCAGCCATTAATACAGAATACAGAATCAGAATAAGTCATAAGTATAGTGCTAATCGTTGCAGACGTTACATACACCCATATCCATATAAAGCAGTCGGGCGGCGGTATGTATTTTTCGGCGCTCTCAGGAAATGCAATACTTCAGTGTGAAATCATCGCCTATCTTCGTCGAAAACGACCGAATAAGCAATCTGTTGCGCTATACAATTACACACTTCCAGTTTGTAGTGGACTTTTGACAGAGCGTGTGTACCTACTACCTAGTAATTTTCGTCTTGGCGTCGGATTGATTTTTAATTAGATCATTTCGTTGTTGTTTACATGTTCTAACAAGACAATTATTATTATTATGATGGCTACTTCGGGTTGCTTAATAAGTGGACAAAATAATTGTGATACTTTGATTAATTCAGTGGATAATATTTCAAATTTAAAGGTTAAATTTTTAAGGGACTTTTTAACTACTATAACGTATAACTAACTAGAGGAAAACTTGGTAAGTAGTTAATAATTATTAAGTTTAGTAAGTAGTTTTTTTTATAATACATTTTTGGGGAAAAAATAGGCGAGCCCTTCCTTTTTAATGAATTTTTATTTTAAAAAATTCACTAATAAAGAGGTATCGATGGAGACTTTGCAAAAATTTTTTCAAATGAGCGCGAACTAGAACCCATATCCGGGGTCAGTTTCAATTTATATATATATATATATATATATATATATATATATATATATATATATATATATATATATATATATATATATATATATATATATATATAATGTATCCAACCGAAAACTCAAAAAATTAGCAACTGATTTCGATGAAACTCTGCAAGTGCCTTTCCTTTATTAATGGCTTGGATGAGTTCGTTACTCAGAAAAATGGGATAACGTTTTCCAGGAAAATTTTGAGTTTTGTTTCAAAAAAAAAAAAATCTTTGTCTCCGAAAATTACAGAGGTATTTTAATCAAATTCGGTGGATATGTTGCCTTGTAAAAGGCCTTACTACACACTAAAATTCAACATTCTACATTTTTAGAACATTGAGTTATTCAAATTTTGAGTTTTCTTTTGAAAAAAAAAAAAAATTTCTCCGAAAATTACAAAGTTATTTTGATGAAATGTGGTAGATATGTTACCCTGCGTAAGACCCTACTATACACCAAAACTCAACTTTCTAGGTTCGTAGCAACTTATTCAAATTTGAAGCATTTCATAAAAATTCATTACTATAACGCACTTGCTGCGTCCCGAACTTTTTTTTCTTGCGCACCCCCAATGCATTAAGGCACGAGCCGCTACTGTTAGGTACAATTTTGAAGAAAATTGTAAAGCTCCAGTAACTTTATGTCCACAGCTAAGCGAAAAGCCCGCTTAGCTGAAATATTCGTATTTGATGGATGCCGTAGTTTGCAAGATTGGCACGTGTTTCTTTTTGATTTGACATCAGAAAGTGTCAATATTCATTTGGTGCATGACATCGTAAGAAGTCACACTGTGGTGCTCTTGTCTACAATTAACTGTTTTTATATTTTCCTTATCTGTATAAATCACATTTAAGAACGTTTCTAAAGACTAAATGTAAGCCAATATATTTCCTACAGTGAGTTGGTTTAATTTTAATGCTGGTATTTTTAATGTATCATAGGCGTTACCCAGAGATTCAGTTATGTGTGATCTTTGTATCTATCTAACTACTGAGAAATAGGAATGACCGCTTGCCTGGAGTGAATGGGAGAAAAGAATATCGCTATCTAGTGACTCATGGGTTGCTTTGTAGTATGTCTGCACATGGAGAGCATCTAAAGGGATTATCCCTTACCCTGAAGTCAACTGTGTGGTCAATGTAAAAAAGAAAATTCCTTCGATATCACTATCTGGTATGTATACGTTTAAATTTGTTATTTCTGCCAGAAAATATGTAGAAAGGCTGTCCAAGTGTTGTGCGTTCCTGTAGATAATCTTATTCTCTAAGAGTTTACAGTAACATCGAATAATTATTCCCGGTTATTATTTCACATCTAAAAGTCAATAATGATTTCTTCATGACAATTCCAAAACATTGAAGCAAGAAAATTCGGAGCAGGTTTTTCAACGCGAGATTACTTAGGTATTTGAGAACATAGTGTCTTCATTCCACGTATGACTGCTTTGTTTCTGGGTCACAGAAATGTATTTAAATTTCACATTAGTAACCTGGTTTAAGAAGATTCTTCTACCATAGCTTGCTTCTGATTTAGATATTTGCTAGTCTATTTTGCAGATTTCAATGTCAAATCAACGTGAACTAAAGAAGGTGCTTATAACCATAGCTTGCATCAAATTTGGATATTTGCAGATATGACTGGCAGATTTTTTCATGACATATCAAAGTGAACTATATGGGGAACAGGTGCATAAGATATACTATTCTGCGCTTCAGATGATCACCATAATTCAATTCGATGGTCCGATAATGTTGTGGCAATGAACTGCAAAAATGTTTTCAGCGGAGAGCACAGAAATTCGTTTCCACAGCCGCTCTTTAGTTTGGATGGAAAATGTACGTCTTTTGGAGCACGCAATATAATTTTTTCCAGGTGGATATGAAAGGCTTTTCCCCGGTTTCACAAAGCTCGATTAAATATTTAACGGACGGTTAATTAGTCGAGGCTTCAGACGACCAATCACACACTATGATTCGGGTTTTTGCCATGACAGCCAAATGTTTTGAAGCTTTGGTTGGTTGTATTAAGTCTTGGTTAACTAACCGGCCGTTAAATGTTTAAGCAAGCTTTGTGAAATTGGGCATTTGATAGCCAGTTAACCATATATTCGTAAACTAGTTAACCTGGATACTCCGTTTTTCTGATTTTCACTTTTTCCATAGACACTTTTCTTTTCAAACTTTATTTGCAAAACAATGCTTTGACTTTTATGGTGAAATTTATCACCGATTGTTTAACAATTTATTTGTCGTTGCTTTGGTATTGCTATATTTTCTTTGTGCATGCAAACACTCAAGGCTAACTACATATTAATAGGCACTCGCGATTAGCTGAGACTTTCGAAAAAAAAATTCAAAAATAAGTCACTCCATTTTAGAGAATTTTTTTATTTGCTGTTCAGCGAATTTTCTCTGGAAGGTTGAACTGCATAGTCCAAAGCCAGATCTAATAAGTCAGCAATCTCAAATCCTTTGTTATCGTGGTATTCTATATGTTAACCAGCTAACTATATACCTACGTGTATCCATAATTAACCAGATCCAGCACAATGTACTATAACAAGCGCAAACTTGATGTTACATGATACCTTACGCAATCATTATGTAAATCTCATCCAAACATTGATAGATAAAACTCATTGCCAGATACACATAGACAATGGTACATATATCAACTAATATCCAACATTTGGCATGTATTATTTGAAGCTCCCTGTGCATTTTGCGTGCATCGGCGCATCCAGAGAGAGCGAGAGATCGGCCAGGCCAGGATGGTGATGTGGTATTGCGGTTAACCACAACAACAATGACGTCACGCGGCGGCCAGCGGTCCGACCACACTACGCTGCGGCTTGCGGTCACATTAACATTAACATACGTAGCTCCGCATCAATTTGACATAGTGCATTTGTAATCGCTCCGATCTCCCATTGATACATGTCCGGATATATATCGACGTGTTTACGTGTTGCAAATTAACACAGATGTGACAAGTGCAAACGGGCGCAAAGCCCTTACTTATTCAATTTGCAATAACGTTAATGGTTGCGTTAGATTAATGTGTAATATGTATGTAGCTGGATGGAAATATAAATTTAGCATGAAAGCAATTATAGCTTCATAGTCTGGCCGGAGATGCACTTAACCTAATCACATTATATATTACTAAGTGATATAAGATTATAAACAAGTAACAAATGTTTGTCATTTACTCAGTAAAGAAGTACGAATATACATATTTATTGTACGTTTAGCTCTTTCTTGGTCAAGAAATAAGACACATGTGATATCTACCCCATGCTCTTCGAGAGTTATCGTGAGAATGAAATACTGTATTTGAGCTTAATAAACACATCCAGTCAAGTTTTGCCAATTGTTTTTGCTATTTCTTACTATTATTACACACTAAGACAATTTTCATGTTTTTTTTTTCTTACCGCATAGGGTATAATTTCCACAAAGATGATTATTAATAAATTTTTTCATTTCACATACTACAAAAAAAAAATACGAAAAAAATATTTGAAAATCAGAATTTCAAAATGATTTCAAACGCCACTATTTTGCCGCCATCATCTGTGACGTCACGGGACAGTACAATAGTCAACTTGAACTTGCTTTTCCGTGTTTACATCCTGTGTTGCAAGTTATTGATTGAATCCTGGCTTCTGCATGGGATTTTATTTGACGATATAGAAAATAATGGTTATATAAATACTGTAGCAATGTGGACAAATAAATCTATAAAAACTCCAGAGCAACTATTTTTTATTGTTCAAAAACTGGCTCCAATTAGAAAGCAAAGGTGCAGTTATAAAGCGGGATGAAAGAAAAGTTATCTGAGGAAAAAGCCTTATATTGTTGTGAAGACCATTTTAACGTAAGTACCTCCTCATTTTCACAATAAATATTAGTGATATAAGGTTAAAATTCTTATCATACGTTATTAAGTTAGGTTGTAATGGTCAAGGTATGTTTATCTGTATATATTAAGCATTAACTGTTACATATTACTCTTCCAGTTTTTGTTCATTTTATTTCAGCACTTATGAACTCTGGATTATTACCAAAGAATGATGTCACGCTGTAGTGAGTACAATCTGTTACAAAAATATCATGACTGTTCGTATTTACGTTCAGTCACAGCGATATGGAGTTTTCTATGAAAGTTAAGAGCAAAGTGTTGAGTGATCACTCGCGAAATTTTAGCGAAAGTTACGCGTTTCATGAGGCAAGAGACTGAAGCCATTAGCGAAACAATTGATACATGTCCAAAAACATGTTACAATAACTGCAGGTGTTAGCATCCGCATTGTACAAAAAGTGGAAGTTAAGATGGAACAATGGCGAGAGAATCGTCGAAGAAAGAGCCAAGTTGAGTGTGCATGCTAATTTAGGCGACTTCGATCAAGGTGTTAATTAAATCGCTAATTATAAACTATAGACTGATTGACAAAAAAGTGCCAACTTTGCGTCGGCTTCACTAGTAGTTTGAGGAAGATAATGGTTACACCAGTTTTGTAGCAAACCAGAGAAGGGCACTGAGGACAAAAAAATTGTACTTAGTTAGAAAGAAACGAAAACTAACCATAAAAAGAATTAACAATTTTACTTGACTCAACTGCTTTTGATTGAGTTATAGTGCATTATGATGGAGAATTTTTAGCAGATGCTTCAAATTTGAATCTCAGTTCGCTATAAACTTAGAAAGTCGAATTTTGGTACATATATAGTAAGGTATTTATCGGTCCAACATACCTACCAGCTTTCATTAAAATAACTTTGTTATTTTTTTATATACAATTTTTTTTAAATCAAGTTTTTTTTTACAAAAACTGGCCCGATTGGGCTGGCTAACTAACTCGTCCGCAGTCTTAACAAAATGAAGTTATGAAGTTATGAAAAAAATGTTAACCAAAGGGAACCTAACACAGAGCCATGAGGTACCCGAAACCTCAATATGTAAGGTACTGGTGTATGACATATATAATACAAACTGCAATCCCTTACATAGATATGACAAAAAAGAGTTAAACAAGCTTACCCGAAAAGCTTAATCTTTCAAGATTGTATTTCTGAAGATTAATTACGTTTACAGTTTTCAATCATGTATAAATGAGGAGATTGAATAAACAAATTCTCTCATATCGATATTCATTCACATAGTGCACTAGTTGAGGTAAGACGTTTTTTACCTTAAAAAGCTTTCGAGAGGCTACTGAGCTCATTTGGTTTTAAGTAACTTAGAGCAACCCTGCCTATGATCAGCTCATACCTCTCTCGGCAAACCTCCTTTGTAGCCTACACCAGGTGCCAGGAGGCCTAGATAACCAATAGAAGTGCCGTGGTAAGAGTGAGTTTTAATCCGATAGAGCATATGTAGAATCAACATCACAACTTCTTGGTCACCTAGCGGGCAATCAGCATCGTTCTAGCACGATCCAATCCTCATAGATCGGCTAGGCTGTGGTCAGTAATCAACATCTCTTCCCTTCTTCTTTATCAAGTGACCAGTAAACATGGTTTTAGGAAAATACAATTTTCAGTGATTGGCTGGCCCGTTATCGGTAGTCAACATCAATTTCCTTCTTCGTCACCTAGCAGTCAGTGAAGTTCGTTCTAACAAGATCCAATATTCGGCTGCTTCGCCTATTGCTAAGGCAGCGTGCAAGCGGCATCAGGGGATTAATTCACGTACGTCACCTAGACGCGTGAACAACATTAGCCCCCTTGGAAGGCGTCTCAGGAACTTCCACGTGCTGGTTGAGGCAGCTACATCTTCTGCAAGTTCAGTTTCATTATATATTAAAACATGATTCGCCTCATTAAAATTACCATATTAAATGTGATGTGTTGATGCCACGTGTATTTTTTAAATTTCACAACGCAAGAAACTACTCATCTGGTCTTTCGGAAGGCACCTTAACAAATCAAGCAGCATAACTAAGATTTTATGACTTGAATGCGTAGTCAAAAGAGGTTTTCCATATAAGAGACACATTGTGTATATTGACTATAAAAACTATGATATAATTCGAATTTTAGAGCAGGCTACGTATCCGGGATTACTAATTTCATAGGACACCATTTAAATGAGCAATATATATATATATATATATATATATATATATATATATATATATATATATATATATATATATATATATATATATATATATATATATATATATATATATAAAGT
Organism: Tillus elongatus; assembly: GCA_964006375.1. Lineage (NCBI taxonomy): Eukaryota > Metazoa > Arthropoda > Insecta > Coleoptera > Cleridae > Tillus > Tillus elongatus. The sequence goes on from OZ023262.1 coordinate 70,813,104, forward strand.
CTCAGTATATTTTTGTTCGATTAAAACGTATCCTTGTTTACATTCCTTCATTTCATTTTAACAAGATATTACATCATCATCGAAATAAAACTCTTCAAGATCTAACATAAAGTAGAAAAAGAGATGCGGCGAAATAATTCTTTTGGTGCAGTGTAAATCCGGGTTTGATGACGTCGTTGATGGAAAAGCAAGCTCTGGTGTGAGAGGAAATCTTGATATGTTTGTCAGGTTTTATCGGATCAAGTGGGCCGGTGTTGGGGAGAAAAAGGCGAAGGGTGGTCTTGGGATGAGAGAACGGATAAGAGAGACACTGTGACCCAACAGCTTCGTGTCGCTGACGCAAGATAAGAAATGTAAAATGTACACTTCACGTCGAAAGCTCACCGGGCTTTATATAAACTCACCTAACACGTATCTCAGGGGGAACTGCTAGGTTTCCACACAAATTCGTCGGAAACTTTACGTGGATGCTTTAAGTCTGACCTCCATTCCGTCTCGTGTTTGTTATGCAGCAGTCGACTCGTTAAAATGTACTGTGAGTTTACAGTTTAGCACAAAAACAAATCGTTAATTTGTTAAATGTTGATTAACTGAATTAAATTTTTAGCTAAGCACATTAACTGCAGTATTTTAATTTTTCCCAAGAAAATGCATTACGTGACTATCTTTTTAATGTGTGTGTGTGTTTATTAGGTTGGCTTGGAACTTCACGTTCATTGGCCACATCTTTTTTAATAAAATAGTTAATGAAAAGCAAAGCGTAAATCTCGAAGACATTGTAAACTTGATTATTGTGCCAGAAGATGCTTTCGGAAACATGTCTACCAAGAAGGCATTCCAAAGTTTAGACGGAGGATTGATAAATTGAGGTTTTGTAATGTATAAGGTTGAATTAGCACAGCTCGCGAGGCGAGTAACCTCTAGAATTCGGACTAGGAGGTCACTGGTTTCGAACCCCTTATTTAGACAGTCCGATTTTTTCACTTGAATGTGGAAAGGACGGCTTCTGATGAGTCACGGGTGGGGTCCGTTGTCTATGTGTGTGTGTAAGCTCCCCCGTACAAGGCTAAGACTTCCGGGTGCAAAGTTTGTCTACTGAGGTGTTATTATTTTATTATAAACCTGAAAACCGGACTTTGGATAAGCAGGTTATAAGAGGAATATAAACTTTAGGAATGCGAATAATAATAACACCACAGTACACAAACTCCGCTCCCAGAAATCTTTGACCCGTGCAGGGAGCTTACACACACATATAGACAAAGAACATCATCCAAAACTCATCAGAAGCTGACCTTTTCACATTCGAGGAAAAATACCAATTATCTGATTCTAAAGGTTACTCACGAACTGAGCTACTCGGCCTGTGAAATATATAGAAAATAAATATAAAGAAAAATGCTAAGGACACTCCTTCAGGGCCCTACAACTTGGAAACGGCCCCACCTGAGCTCTGTCAAGGGACTGGTATCTCAGACACCACCACCAACAACAATAATAATAATCTTTATTACTCAAGATTGTACAAGATGTCAATACAAATGAGCCTTGTGACTTGTGCAGTAATTAGGCATAATTTTGTAAACGTCAAAACATATGACATTTCTTCTTTAGATCATACTTTTCAAATTTTTCATCAACAGTTCATTAATGTGCTTTTTCCAAGACAAGTACAATCAGTTATAATCCCAAAAAACTTAACATCATCACATTGAGGTAAAGAATTTCCTGAAGCAGTCCTCACTCGGAGACTTATGTCATCATCTTTACGAGTTCGCAAAAACAACACTAAATCAGTTTACACGGGTTCAAAACAAAGCCGTTTTATAACACCATTGCGGCATTATATGTAGGGATTTGGTTTTTATTTACGTTCAGTAATAAATATCACGACCAAATACTGCAAATGGGGTGACATCAGAAAAACGTCGTAAAAGAATCCAGTAAGTAGTCTGGCAAATCATTTATAAATAAAAGAAACAAAGCGGGTCCCAAAATGCTTCCTTGCAGCACTCCAGTTATAAAAAACTTGCGATTACAAAATTGTAACGATTATATTCGGTATCTGCAACAGTTATGTGGGGACTGAAACTTGTGCTGAGCGCTGATAAATAAGATTTGAAAAACCCAGATTTTTTTAAATTATTTTTTACCAAAGAATCGTTTTGGCAATAAATTTGGCTTTATCAGAAGAATAAAATTGATGAAGCCATTTTATTTGCGTAAGTATCGTACAAACAAATGTTAAATATGCTGTAAACTGAGTTCTCCAAGAAGTACTATATGGATACATGTTGATTTATTAAAATATTAAAAACTAGACACTTTTAGATTGTCAACACAAATTCTTGCGAGAGAAAGCATCCATACGTGAGACAAGGAGAACGTACAACATCGTGAGTTCAGTTGTTTGTAGATAAACGAGCCACATTTTCATCACAGATAATACTGAGGGTAAACAGGAGGCCGTTAGTTTTGTTAGTTCAGCAACTCAAATAATTTACCCAATAGAACTGCAGCCGGTAGTTTGCTCAGGGTTGTGCTCGCTGGTGAAACCAGGAGTGCGGGGTAAGGAGTGGCGGACCAGCGACGAGACAGAATGTGTACCGACCACGAAGTGTCAATATTTGGTCATATAGAATGACGGCTGTTATTAGGGCGCCTAGCGACGTGACTATGCCCTTTCAGGTTGCTTCTATTGCTCTCGTACTATGTTCGCTGTTCTCTGTTATGTTGTATTATATCTCCTGCCTGCACTCTACATCGATACACGTATCTAAAACCCCTGACAGCTATTTAATTTATAAATAGATTATACCCTGTGTTCCAAAAGTTATCTATAAAACAGGTAAAACTGTTATACGGTTTTGCAATTCGAAGAGTATAATAAAGAGAGTATTTGTAAATAATAAAGTCTCTGTAAAGGTGACATGATCCCAAATTTCATCAAAATAGATTTATTTTAGGAGATGCCTACTTGATTTTCTTGAGAAAAATAGTCAGATTGTGTGGACTAATAAAATAGAGAGAGAGAGAGGGAGAGAGAAAGAGAGAGAGAGAGGTCACCATCGGTGGGCAAGGGATGGCAGCCTTTGCGTGAGGGTAGGGTCACCGATGAGACGTATAGCTCTCTCCTGAATGGAGTAGCTGGTAACTGTGAACTGGGTTGGATGTGCTAAAGAGGAGGTCATTGATGTGGAGAGGAAACAAAATAGAGGTTAAAACTAAACCTTGAGGAACTCGTGCAGTAATTGGATACAGTTTAGAGGAATGGCCATCCACGACAACAGTTGTGCTCCGGTTGGAGAGAAAATTGCTGTCCAGGTACATGTTTTGGTGGTAGGCTATAGGCCGGAAGTTTATTAAGCAGCCCTGCGTGCCAGACCTTGTCAAATGGTTTGGATATGTCTAGAGCGACAATCTGGGATTCACAGTATAGTTCCATAGACTTGTTCCAAGCATGGGTGAAGGTCGGCAGATGATCTGCGCTGACGGAATCCATACTGCCTGTCGTGGATTAGACTGTGTTTTTCAAGAAATTGAGTATTTCGGAGTTTATATACTTTTCCATCACTTTAGAGGCAACTCAAAGGAGAGAAATAGGCCTGTCGTTGCTAGGAAGCGCTTTGGATCCTTTCTTGGGGACGGGTTGTACTCGAGCAGTTTTCCAGTTACGAGGGAATATACATCTAGTAAGATGTCTGAAACAGACGAGTCAGGACAGGAGCAAGTTCTGTTGCGCATTTCTTTAGAACAATTGCTGGGATCTCGTCAAGGTCAGATGCTTTCCTGGTATTAATAGAAAATAGCATCTTTCGTACCTTTTTAATGTATATGTATCACACCGATAACTCTAAAAATAATGAGCCTATCTTGATTAAATTTGGTGATTACCTTCCTTTTGCAAGTGGCTTGGAAAAGTTCATTAGCCAGAAAAATTGCACCAGGTTTTCACGGCAAATTTTGTGTTTTCTTGCTATAAAATATATATATATATATATATATATATATATATATATATATATATATATATATATATATATATCTCCGGAAATAACAAAGTAAGGGCAACCAAAGCAACCAAATGTACGCGGGTTTGTATTATAAATGGTGAAGCATTTACCAAAATTTATGTCTCTAAGTTTAAAGGCGGAAAAGTTATGGGCAGTTAAAGAAAAAAAATGCGTTTTCCTCAAAACGTCAAAGTCGCGATTTGAAATGTCAAAATTTTCAATGTTTGGGCGAAGAACGTGCAACAAATACGAATTGTGAAAAGAAAATGTTACAAGAAGAGTGTTCTGCGAACCCTTAAGTTTCAGCTTCAACCGTCATTGCCCTTCATTTTACTAAAATATTTACAAAACATTGATTTCAAATAGACCCTTTCTCTGATGGTTTGGCTGTCGGTTTAGTCGCTTAGTTAAGTTGATGCTTTCGCTGTATGTTTAGTTAACGGTCTATAATTTTTAGCTGATTTTCGTTATTGCATTTTTGCATATTTTTTCGAAATATCATGCATGTTTGTAAGAAAATAAATCTGGGCGCAGTAAGTGCGTTTTGGTAGCGAATTTTCATTAAATCCTTTATTAAATTTCAATAACTTAATTTGATATTAATGTAAGAAGTGTTGGCTAGGAAACTAAAATTTAAGTTTATTTTCGAAAAATTCTTGTACATTTTGAAACAATAAGTAATTTTGATAAAATACAGTACATTGTTTCTACTACATAGACTATACCGGTAATCAGATTGATGCCTGCTCACATTTGCTATTAAAAACATTTTTACATTTCCATAACGCACTTTTTTTTCCCTCAGGGCTCGTCCGCGGCTTGCCGCCCCGATAGCACCGCAACCCTTGGTTGATTGTGCATAGCCATAACGCACTTGCTGCGTCCAGACTTTTTACTTCTAACCTTTTCTCTTAAAAAGAAATCCCGAATATGTTTGAAATTTTAACTTTAAAGCTAGTGGTAGATTTAAAAACTTGGCAAAGAAAAGGTTGTAAATTACCTACAGCGGGTAGCTAGCTGGATTTCAGACAAGATTTCAATGTTTGTAATGTTTTGATCCAATAAACTGTGGAATAACACTTCGGTGGGATTAAATAAATAACCACAAAACCATATACTTTTACATTTATTAAAACCCCTGGATATATAGGGTACGTTTGATTCCTGTAATTAGTTCTTCGAATAATCTGGATTTATTCATACCGTGGCGAATGGTAATTTTTTATTTAATTGTTGTTAAAGGGTTTTTAATACCGGTTATTTTATTTTATTCTATGGTTTCGGCCGAGGGGGCTATCTTTGCCTTCTTTGGAGCAGATTCACCCGGAAAAATACATTGTTCTGAATTCGCTTATTTTCTGCCAGGTTTTAGCAACATACTGTACAATTAACATCAATCGAGGTTGTTGCATTGTATTTGAGCAAGTTGAATGTCTGCGCGCTACGCCCTCGTAGGGGCGTAAAGCCGTCGGTCCCGTGTCGATGCGGATCCCCCTTAGAGAAAGGCAGGAGTTCGGCAAAATTTCAGGATAGTAAGATGAAACTGCTCCCTGGCGTCGGTGATTGGCCATAGTAGCGGAAATAGACCGACGTTAAAGAAACAAAACACACACGCGTTTTATTAACAGTGAGGACTCGACGCAAAAACTCCTGCGAGTTTCGCCTAAAGAGGCCCATCATGTCGTGGACCTTTAACGATTTCCTCGGTAACCAAGTCTGCCGAGCGGCCTGGCCGTTTCTCATCAAAATCAGGTGTACGACCACGTTTAAATTCGTTGAGCCAATATGTCACAGTTGTCATAGATGACGAAGGGTTCCCATAGACAGCATCCAACTCCGATTTTATTTCTTCGCGTGTTTAAAAAGCGAATTACGGATCGATATTGTACTTTCTCAATTTTCGAGAAACACGAAATACGTGTGATATGACTGGATGCCAAATAAAAACAGAGCAATGGATCAGTCTAAAAGTTAGTATGCTGTCGTTTGACAGATGACAGTACACGACGGTAATGCCAACTTTCCTCAACAACGCCACCTGACTTCAAACACGAGTACTTATTGATAGACCCTCGTACATATAAAGACTATGTGATGCTTAAATTAGATGCGAAAAATATAATAATGTTTATAAGCACAATTTGGAGAATCCAATTCATCAGTTTATAGACCGGGCGATCGTTTCACTAACACAGTTAGCGTCATCAGAGGGATAAATAATTATTTATTGGGTTCTCCAATTTGTACCTATCAGCGTTTCTCACAGGTTCAAATCTTCACTCATTGAATAAGATTTATTGACCATGGCCATCATAAATACAATAGTAATTAAAACGGTTAAAAAACAAATTTCATAAACATTTTTTAATAGCTATGACTGTTTTAAAGTGTTCCGGTAGTTAACATGCATCATTGTTTTTTTTACTGTCGTGCAGAAACGACAATACAACCGTGTTAAAATAGGTGATTAAATAATAACAACCCAACAATCTCCTTTTGGCTTTTATAGCCGTCCTGATGTTTTATTCTATTATAGCCTTTGTATTACCAACATTGATACCCGTATCTGAAGCCCGTGACAGCCATTTATAAACGGATTATATAAATGTCGATTATTATAAGCCTGTGAGACATTTAATATAATGATGAATTTGTGAAATACTATAAGCGGATACAAGTTCATCGAATTACAATTTGTTGGTCATTTTCATAATACACACATTTGAATTAATGATATAAATATATATTTACTTATTTATCTATTTCTTTATTTGTTACTACCAATTACACAGTTTACGTACGTACAAGCTAATAAATCATATTAAAAAAATTGCCTGCTTAACTTTATAATTTTTCGGTTTAGAAAAAACTCAAATAACATGATTACTATTATCCTTCTTATCACAATACATTAAGAGTAAAGACATAAATCTGTAACTATTTATAAGTTAATAATAAAATTACAATAGCTAAATCGCATATCAGGAACAAGAAAGAGAAAGTCTGGACGCTGCAAGTGCGTTATGGTAGCGAATCTTCATAAAAATGTTTGTAATAGCAAATATGTCTTTTAAAAAAGCAGGCATCAAATTTGGTTAGAAGAAACAATGTACCATATTTTATCAAAATAACTTTGTTTAAAAATGTATAAAAATTTTCCGAAAATAAACATAAAAGGTGCTCGAAAAAACTGGTTTCCGCGCCAGCGAACCTTAGGTTAAATAGCAAACTAAGCTATTGAAGTTTGAGGAATCTTTTGAAAATGTGTTACCATAACTCACTTGCAACGTCCCGATTTTATTTTCTTGCAAACATGCCTTATATTTCGATGCAAAATGCAACAATATAAGGTGTGTCACCAAGGACTTATGGGCCAGCCAAATACTTTTATAAGATATAGCTCAAGACACCCTATAATTAACGTGTACAACTTTTTCTCGTATCTTGTAGAATAACGGATATGTTTAGCTTTACTGTACAAAAATTCACTAAAAACTATAGCCCGTTAAACGATAAACTAAAACTACTGCCAAAGAATTAGAGAAATGGTCTATTTGAAATTTACTTTCTGGAAAGATTTTAGTCAAATGAAGGACAATCGCGGTTGAAGCTCAAACTTAAGGGTTTGTAAAACACTCTTCTTGCTATGTTTTCTCTGCATACCCCAAATTCCTTTCAGGTTCTTTGCCTAAATCTTTCCAATTTTGACGTTACAAATAGCGACTTTAACGTTTTACGAGGAAAATCCCATCCCGACTTTTGAATTTTGAAAAAATTTCTTCAAATGAGCGCGAACTAGCCCCCCTAGAACCCATATCCAGGGTCAGTTTCAATTATATATATATATATATATATATATATATATATATATATATATATATATATATATATATATATATATATAATAAAGAGCCGATTTTGATAAAATTTGGTAAATACCTTACTTTTGCAAGTGACTTGGATAAGTTCGTTAGCCAGGTAAATCGTTTGAGGTTTTCCCTGGAAATTTTGTGTTCTCTTTCGAAAAAAAATACCAAAATTCAGATCTCTATATTAAAAGACAAAAAAGTTAGAAGTAAATTAATTTTTTATTAATTAAATCTAAGAAATTTAAAACGTCAAAATTGATAATTCTGTTAGGAGTACGAATCTGAGTGAAAATTCGACACTAAATTACTAACAAGCTCCTAGATCTGTGTCTAAGTCGTTATTTTGCTTCATTTCGTTAAAATATGAACAAAAAAGCCATTGCAAATAAAAATTGTTTGGTGTAAATAGTAGATGTTAGACCATTGACATACTACCGGAGATACCTGCTAGTACACACATATCGTATGTGAATTTATATAATATTACTTCATGTGAACAATATTCGCAGCTATATATTATGTTCTCAAAATAATTAAAAAGTTCAGTAAAGTGCCTTTTACGTCCAGATCGTGGTAAAAAGGGTCAAAACATTGACATTTTTTTCGTTAAAACTCGAGTAATATAACGTTTTAGAGTTTATTAGAAAATTTTCAATTTCATACAACATCTGGTATTCTGTCCTAAAATTAAATTAGGGGTTGAATTTATGGGGGTGGAATATCGGTGACAGAAATTTCGAATTTTGTTTGCTGAAACGGGGTAAACAGTCTTAAAACATACAGAAAACTTGATTTTGGAACGAAATTGTGTTATCTGTGTGTCGATCGATTTGTCGGCCTGTATGTCTGTCTGTTAGTAGGCGCAATACCTTTCGTACGAATTGAGATATCATCTTCAAATTTGGTATACAGTGAGCACCCGACAAACGAACGGTTCAGATTGTTTTTGGTAAAAATCGCTCCAAGCGGTAGGAGATGAATGGGGGGTGATTTGGTGAAAATTAGTAGTTTTTTTGTTAAAACTCGAGTAATATAACGTTTTAAAAGTTTATGGGTACAGGAATACAAATATTTCCTTTGTGCTCAAGTCATGGTCCCTAAATTCATTTCATTAGAATGTCTTTCTGAAGAGAATACATTATCACAGCTATAGTAACCATCTCAAGTATTCGTTTTACTTCGCCTTAACGGGACAGGCAATGTGCCACGCAATTTGACATGAGTGTATAAACAACTCTAAATATTTTATTCTGTGAAGCTTACGTGTCAGTGTTAACCTTACAGTCTGGTACCACTAATTGCCTGTCTCTGTCTAATCAACTTATTTGCCTCACTGTGTCGCTAACCTCCCTCTTTTCTGCAGACGATACTCACATGCCACATGTGTTACAATGCAAACATGGATCGTCGGCATACCTCTCGCTTAAAAGTACCTTAAGCTTTATTTGACAATAGCGTGTATGTTTTTTATTGTTCTACCTATGCCTCATAAAAGTATACCATCTAGATTTATGTTATATTATATATATATATATATATATATATATATATATATATATATATATATATATATATATATATATATATATATATATATATACACATACATACACTTATCTTTGCAAGTTGCGACCGATATCTTCTACAATCACCGGTTCAATAACTCTTAATATAAAAACATATAAAACCTATATCAGAGACACACATATATACGCTGTCAAATCGAAAGGGAATCTGTCGAGGCAAGATATAAAGCGCATTCGTTGAAAATCGATTTACTGCACTCCTGAATTGCTGTGCGGGACAAATCTACTGGGATATTGTGTCAGCTTTTTGTACATCCTGGATTCCCTATTCAAGTCTCTCTACTCAAAACCTCCCTAGAGGTTTGTCATACACCTAAAGCAATTTCACTAGGATGTTACAAAACATGCACTGTAGCAGAAGAGAACTTTACTGAATCTGAAGATATTTCGAATCGAAGGGAATTGCCTATACACGCTCTACAGAAATGATATTATTTATCAATAACCTGTAAAGGTTCTCGATCATGTGAGTTTTTATTGATAAAGATATGTTGGATATATTTTTTTCAACAACAGATTTTAGAAAGGCTTTGTTGTGTTGTGACACTTTTTATCTCTGTTCCCAATATTCTATTGATCTTCCTACCTCTTTCCGCAAACCTAAGTGAACAAAAAAAAAGAAAAAAAATTCTGGACGCAGCAAGTGCGTTATGGTAGTGAATTTTCATTAAAATGTTTTTATTGCAAATATGTGTTTTCTTTTTATTTAAGAAAGCAGGCATCAATTTTGGTTAGCAGTATAACCTATATAGTAAAAACAATGTGCCATGTTTCATAAAAATAACTTTATTGTGTGAAAATGTACAAAAATTTCCAAAAGTAGACTTAAAGTGTTCCTGGAAAAATTTGTTTCTTGGTCAACCTTATAGGTTAATAGCAAAGTGGGCTATTCAAATATGAAGCATTTGATCAAAATTCGCTACCATAACGCACTTGCTGCATCCAGAATTTCTTTTCTTACAAACATGCATTATATTTCGATGGAAAATGCAATAACATAAGGTGTGTTTGATTTAAAAAAAAAATTCGAAAATAAACTTAAAATGTTCCCGAAAAAACTAGTTTCCTGGCCAACGAACCTTATAGGTTAATAGCAAATTGAGGCATTCAATAAAAACTCGCTACCATAACGCACTTGCTGAGTCCAGAATTTATTTTCTTACAAACATGCATTATAATTTCGTGGTCTAAATTCCATACATTTATGGCTGGCTCAGAACTGACACTGATAGGGGGAATCCGTCTGTGTAATTAAAAGAAAACATTGTTTACTCTATTTCAACTGAACAGATTTTCCTGGTTAACGAACTTATCCAAGATACTTGCAAAAGGAAGGTACTCACCAAATTTGATCAAAATCGGCTCATTATTTTTTGAGTTATCGGTGTGATATATATATATATATATATATATATATATATATATATATATATATATATATATATATATATATATATATATAAATTGAAACCGACCCCAGATATGGGTTCTCGGGGGCCTAATTAGAGCTAATTTGAAGGAATTTTTCAAAATTCAAAAGTCGAGATCTCCTCATTAGTGAATTTTTTTAAGAAAATTCACTAAAAAAAAGAAATACTAACACTTCCACGATGCAGCGGCCACTTAAATTCCAAACTTTGTGATAACTCTTACAGAATATAGTTTCGTTTTCGTAACAACCACTAATTACAAGTTTGATCACAGCCTACCACGTTGCGTTTATTGTTTAAATGTAATTACTACTTTTCTTCTGCTATTACTACTAGTACAGGGTATACAGCAGAACTAAAAATAAAATTCCCCGACATTTCCAAGCCCCTCAAGTAAATTTTTCATTATACTCAAAATAAAAGACACACATGTCTGAATACTTTATTAATGAACAAAATAATAAAAAAATTCGGGACGCAGCAAGTGCGTTATAATAGTGAATTTTCGTAAGAATTTTACACTATTGGTACGGCATATTACTAAAAGTAATACTTTTAATTTAAACAGACGGCCAAGATTGGGTTTAGAGGTCCTAATACAAGATCATTTAATACATTTCTTTCTTTCTATTATCATAAAAAAATATTCAAATTTTGTTTAGAACCTCGGTGGTTCAAGGGTAAGAACGTGTGCCTCTGAACCGAAGGGTACTGGATTCGATCCCAGGGTACTCCTTTCACTTTTTCAGTACAAACTGTAACATTAACATCAACCGAGGTTCTGGCATTGTAATTGAGCAAAGTCGTCGGTCCCGTGTCCATGCGATGTTGGGCACGTTAAAGATCCCTACTCTCCTTACAGAAAGGCTGGGGTTCAACAAAATTTCCAGGCTAGTGAGGTGAAACTGGTCTCTGGCGTCGGTGATTGGCCATAGTCGCGGAAATAGGCCGACGTTAAAGAAACAAAAGACACCAAACACACACATTCAAATCTTGTGTTCTCGCTCCTTTTAAGAAAAAACTTTGAATGCCGAAAACTCAATTTTCTATGACGCTAGAAAATTAAAGTTTGGCGAATCTAGGTACTGTAAGTCTATTTAAAAGAAAGTTGTATTACACATTTCATTAAAGTTACAAAAGCTTATCATAAGGAAACTTGATTAATACCCAAGAAGTCAATTCCTTACTCAAATAACTTACATACTTGAACAATTAATCAACGAATATTAACCTTAATACTCCTATTCCTTGAGTTCCGTACAGTCATTTACTATTTAGTCTCAAAACAGAACTGTCAAACGATGACAAATAAACAAAACACGTTATTTAGTTGTTATATCTATTTCAATGATAATCATATACTACTTAACCCCAAAACAGAACTACCAAAACTTAATAAAAATTTTGGTATATAATTTACTTTTTATATCGAAAACCTACCTACCAAATTTGATTACCATAGCTTTTTTATTTTTTAAATAAAATTTTTTTCGAAAGTAAACTAAAAATTTCCCCGGAAAACCCGGTCCGATTTTCATGGCTAACGAACTTATCCAAGCCACTTACAAAAGGAAGGTACATGCCAAACTTGATCAAAATCGGCCCATTATCTTTTGAATTATCGGTGTGATACATACATACATACATACAACCTTTATGATCATGGTTAAAGTTGACGTAAAAATATTGAAAGATTGGGCATTTGTATATGGCGCATGTAAATAATATCTAATAATGTTTTTACAGAATTTTCATTAAAAAAATTTACTTTTAGAGAGGTAACGACTTTAGAATTTTCAAAACTCGTTTTAAATGAGCGCGTAATAGAGCTATATATATATATATATATATATATATATATATATATATATATATATATATATATATATATATATATATATATATATATACAACATGGTTTCCGAAGCTTCTACGCCACCTAGAGACTTCTGGCTTGTTTTATCACACTGGAAAATTCTTTCCCGAGGACAAGTTCGTTGGCCAGTTCTAAAAGTCAAGTATTTCCGTGAAAAGTTGCAATATTTTTTCTCGAAAATCCTATGTATTATGTATCAGATCAAGGAAATTAAGCATATTTATGTTTTTGATTATGTACGAGTTTTAAAAAAGTTTTTTGTTCGTAATATTACATGAATTTTCTTTAAAAAAAATAACTAATGGGGATATCCCGACTTTTTAATTTTGAAAAAAAAAATTTAATGAGCGCGAGCTAGGACCCCTAGAACCCATATCCAGTTTCAATATATATATATATATATATATATATATATATATATATATATATATATATATATATATATATATATATATATATATATATATATATATATATAGGGTTAGTAAAAAGTCCTGGAACGGTCGAATATCTCTGTTATTAATGATATATGAATTTTTTTGGGTTTTTGTAATGACGAATGGTCACAAATAAGCCTTTTTTTTATAACACATTCACGCTTTTCTCACTTTGTGTTTAATAGGAAATGACTCCAACTATTTTTTTTAAATGAGACACCTTATATTATTTACCATTTTCGGATGCAGGATAAAAAACTACATACTAAAACATCAACATGTTTTTTGTAATTGATAACACTACAAAAAATGAATAAATGATAACGTAAAATCAAGATCTGCATACCTATTTAAATGTACTGGTGTCAATAAAGCAGACAATTCGGGTGCTGCATTGACATTGTCACCTATTAATTGTAGTCGTTCTGTTGCTTTAACTTGTGCAATGAAAAATTTTCAAAATGGCAGTGAAACTCACAGAATCTGAGCTCATTGATGATACACGAATACGGTGATCGTCAACGATCGTTCGCACTTTATTTAATACTGTTCATTTGGATAGGCAAATTAGTAAAGCGCTTCGGGTTTCATATATATATATATATATATATATATATATATATATATATATATATATATATATATATATATATATATATATATATATATATATAATATGAAACCCGAAGCGCTTTACTAATTTGCCTATATGTCTATTTCGCGCTAATTTAAAACAATTTTTGAAAATTCGAATGTCGTTACCTAACGGTATTGTTTACATGCGCCATATACAAATGCCCAATATTTTTACGTCAACTTTTACCATGATCATAAAGGTCAAATTAGCAAATTAGAACAAACACATCTACAGCACAGTTCTAGTCGGCCAATAGCTAGAATGCATTTTGCATTTTTTTCATTCAAGGAAGAACATTCCATGTCAATGACACATGTCTGAGATAGAGAAAGAAGACCCTATATATATCGGCGCATTATTTGACATGGGCTCCGTTCATCGACGGTTTTAATTGACATACCAGGAAAACACTATTTACGTGAAAAAATTCATATAACATATATGAAATCAAGATAAAAAAGAGAAGCGGCTGGTGACGGAATTTTACAAATACACAATTTCCAGGTCTACTGAATGATTTCCATGACATTTAAGTAAAATCACAAATTTCCCTGCTATTTTAGGAGATATTTTAAATTCCCCGATTTTACACATCGCTGGGTACCCTTCAATAATACTACAGTCACGCATTCCGACATACATTTTCCGTTTCATACACATTCGTACTATTACGCAAACGCCTGAGATCTGTCTACCTTAATTATCGCCCATAGCACCCAACGTAACTTTCCTGGGTATTTCACATACCCTGTATAAACTTTACTTGTCATTCTATAATTATCAGTTAGTTCTATGTGACCAACCATCTACGAACTTCTCTCACATCTCATTTCTCCATATTGTACCTCAAAAATAACTTCCAGCATTTTCGCACACCCTATTTTTTTCCGCCTTTAAGAAACAATTTCCATGGTCCTACGGTGATTATCTTAAATCCAACAGCCTCTTAGTATGCTATCACTAATTTATGGTAATCCCTTAACCGATAAAAACGCTGCAAAATCTTCCGACTCCATAATGTTTCCGAGCAAGGTTTGTAACATATTAAAGGAATAAGGAACCTGGTATAAAATTTGACGTTTCGAGCATACATTACCCGATAAAAGAGTAATACGCTTTATATTACGTTAGAACCGGGCTAGACGATAAAATTTTATACGGCACTTGTCAGGCACAAGGCAAGCAGCAGACTCGTAATAACATTTCTGTATAAATGCAAATATACGAGAGATGCAATCGCAGTTTCTAGCAAACACCGCCATCGCCTGGAAATATTCAATTTGCGTGATGCAGCTCATGTCTCTGATGTAGTAGCGCTGCAATAAAGCACTAAAGCACCGGGTTACGTGCACTTAGTTGAAGGCGTTTTAATTTCTGTTCGCAGTTGGCACGATTAACCCAACCCTTACCGCTTCTGACATCAACCCTACCCCACTCCTGACATTATACTAACCCTTATTTCCACTTCTGATCTATCGCGCCATCAGAAAACAGAAAGTAAGTCACTGCACAGACCAGTTATTCATCAAATGCGCTGTTTGATAAGCGACACGCGAATTTCTCTTTAGATGGGCTTTTTGATAATTTTATTGTGATTTATTAAACTTCCTGTTAAATTATAACGTCATGTTATCGTGCAAGTTATGTTAATTTATGCCAGGGGATGCGGACGAATAATTAGTTAGCTTACACAAAGTTGTAAACGATATAAATCATAACACTTAAGTAACCGAGCTGGAAACCATTACATTTACAGATTTACACGTACTCAATCACTTAGGTACCTTACACCATGAAAATAAATTCAATTTTAATAATTATCAGACCAGAATCTTAAATATGATACAGTACAATTTATTTATTATCTTTAATAATAAATCGGACAATGGGCTAATGGATAATTATCCGCAGCCAAAAAAAGCGCGAACAACAACAACATCTTTAATAAATTATGAGTTAAAAATTATTTGAATAACAAGCTTCTATTATTTCGGCATACTAAAACGAAAAAAAAAATTAATCTTAATTATTGAATTTGTGAAAGCGCCACCTAGCCTACTATATTTCAATCGTAAAGACCTTTCGTTTGATACCAATATCAAGAAAGTTGCTAGGACATAAATGTTCAGTCATCTTACGTCAGCCGCCATCTTTAATTGACGTAAGCTCTACCTGACCCACTGTGTTTTACTCGTAAAGCCCTTTATTTTGATATCAATGTCAAGGAGATTGTGAAGAAAAATATATTCAGCTATTTTGCTTTCGTGGATATATTGAAATCATCAAACGGTCACAAACTTACCGTATTTTACTCGTAAAGCCCTTTCATCCGATACCCATACCAAGTGTGTAACCGAGAAGGAAATATTCCGCCATCTTACGTCGACTCCATTTTAAATCCATGATAGTTTTAGCTAGCTTCCTGTATTTCACTAGTGAAGTTCTGTCATTTGATACCCATATTAAGGGGGTTATTGAGAAATAAATATTCCATATCTTGCGTATGCTCTAATTTAAATTCATGAAAGCGTACCTAGCCTATTCTATTTTACTCGTTAAGCCCTTTCATTTGATACCCATGCCAAGAGGATTTGGAGAAAATTACGCCATCTTGGAACGTCAGGCATGTTGAATTTATGATAATTACAGTTAAGCGGTGTTGTATTGTCACCTAACTCATACACGTATTAAATTTCAGCCCAATCCGATAAGTGGAACTGGTGCAACATTGAGAAAAATTCATGTACACGATAGAAAACATTATTTAATAAAAAGTTTTTTTATATCCTTTTTAGCTGGCCTAATATCCATAATCGTTTGAAATATGGTGGCAAGTTGTATAACTTAAGTCCAGTATACATATAGAAATACTGAAAACTTGTCAAGCGATGATGTGGTATGGTGAATTTGTCATTATGTCTCGTCTTGTGACCGTAAAGATCTGAGTGCCTAACAAACTGATCATGATGACCATGGAAATAACACAAACAGGAAAGAACAGGATGGTAAATATTCTCTATCCCGGTTTCGTCCTATTTTGGACTTCACCGCTTTATACAGCGGCGTCTTAAGGCCGTTGGACATATGTATGGCATACTGAAGAGTCCAAAATAGGTAGAGATTAAACGATGTCTCCTGCTATACATCTTACCGCAAGTTCCGGAAGCATTGAAGTGATGTTATTCAAATGTTATTCAACGCCCGTTGTTGTATTTGTCAGGGGAGTGGTTGTTTTCGCTACTTTTATTCCCACAGATTACTTACTGCTGTACTGTGTGTACGTGAAAGTTGCTACGGAAGCCTAGAACCGTCGAAAAAGCAGAAATGGAATTTGCGCTATTTTCCTCTGAATATATATATATATATATATATATATATATATATATATATATATATATATATATATATATATATATATATATATATATATGTGTGTGTGTGTGTGTGTGTGTGTGTGTGTGTGTATCAAACCGATAACTGAAAAAATAATGTTCCAATATTGATCAAATTTGGCAGATACCTGCCTTTTGTGAGTGACTTGGATAACTTAGTTAATAAAGAAAATGTTGGGTTTCCTTCCAGAAAAGGTTTGTATCTCGGGAAATAACAAAGCTATATCAACCAAATTTGGTAGGCAGGTTTCTATATAAAAAGTATACTATATGTCGAAATTTGGATCTTAAGTTGAAAAAAGAAAAATTATAAGCATTTAATTTTAAAAAAAATTGAGTGCCACTGGAAGTAAGAGATAAATATTGTGTGGTTAAGAAAACCTATTAAATATTAGAAGATTATTTTTTCTTGGCACAAAATGGTCCAGAGGTACAAAAAAAATTACTATCAAAATTGTAGAGTTTTACCCGACATGCTTGTTTTCTTCTCTGCATCCGCTTGCGCTTCTTAGTGAATTTTCTTAGAAAAATTACACTAATGTGGAGATCCCGACTTTTGAATTTGGAAAAAAATTCAAATGAGCGCTAACTAGGACTCCTAGAACCCATCCCCGGGGTCAGTTTCAATTATATATATATATATATATATATATATATATATATATATATATATATATATATATATATATATATATATATATATATATATATATATATATATATATACATATATATATGATATTTGATTACATTTGGCATGCACCCTCCTCTTGTAAGTAGCCACGAAAATGGAACCAGGTTTTCCGGGAAAATTTTGGGTCTCCTTTCGGAAAAAATTTTTATCACCAAAAATAAAAAAGCTATGGTAATCAAATTTGATACACAAGTTTATGACAATAAAAGGAAACTATTTGCCATAATTTAGATTTCTACTTTGCAGGAAAAAAAAGTTATAAAAATATATTTGTGCAGATCATTTCTATGAAAATTCACTACCATAACGCACTTGCTGCGTCCAGACTTTTTACGGCATCGTCAGGCAAATAACATTTCCATTATGAAGCAACCCAAAACATCTCTACGGTGGTATTTGGCTCTGATTTTGTTCATTTTTTTTTAAAATATCTTTTATAAATATTTTTTAATTTAAAATATCTTGCAATTTTCTTACAAAAACCTATTTTTTTAGTTTTTTAGCCAAATTAAGAAATTATCCCGTAAACAAAAAATGTTTTAGAGAATTTCCGTGAAAAATATTTTATCGAATTTTTAAGTAAAATTTGTTAAGGCAATTTTTTTGTATAAATAGTCTTTTTTTTAGCAAATTGTGCAAAATGTTTAGTGGCTTTTTGCCAAATTTTTTTTAACACATTTCAATGGATTTTTTTTCTAATTTTCGCGGAAAACACTACGTAAATCATAACACACTTGCTGCGTCCAGACTTTTTTCCAGTTAGGTTTTCAGCCATGTTGCCAAATGCACAAATATTATACATTTTTAAGAGACTCCAAACAACGGTAAGCATCTTAGTAGAAATATATTCTTGGCATCGAAGATATATACCGATTCTTCAGAAGCGGCTACACAAACCTAGACATGAGTATATGGGTTTAAGAATGGTTTTATCTGATTTTGAAGTTTCCACCTGATGCTTTTTTAGTAACGCTACAAAAAATTTTGGCGTCACAAGTGGGTTATGGTAACGACTTTACATGCTTTTTTTCAAACACTAAAACCTAAATTTCCGTTAATCTACAAACTTAGTATATGGAATAGTCTCTATAAAGGCAAAACTTGTGTCAAATTTCATCTAAGAGCTTCTCATTCCTAGAGAATTGAATTGAATTTTTCCGGAAATTGGGCTGCAAGGTTCTTGCTTCAGTTTTCTGAGACAAACATGGGACAATTCTGCTACATTTTCTGGAACAATGTAGAATTGTCTAAAGATCATACTACGCTAGGAAATTACGAAAAAATTAGCCAAGGATGTGCTCTTTTTTACGACATTGCCCCTTGTTTACAGAATGTTGATTGCACTGCAAAGAATTGATTAGAATTGGTTTTGAATCGGATGACCCTCCCCCCTATTCTCCGGATTTAGCACATGACCCACCTCCCTATTTTCCGGATTTAGCACCGTGAGAATATTATTTATTCCCAGACTGAAAAAGAAATTCGAAAGGTAAATTGAGTTTTGACAAACAACGATGTCATATGTGTCGTTGAGTAGTGGTTTGAAGAGCAAGACAAAAACTTTTTTAAGGTTCAGAATTGCTTTATGAACATTGTGCTAAATGTGCAATTCTTGAAGGGCGTTATGTTAAATAAACATTTTTTTTCAAAAATTAATGGGTTTTCTACTGTGGGCGCAATACTTTTCAGTACCTCCCCGTACTGGTTAATTTTTTCCAGGAAAATTTGCTGAAACAATTGTATGTACAAAGCGCACCCATTTATTGTACACTTCCTTCATAGTTTATCTGGTAAGATCTACACTCAAAATACCGGACTGCTTTTAAAGAGCCCATATAAGGAAACAAAATATGATCAAGCTTTAATGGCAACATTACAATACTTTTTCTTGGCAAAACACAGATAAAATCTATTAATCTCTACCTTACTTTGTGTTCACATTGTAATAAAATCTGTCGTTCTGTCTCTCCAAATGAGAAAGGAAGTCCAATTGAGATTTTAATCACTTCTGCTTAAGTTTACACCGCGAGCTAGTCTATAATTGGCTGCCGTTGTCTAATTATCATTCGACTCTGGTAAAACGACTTCGAGCTGCCGCCTTTGTAAAGCCTGTACAATTTTTTCCTCGTCAAAGATCAATGTTCCATTCGAGTAACACAAACTAGTTAGTCGCTTCCATGTAATGAATGACAAACTGAGTAATTTATATACAGGTCCTCGTTGTTTCTCATAGACGCGACTCTTTAATTAAATTAACGCCATAAATTTTAAAGCATACTTTTTAAGGAATTGTACAAAGAAAGAAGGTATTCTGACAGTCTTGAGCAACGTTTAATTTTTATAGGTTTCTACCAGTCAGTATGTTAGCAAGCATGTTACTTTCCCTCTTCTTTATTATTCTTTGGCTTATTATTGACTTAAAGAAAAATTAATAAAAAATACTAATCAGAATTACCTTAGTTTTTCATTATCCTAGACACCGCATTTTTGGTACATGGAACAGTGTCTATGGTAACTTACATGCCAAATTTTATTCAGATGCTTCTCTTGTTTTTGGAGATAGAACTTGAATTTCCCCGGAAAAAACTGCCTAATGAACTTATCCAGACTATTAAGAAAAGAAAGACGCTGCCAAGTTTAATTAAATCCATTAATTATATTTGGAGCTATCATAGTATAAATCTGACCCCGGATATAGATTCTATAGGCCCCAGATCCCGCTTGTTATAACATATTTTTTTGGAAACTTGTGTTCTCCTCATAGTAGATTTTTTTTTTTTAAGGAAACTCGGTAAAATACTTCAGTACCCTGATTAATATCGATTAAGAATTTATTACAATCAGGTACTCTACATTCCAAATAATTATTCGAGGTTTTATTCTTTCAAAGGTGTAACAAAATTTTGATACAAGGGAAGGCTTAAAAATGAATGCTTCTGAGGTAAAAGTGGTACTGTACGCTGATGATGCAGTAATATTAGTGGATTTTTATTTTTTAAAAATCACTAATAGAGAGGTATCGATGGTGAGACTTTAAAATTTTTTTTCAAATGAGCGCGAATTAGGACCCCTAGAACCCATATCCGGGGTCAGTTTCAATTTTTATATGTTTATATATATATATATATATATATATATATATATATATATATATATATATATATATATATATATATATATATAATATATAATATATATATATATATATATATATATATATATATAATATATAATATATATAATATATATATATATATATATATATATATATATATATATATATATATATATATATATATATATATATATATATATATGTATCCGTCTGATAACTCAAAAAATAATTAACCGATTTCGATGAAACTAGGCAAGTGCCTTTCCTTTATTAATGGCTTGGATGAGTTCGTTGTCCAGGAAAATCGGACGGGGTTTTCCGGGAAAATTTTGAGTTTTCTTTCAAAAAAAATTTTGTTCTCTGAAAATTTCGATAAAATTTGGTCTACATATTGCTTTGGAACAGACCTAACTATGTGCGAAAATTCAGCTTTCTAGGGTTACAGAAAATTGAGCTATTCAAATTTGAAACATTTATGTTTAAATCACCGCTTATATGAGATCAAGTACGTGGTTGCCGTTGGTTAGTCAATGACAGATGCTATTATTGTCATTGACTCATGAAATTCATTGTTAAGATTCAGAGAAATGTCAATAATACTGAATTCATTGATTGTTAATCATTGGCAGCATTTACGATTATATATAACCCTATTGTAATTTATCATCATTTATCACCTCTGTAGTATAATTATTTTTTCCTTATAACTCGCATCATTTTTAGTCAATTGTTGTTATTAATAGTCAATAGTTTCTTCCCAAAATTTGCTCTTGCTGAACACACATGGCTTCCATTGACTTCTGCTTCTGCCGCTGTTACAGTCTTAACTCTTAACATGTCGCTTTGCTTACGCTTACTGCTATACTATTAGTGAATTTTTTATTAATGGCTCGGATGAGTTCGTTAGTCAGGAAAATTGGATAAGGTTCTCCAGGAAAATTTTGAGTTTTTCCTTACAACTCGCATCGTTTTTAGTCAATTGTTGTTATTAATAGTCAATAGTTTCTTCCCAAAATTTGCTCTTACCGAACACACATGGCTTCCATTGACTTCTGCTTCTGCCGCTGTTACAGTCTTAACTCTTAACATGTCGCTTTGCTTACGCTTACTGCTATACTATTAGTGAATTTTTTATTAATGGCTTGGATGAGTTCGTTAGTCAGGAAAATTGGATAAGGTTCTCCAGGAAAATTTTGAGTTTTATTTCAAAAAAAATCTATTTCTCCGAAAATTACAAAGCTATTTTAATGAAATTTGGTAGATATGTTGCCTTGTAAAAGACCTTACTACACACTAAAATTCAACTTTCTGCATTTTTAGAAAATTGAGTTATTCAAATTTTGAATTTTCATTTGAAAATTTTTTTTTCTGCGAAAATTACAGTTATTTTGATGAAATTTGGTGGATATGTTGCCCTGGGTAAGGCCTTTTTTTTTTTTGTTCCCTCAGGGCTCGTCCGCGGCCTTGCCGCCCCGATAGCACCGCAACCCTTGGTTGATTGTGCATACCCCTAGTCTTACTCCACCCATTCCAAAATCACTGTGCCTTGAACTAGTCTGCACAGCGATTGGTAGGGTGAAGTTTTATATTGCTCTGTCTCCGGTCTAGAGTGACCGTAGATCAGTTGTCTTTTCCGGTCCAGAGCTATACACTCGCACAAGATGTGCTGGGCTGATTCCTCCCCCTCGCCGCAGAGTCTGCATGCGAGGTCCCCTTCGAACCGCCCCATTTTATGTAGGTGTTTCTTGACGGCCATGTGTCCCGTCAAGAGACCTGTTGTGTTTCTGAGCTGTCCTCTGCTAAGGTTTAGCAGCTCCACAGCTCTCTTTGAACTGGGTCCGTCAATTATTGACTTCCCATGTCTGAGCCCTGGACAGTCCGCCCAGTACACCTTGTGTTGGTTTCTGACCCAGGACTTAATGGCTCCCCTGGCAGTGCTCTTTGACACGCCCAGAGCCGGTTCTGGTCCCATAAATGGTTCTGCTGACCCCCTCTTTGCGAGACTGTCAGCTTCTTCATTGCCTTTGACCCCCGAGTGACCCGGCACCCAGATGAGGGTCACCTCATTCTGCCCAGCCAGGTCGCTCGTCTCGTCTCGGCACTCACTCACCAGCCAGGAATTTACCCGTGGGCTACTTAGTGCCTTAAGGGCTGCCTGGCTGTCTGTGGCTATGAGGATCCGCTTGTTGGTGTAGCCCCTCCTCTTGTTCTCCCGCACACAGTGCAGGATGGCGTACATCTCGGCCTGAAACACCGTTGCATGGGCTCCGAGGGAAATACTGTGACTTACCCTCGGTCCTTCCGAGTAAACACCTGCCCCCGTCCCACGCTCCCCGCCAGATCCGTCCGTGAACCAGACGAGCGCGTCCCGTGGTATGCCCGGTGTCTCCTCCCGCCATGCCCCGCGATCAGGGATTTCCACTGTGAAGTTGTTTTCCCTGCACATTCGCGGGCTCGCGAAGTCTGACCTCATTTCAAGCATGGGTTCCTTCACGATCTCCTGAATTTTGCAGTGGCCCCTGAAGCCTGGGTTGATCTTCAGTCTACCATTGCAGGCTAGTCTGTATAGTCCTAGCCTGGCCTCTCCCATAATAACGAAGTGTAGGGGGGGTAGATCCAGCAACACCTCCATGGCGGCTGTTGGGGTTGAAGACATGGCCCCTGTGATGCCTAGGCAAGCCATCCTTTGGATCTTGCCTAGTTTTTGTTTGGCACTGGATTGTGTCACCTTAGGCCACCAGACCAGTGCCGCATATGTTAACGATGGTCTGACCACCCTTGTGTACAGCCAGTGGGCCATACTAGGTCTTAGTCCCCACGTTTTTCCATATAGCCGCCTAGTGACGGCTAAGGTCATGACTGCCTTACGCAGTATTTTTCCAATGTGACCATTCCAGGTTAGCTTAGAGTCCAATACGACCCCAAGATATTTTACCTCCCTGGCCATTGGAACGCTCCTACCGTATAGAGTGAGAGTTCTGTGGCTTTCACACTTCCTCCTCCTCGTAAACGGCACGACGGTTGCTTTCTCGGGGCTCACCCCGAGCCCTTGATCAACCGTCCACCCTTCCACCACTTTCAGTGCAGTCTGCATACGCTCCCACACTGCCTGTGTGACCTTTCCTCGGACTATGATGACAATGTCGTCCGCATAGCCCTGTACCTCATACCCCCCTCCCGAGAGCCCCCCCAGCAGGCCGTCCACGACTAGACACCAGAGCAAGGGAGACAGAACGCTCCCCTGAGGATACCCCGCCGCGACCCCCGCCAGCAGAGTCCCTCCCGCGAGTGAGGTGAACACCGCCCTGTCCCTGAGCATGGAACCGATCCACCTGCAGCAGGTCTCCTCTATTCCACGCTCCCGGGCAGCTGCCAGAACCGATCCGAACGAGGTGTTGCTAAAGGCCCCCTCTATGTCTAGGAAGGCCCCCAGCGCCACCTCCTTGTTCTCCAGCGTATTCTCCAGTTTCAGCACCAGTTGGTGCAGTGCTGTTTCTGTTGAGAATCCTGCTCTGTATGCATATTGTCCGCAGTGTAGAGGATATGCTTCCAGTACACCGCCCCTAATGTGCCGGTCGAGCAGTTTTTCCACTGTTTTCAGCAAGAAGGACATGAGACTTATTGGCCTCAGGGACTTTGCCTGGTCTGTTGGACGCCCAGGTTTAGGAATAAATACAACCCTGGCCAGTCTCCATGCCCTCGGAATGTACCCCAGAGCCAGGCTGGCCCTCATAATGAGGGTAAGCACCGGCGCCAGTATATCTATCCCCTGTTGGAGCATGATGGGCATTATTCCATCAAATCCCGGCGATTTGTATGGCTTAAAGCTGTTAATGGCCCATCTGATTTTGCTCCAGGTAACCACCTCTTTAGCGACTGTCCAGTCTACTCTAGATGCCCGCCTATAAGGCGCCTCTATTTCTGAGTGTTCCCAGTCCGGAGGTGATTGGTTTATTATGTTACAGCCGGGGAAGTGCGTCTGGAGTAAAATTTCCATAGTTTCCTCCCCCGAGCTTGTAAAGCCTCCCGTGGGTGTTCTAAGGGAGCCTATGTTAGTCTGAGGGCCCTTAGACAGGATCTTGTGTAGTCGAGCACTCTCGGACGTGTTTTCCACTTCTTCGCAGTGCCTCCTCCACGACTCCTTCTTGGCGTCCCTCAGTCTTTTGTTATAGGTCGATAGGGCCTGTCTATATTCATCCCATGCTCCCGACCTTTTGGCCGCGTTAAACAGCTTACGAACCTGCGTCCTCCTTTGCCTGAGGTCCTCGTTCCACCATGGGACGTTCCTGGTGGACACCCTCATTTTCAGGGGGCAATTGGCGTTATAGGCCGAGGTAATTGCGTCTCGCAATTGGACTGCTGCAATCTCGAGGTCTATTGAATCCCTTATGGCCCTCTCAACCCCCCGCAGTTCCACAGCTAGGTCTGCCCTGTAGGCTTCCCAGTCCGCCTTGCGGGGGTCCCGGTACCATACCGTTTCTCTTTCGACTTTGGCGATTTCAAACCGGATGTATCTGTGGTCTGAGCTACTCACTTCCCCAGACACAGCCCAGCTTTTAACAAAGTCACCCAGAAACTGGGTGGAAACTGTTAGGTCTAAAACTTCCTCACGCCGTGTTGTGACGAATGTCGGTTTATTACCTCTATTCAATATGTCTAAATTAAATTTCATAAAGAATTGTAAAAGTGCCTCACCCCTAGAGTTTGTGTCCGAGCTACCCCACAACTCATGGTGCGCATTCGCATCCATGCCGATGATGGTCTGCCATCCACCTGCTCTGCTACCCACCATCAGCTGCTCCAATTCGTTGGGTGGAGGAGGGTCCGTGCTGTCCCCTGGCAGATAGGCTGACGCGACAGTAATGTCCCTCAGCCCATCCGCTCCTCCACATCGGATTTTGATCGTTGCCAGGTCCCTGGAACAGAAATTCATTAGAGGGAGAAACTCTATCCCTTCCCTGACAAAAATGCAGGCCCTCGGATTCTCGCTGGACCTGCTGTAGATGAGCTTTCCATTAGCTCCGCCGAGTCCCTTGATCTCTCCTTTGTAGGAGTACGGTTCCTGGATGAGGGCCACATCCGTGTTCCTCAGAGCCATTAGTAGTCCGGCCGTGGCTGCCCTACTGTGTTGGAGGTTGACCTGAAGGAACCTAAGTCCCATTAACCCTTAATTGCTTCCCCAGTGGGCGGAAGCTAACCCTTCCCATGCCCCAGAATGCCTTGAAGGAGGTTCCTTCAAGGGCTCTGTAAGATGTCGGGTCGATCGAGAAGGCGAGCGTCTGTCCTTTCTCCTCTGCCTTCCTGCTTAGAACCGACCAGTGTTGCGTCCCCAGTTCAGGGTTCTGGATCTTAAGTCTGCTGATCACCGTCTCCTGCGGGACGGTGTCAGGGATCCGTACGAGGACCTTGCGTCTCTTTGGGAGTTCCTTGGGCTCGACGGCTGTCAAGTCCGCCCCCTCCCAAATCTGACCGAGGCCCCCGATCGTTTTCCGCAGCCAGTCCCGCGACTGCGGGCCGGCACAGGTTATCCAGAGGATGCCCCCCGTCAGGCGCGTCCGGTGGAACTGAGGCGGGCTCTCCCCTTCCTGAAGAGAGTCCACTGCAGCTACCACCGCAGCCTGGATCAGGTCCGCCTTCCCCTGGTCTAGCGTGACCTCAGGATGGCGTCTGTCAATCACCGCCATCCCGAGGCCCTCCGCAGCCTCCCTGTAAGAGCCAGTCTGCGCCGGTGTTCCGGCCTTAGTTCCTTTGGGAGGTCTGTCTGTAGTAGGCGTGCTAGAGCCAGAGCGCGGCGTCTTCCGACTCGCACTCTCCTCTTGCGCCTTTACAGGCACCCTGGCCCTTTTGGAACGTCTGTCTGTAGTGGGCGTGCTAGAGTTCGAGCGCGTCCTCTTCTGACCCGCACTCCCCTCTTGCGCCTTTACAGGTTTCTCGACCGTCCAGGTCCCGGCCGCCATTTTTTGCGCCCTCCGGAGCTTCTTTCTTTGCGCCCCGGAAAGACGCTTGGACTGCCGGGGCAGTCCCTCTACTCTAACAGTAGAGTCCTCACTGGTGGAGGGGCCCCCGGAGTCCGCGGAGCTCGCCGCCCTCCGGTGGGACCCAGCCTCCAGCTTGGGTGTCGGGGACAGGTCTCTGGCCAAAGCTACCCCCTGATCCCCCGTATCTACGCCGGTCGTGGGACCTCCAGAGTCCGCTGCCGCACCCTGGCTCGTCTCCGTTTCCGGGATAGACTCAAGGCTCAAGTCTGTAGCCGGAGCCACTCCCCGAGCCTCATTGGTTTTGGTTTTATATGTATTTATAATCTTCATGTTGTTCCCACGAGAATGGGGGAAATACTGTCCACACCATCAGAACCCCCTGTGTGGTGCAAGGCGGGTTACTCTGGAGGGTTGCCTGGTACTCCAGAGGTTCCGTTCACGACACCATCGCCCTGGTGCCATCCATCCATAGGCACGGGTCACGTGACACCGTAGATTGGGGGAGTTTAGTTCGACCTCCTTGTCTAGATCCGTCATGTTTAGTTATTAGCAGGGTCACCTCGTGCAGGATGCGGATTTTTACCGCGCATGACGGTCTTGGGGAAAGCTTCATCGGGAGTTTATGTTGTTATTTCCACTTCCTCAGCTTGCCCCCTGGAGTCCTTTGGCCCGCGACTCCTTAACCCCTGGGTAAGGCCTTACTATACACCAAAATTCAACTTTCTAAGTTTGTAAAAACTTGAGTTATTCAAATTTGAAGAATTTAATAAAAATTCACTACCATAACGCACTTGCTGCGTCCCGAGCTTTTTTAGTGAATCTGAAGGAAAATGCAGCCCATGTTAAAGAGACCAATGACAGCAACAAATCAATTTCGGGACACAGTAAGCGCGTCATGGTAGCGAATTTTTGTTACATGCTTCAAACTTTTGAAGAACTCAATTTGCTAATAAACCTAGGAAGTTGAATTTTATTCAGCCACAATCGACTGTTGCAAGTTTTAATAAAATATTTCCAAAATAACGTCACTTTCGGAAATGAGCTCAGCTTTGTTTTTTTTTAACGGAGATTCCCGATTTTCATTACATATCTGGATTCTACTAAATTCTTAGTTCAGAACGTCCAAGTTGTCAACACATACCTGTCATAGTTCTGACGTAAAAAAATCACATTTTCCGGGAAAAATGGGGTTGTAGGGGTATATTAAGAAATTCATTACTCCAGAACGACTGGAAATAAATGAGTGTTTTTTTCAAAATTCACTTCTGAAAGGTTTGGCCAACATTTTGCATTATTACTGACACATTCGCTAAGTTTCATGCGCCTACTGCGATGTTTCAATTTTGACAATCAAAAAATATCAGAAACTTCATTTTTTGAGATAGGATCTACCATTTCTGACGCCAGAAATCAATGTGTAATTAAATTCAAGGCTCACTTTTATTATCTTTATGCATGTTTATTAAAAAATTCTATTAGAGTAACAAATAGTAACAACAATTTCATTGAGACAGTGTATGTACAATACGCTACTGAACAGACTGCGTTGCTCTTAGAATTTTGAACAGGCCCAGTCGAGTCCTCGTAATTTAAAATCGGACTTGTCTACACTGATTTTTTTACCCAACCCCCATAACCAATAATCTAAACGGCTAATTTCCAAAGATTAGGTGGGCCAGAAAATATTCCACCTCCATTATAATATGAAAATTTTCGTCACGCCAAAAAAATGTCGATTTTCTCGATTAATTATCCCTCAATAACAAAATGTTGCTTCGTCTGTCCACATAGGTTTTTGGAAAAAAAATTACCAT
Source organism: Tillus elongatus (assembly GCA_964006375.1). Taxonomy (NCBI): domain Eukaryota; kingdom Metazoa; phylum Arthropoda; class Insecta; order Coleoptera; family Cleridae; genus Tillus; species Tillus elongatus. The sequence continues at coordinate 70,841,945 of OZ023262.1, forward strand.
CTTACCAAAAATTTTGCGCAAAAGTTGAGTCTACGTACGTAGTCTCCGGGGTGTAGTTTCTATAGCCTTATAAATTTATAAGGATGTAACTCATAACGACAAACAATTATTCAAAACAAGGAAAAGAAAGTTCTAAATCAGCACATGCTCCTCTGATTGAAACACGAGGGTATGCTTGAAAATATCCTAAGGCGTTAATTGCAACCTCTTCATTTCTTGTTATATGTATAGTTCTCACAATGGTCATACAGAAATAATTTTTATGTCTAAGAAATTTTCCCTTTGTCATTTGCGGTAGATGTGGATAATTGAAGTTGAAAGTGGGACATATTAGGTCAACTGTTGTGTAATTTCAGAAGACAATACTGGAAATAACCACTTTGTTTGGTAAATCTCGACAAAAGCTTAAATGTGGCTGAATACTCATTCCGATACACAACGGAAGTGTGGAAATGATTGTTTTATTCTCCTGCCGATACCATAAGAGGTGAAAAAGGTTGCGGAGAAGAAACAGTACAACGTTAAAAGAGCGATGATATGCTATAGCTCCTAGGAAGGATTTATAATTGGCGGAAAATCCACCGTTAATGCACGCAAGAGGGTGCGAAGATAACTCACCGCTATCATTTGGCAACAATGTATAGATCTTGAACCCCTCCACGGTTCGCTCCCATCAACGCTCGAAACGTCCTATATTTAATTTTCCATACAGACTATACACCATAGCATGTGCGTGGCGCCCAACGTGGGGCACATAAACTAGCATTCTCTTTAGTTGAGCAAAGTGATCTGACCTTGTAAAATTTGACTTTAATATTACATATCACTGTTTTTAATAATGAACTACGTTTTAGTTATTCCATTCATATACAAACAGCGATCATACTGTACAATTTCCGATACATCCTGAATTCAATCGGAACTCGATCTGCTTTGTGTGCTGATGTACGTAGTTAATCCATAGTTTCGTCTGGATTAAGTCCAATATTAGCGGTTGCAATAACAGTAACCTAGGTTACCGCACACACACCAATCGGTTCTCGTACCGAATCGAACTTTGTTTATTTAACGTTTATTTGGAGTGGCAGTCGAGTGTACTTTCTTTATTGCTTTTTGTTGGATCTGTCTCGGATGTCGCTAAACTCTCAGTTTCGTGCTTCTGGTTAAAATCGTTGCCTGATATACATTTCACTCAGCAGTTTGTCCGTTCTCTTTCTATTCGAGTGGGGAATAAACGTTACCGATTTGTTACATTTCCTATAGGGACGTTATTCCACTTATCGGATATCGAGCTTTGAAAGACTATTTAGAAATATTAAAAGTTTTATTTTCGTTTGAAATCACCGTAGTCGCGAAAGCAAAGTGTATGTTATAATATATGTTTAAGGTTCTTGTAAATAAAATGGATAGTGTTTCAACAATATCTATTACATTGCGGGGAAAGAATAGACAATTTGCATGAGTTTTCCATTAAATGAATTTAACATTTACCTAATAGTTTTTTTATACATAGAACATTATTACATGCATGAAAATACCCAAAAACATATGTAGTGGACAGAAAAAGAATTTTAAAATCAAAAAATTTCGAATTATTATCATGTGACCGCGAATGTTCTATTATTGGTCGTGACGAACTTGGACAGTGAATAAATGGCGTGTTAACATTTGCCTTATGGTATGATAAGTACAGTTGCTTGTTTCTCAACATCGGTGTTAATTTTATTCGTTTATTGTGTTTCTTCTTGTTGAACAGTGTAAATTGTCTTCCATTATTACCAGACAAGTCTTACCCGTTGTTGCAGTTGAAGTTTCTGCGAGAGCTTTCTCAATCAAACTCCTTCTACTTCTTTTTGAAACTGCTCTGCTCTTTCGACTGAACATGTTTCATTTCGCCGTTGGAAATCAAAAATGTGAGGTACTACATGTTTTTTCAATCTCATTTTCACCTTCTCCATGAGTTTATGTCACCAAAAATTGTCCATATCTTGTTCTAACTGAAATGATACTTGACCACATGGAAATTATAACCTAACTTAGTAAACGTAAGATAAGAAATTTAACCTTATATCACTAATGGTCATTGTGAAAATGAGGAGGTACTTACATTAAAATGGTCTTGGCAACAATATAAGGCGATTTTCTCAGATAACTTTTCGTTTCATCCCGCTCTATAACTTTGCATCATTGCGTTCTAATTTGAGACACTTTTGGAACAATCAAACGTAGTTTCTCTGGAGTTTTCATAGTCATATTTGTACACATTGGTACCATGCAGTAAATATAAGCTTTATGTTTCATATTATCAAATAAAATCACGTGCAGAAGCCAATATTCAATCAATAGTTTGCAACACAGGATGCAAGCTCATTGTCATTGTTGACTTTACCGTCCAGTGACGTCACAGATCATGCCGGCAGAACAGTGGTGTTTGAAATCAATTATGAAATTCGCATTTTCAATATTTTTTTGCATCATTATTTTTGTAGTATGTGAAATAAAAAAATATTTGAACTAATCTTTGTGAGATGACTGTCAGATGTGATAAGGAAAAAAACATACAAATTGTCTATTAAATAGCTACCATTTGCGTCGTTACAAAATAAAATGTTAGGATACTTTTGGCAGATTAAACAATATATTCCATCTTTTGAATTTTAAATCATATTTCGGCGATCGAGGTAAATCACCAACCGCTAGGAGCAATTTAACCTCACAGTGTAGACATTTTACTTAACCGCGAGAAATATATTTTGCGTGCCCAAATACAGTATTTAGTTTTCTTAAAAAAAAATCACCAATGAGGAGATCATCCCGAAAAAATGTATGCAAATGAGCGCGAACTAGGCCCCCTATAACCCATAACCAGGGTCAGTTTGAATTTTTATATGTATATATATATATATATGTATATGTATATATATATATATATATATATATATATATATATATATATATATATATATATATATATATATATATATATATATATATGTATGTATGTATGGATGTATGTATGTATGTATGTATCACACTGATAACTCAAAAAATAATTGGACTTTTTTCCAATTTTCTGAGTACCTTCTTGTTGAAAGTGGCTTGGATAGGTTCGTTAGCCATAAAAATCGACCCAGGTTTTGCCAGAAAATTTTTGGTTTTCTTTCAGAAAAAATTTATATCTCCGGAAATAACAATATAAAGGCAACCAAATTCGGTACACGTATTTGCATTAGGATAGAGTGAACCATGTACCAGAATTTAGGTCTGTAAGTTTAAAGACGAAAAAGCTACAGGCATTTAAGAAAAAAATTGTGGTTTTCCTCAAAACGTCAAAGTCGCGATTTGAAACGTCAATTTTAAACGTCAAAATGGGCAACATTTAGGCAGAGAACCTGAAACAAATACGGATTATGTAAAGAAAATGTCGCAGGAAGAGTGTTCTGCAAATCCTTAAGTTTCAGCTTCAACTGTCATTGCCCTTTATTTTACTAAAATGTTCCCAGAAATTTCACTTCAAATAGACCGTTTCTTTGATGCTTTAGCGGTAGTTTTAGTTAAGTTTATGGTGTAACAGTCTATAATTTTCAGCTAATTTTGGTGGAAATAAATCGTTAATTAGGAGACCGCGACCACTGAGTTTTAAAAAGCTTTCTTAAAATGAGCGCAAACTAGGCCCTCTAGAATCCTCACCCGGTTTTAGTTTTTATCTGTGTAGATATATACCGGGTGACGCATTTCTACGGTAAAGCTCCATATCATTGTTATTATATAAGATACGATAAAAAGTTGTATACGTTAATTATATGGTGTCTTGAGCTATACATCTTATAAAATTAGTTTTACAATCACACGGTGGCCCATAAGTCGTTTTTTTCCAACATCCTTATATTATTGCATTTTGCATTTTTTAACAATATATTATGCATGTTTGTAAGAAAAAATCGAGACACAGTAAGTACGTTTTGGTAGCGAATTTACATTAAATGCTTCAAAAATTCTATAACTCAATTTGTTAATAACCTAAGTTTTGTTGGCTAGGAAACCAGTTATCTTGGAAACATTTAAAGTTTATTTTCGGAAAATTTTCAAACAATTAGTTATTATGATAAAATATAGTACATTATTTCTACTATATATACCGGTAATCAGATTGATGCATGCTTGCATTAGAGACATATTTACTATTAAGAACATTTTTATGAAAATCCACTTCCATAACGCACTTGCTGCGTTCAGACTTTTTTATCTAAAGAAATGATTCTAAAAAATTTCATCAGTTTTTATAAAATATGACAGACGATATAAACCTTACGTTGATTTTTCTAATCTGTACTTGCCACAACCATCACATTTTTTCAACTAATATTTTCAATTAGCTAATGAAAACACTAGTTTTTAACGAAGCAGGCATTATAAATATTAAGGCTGCTGCGTTTTAAAACATTAGTAAAATTGGTTAAAACAAGCAGCCATTGGCAACATAACTCGGTGTCATCCTAATAAATCACAAATAGCGTTCATTTATCCAAAATTAACCCTCGGGAGTCCAATGACATCAAATCCTATAATATGAGTGTCACATGTCGGTCGTGTTTATATCTAGGTGTGTATTTTTACCGTGTTTACTTTGGCAGTTTCTTCTAGACATAACGAGAATCTTGGTGTAGCTGTTAAGTGGCGTGTGTTATGTAAACACTAGCAGACATTTCGCCTCCTCTCTTCCTCTTCGTCACACTAAAAGCTTACGATAATTGAACCGCTTGTTAACGGCTGCCAACGCAATGTGCCTATAATTAAGCTTTTATAAACACCACCAGCACCCTTCCGCAACGTTTACTTTACAAATTCCCTGATTCACAAGTAAACGTCATGAAATAATTACCCGGTTCTTGTGGTTTCAAGAAGCTTATCTTTTTTAATGGATATGGGTTATTCTTACATAAAAAAAGCAAAAAAGCATAGTGTTAGAATACAGTTGACGGGACAAAATTGGCTGTAATCATGTGGATCTTGTTATTAACTGAAACAAGATGCAACAAACAATATATGACCTTTAACACGCTACCCCGAGAAGCTGCTTGCTGCTACTAATTTTTTTAAATTTGGTAGAGTGAATCGTTAAGCTTGACGATGCCGTAAGGCGAAACCGGTTACAATTACCGGTTACTGACCCAATTCACCATAACACATTTTAAGACCTGACGATAGTTTGACTAACAGGGTAAGCCTCCGTCCAAGGATAAATTAACTAAGCGCTTAACGACTAACAATGATCTTACATTAGGTAGCAGGTAGCCTACAACAACCAGCTCCATCAAGCCCTCAAGAGGGAAAATAAATTTTGAACGTTTAGGTTTACTGAAAGCCAAGTAAAAGTCCGTGACGACTTTCAGACGAAGTGTTGACACTTTTTGTGTAAAGACTCATTGATCAACCAACGAACTGTAGAAAAGTTGGCATATATATATATATATATATATATATATATATATATATATATATATATATATATATATATATATATATACACTAGTATGTGTGTGCTTTCATATGCGTCTAATTGTTACGATCGTCTGACACTTTTGGTTGGCTTAATATATTATATCTGCATGGTGCTTATTATCCCAAATATGCTTAGCAACGCATGACTTCTCTATAAACTGACATGGCATCAACTTATATATGGTACCATAGATAAGTCATGCGAAATTCAGCATATTTGGAACAACAATCACTGACCTGAGAAAAGAATGGAATAAATTCATTTGTTCTGTTATTAGTAATTGTCGAGAGAAATGCTGGAAAGAATCGTCTTAGATTTTTTAAATGCCACTTTTCTAAGTAAAAGTTTTCTACCCACCCAAACTCTCCTTGAAGGGCAACTACCGTCACAAAATTTATAAAAAAAGATGCCGTTTGGGGCCTCTTTTTAAGAGAAAATTAATCATCTATTCGGTACTATAAAAAATTGTCAATTCTGTTGAATGGTGACTGAAAAAATAATTTACTTACAAAACCAAGGCATAAATTCAATCACAATTCAGTTTATTTAATTGGATTGAAAAAGTACTAACACAGACGCTCCAATCGAGCTTAAGTTTGTTGCTGACAATATCCAAGTTCATCGATAAAGTCTCACAGGCCATTAATAATGGCTTGGCTTCTGGGGGTATAGCAGCTATTTATTGGCGAATTCTTGCCATTAGATGGTCTAAATTGTTTAACCCGTTCCTGCAAACTTCCAATTTTAGACATCCCAATAAGAAAAAATATATAGGGGTAATATCAGGAGACATTGGTGTCTAAGTTAGTATGGGCTGGAAAAAGATGTGGTTGGCTGAAAGATCAGGTTCTGCTTGGTCTCGTTATAAAGCTGCCTGGTCTGGTTATATGGCTGTCTGGTCTGGTTAAATGGTTCAGGTCCAGAACTAAGTATACATGAAGCAAAAGCAAATATTTTCCGCCAGTTAGCGTCTAATCAAAAAAAAAAAAATAATGCTGAGTGTGGCATCACAAGCACCTGGGATTTTGTGCAGCCCATTATCGGCAGTTTTGTATATTTACGGTACCATTAACGAATAGGTTGATTCATCAGAAATAACTGTTTCTTTTGAAATTTTACACACCTGCTGTATTTTATAACAGAACTGATTCCTGAGATCAAAGTCATTCTTAAATAATTATTGTACCGAGCATACTTAGTACGGATGATACCTTTGCTTATGCACAATTCGATAATCTGTCGATTTTGAAATGTCATACTTTGATACAATCTCTCTAAGCTGTAACGATTGGTTATATGCATACGGGGTAATACATCTGGGTGATATTAGTGAAATTTTTGTGTAGGGACAATATTTGTTTAAATATTCTGGTTTAAAAAACGATCTGATTATATCAATCTCCATAAATAAAGGACAATTGCGCAACGTATAATTTGACAATGCAGTTATCTTGAGCTTAACCACGTGTGTTAGTGATACATAGCCAAAGGTGCTGGTTGATTAGCACCCCCTTTAAATTGTAGGATCCACCGCCTGTGTTCTATTCTACCTCTGAAACGACTGTTTATCTTTACCGTTAGGGCTGCACGTCCTCCTATAAAGCCGCATTCCTTCCCGTTATCAGCTTTTGGTAAGTAAAATATATTGTATTCCGTATTATAACGTATATAATTTTAAATGCACTTGTCACTCAGGAATGTTCAATACATTTTCCGGCACTCCGAATGAGAAATATTTGACAGAAAAATAATACTAGAAAGTCAGTCAACTTTCTCTTAAACACTTCCAATAATTGTTCCAATAAATCAAGCAACCTTTAAGTTTATTTTCACTAAAAGTATATTATTCCAATCATAGGGGGTTTTGTGGTAAGTAGGATGATTTTGACTTACAAAAAACAGCTATCTTAAAAATTATTAACAAAAAAAATTATCCCTTGCGTATGAAACTCACTGTATAACTTTTATATCACTTTGACAACTTGGAAAGTGCAAATACAATTAGCGCGTCTTTTGGTATTTATTTTTTCTGTCTCGACATCATAACTACTCATTCTGCAACATAAATTTTCACATATTTTATTGACTTTAATCATATTTTTTTGAAAACATTTTTATGAAAAATCGCATTTGTCTTGTCAGGATCTATACTTTAACGGTGGTAAAGTGTAATATTTTCATAATTGTATGCAGAACATTAATGCGCGTTATGGTGACGTCCACGGAGACAATGAGGCAACTGCTGGGGTTAAAGTTAGGAAGAAGCAAGAAGAGGATACAGAGTGCCTGACTGGTGAATGCGTTCCATTAATTGACGAAAGGACGTCGGTAGAACGGCACTGGACGACGGACGGGCGTTGTGGCGGCTGGCGCCTGGCGTCGGTACATCGGGGCGCGCATGTATAATTCAGCCCTCCGATCACCGGAGAGCAGATTAACTCGGCCGCAGCCCAGAACTTTATCTAATTACATCCATATATCTCCAGTGCGGTTTTGTCTTCGGTCGCCCAACTGCCACTGCTAATTCAATTCCCTTCTCAGTTCCTTCTCTTCTCTCGCCAGCCTGCCTTGCAAGTGCTCGCAGCGCACAACTCTCATTGTTTCACTTTGTACACTCAAATGTACCGCAAAAACTTATTCGATAGTCTAATTTTAATCCATTCAAGCAACGTCTCTTGATATTACCCCTGTTTCGCAGGCAGGCGACTGTGTTAATTATTTAACCCTCGTTCTTGTTGATCTTAAGTATCCAAATCATCAAAACAGCAGGGCTAATTATTATTCTGTGTTCTGTTAAAATCCAAATATTCAGTCACAGTTTCTATTCATCAACAAATTTTCACTACAAAAAGCGCTTATAGAAAGGTAACGACTTTCGAATATTCGAATTTTTATTCAAAGTTGCATAAGTTAGGACCCCTAGAACCAATATTAGAGGTCAGTTTTTTTTAAATATTTCAACACCACACCGAGGGCTTACAGCCTAAATAATATCGTACCGTGGGTGTCGACAAGAAGGAAAGAGGCAAATTGTTAATTCTGGACTTGAAGGTTCGGGGGAGAAGGAAAAACATGTGCCGGCAAGGAATTCCACAGCTTGGAAGTCCTCGGGAGTAAAGAGCGGGCATAACAAGATGTTCTATGTCTGGTGACCTGGACAGTAAAAGGGTGCATTCGCTCTATTCCCCTGGTAGATCTGTTGAGGGCAGCAGGTGGAGGAACTACGGAAGAAAGCTCCTCTGAGCAGTGCCTGTGCAGATATCGATAAAAGAGATAGAGGTCACCAATGGCACGTCGGTGGGTAAGGGATGGCAGTCTTTGGGTGAGGGTAGGGTCACCGATGAGACGTATAGGTCTCTTCTGAATGGAGTCCAGGATAGCAAGTGTATAAGTGGCGGCAGAACCCCAGATATAGGAGCAGTATTCGAGGTTTGGTCTTATTTGTGAGGCATATAAGGTATAGAGATTAGCTGGTGAAAAGTATTTGCGAGCCCGGAAAAGAAAACCTAATTTCTTAGCAGTCGCTTCTGCAATTGATGTGACATGTTGGTGCCAATTGAGATTTCGATCCACAGAAATGCCAACAACTGAAAAGGACTCATTGCTTTGAATAACTTGGTTGTTCATTGTGATGGGTCTAGGGCTGGTGTATCTCTTATGAGAAAGAAAGCAAGACTGTTGGTTTGGTGGGGTTGAATTGTACAAGATTTCTACTTCCTCAGTCTAATATTTTTTGGAGATCCACGGAGACAGAACCCTTCATGAGTCTGCGATTCTCATTTAATTGTGCTAAAGAGACAGGCTTAGAATATTGTATATTTGAGTGAAGGGTGCTGTCGTCCGCGTAATTGTGAACTGGGTTGGATCTGCTAGAGAGGAGGTCATTGGTGTGGAGAAGAAACAAAGTAGGGGCTAAAGCTGAACCTTGAGGAACTCCTGCATTAATTGGATACAGTTTAGAGGAATGGCCATCCACGACAACAGAAATGATCCGGTTGGAGAAGAAATTTGCTGTCCAGGTACAGAGTTTTGGTGGTAGGCCATAGGCCCAAAGTTTATTAAGCAGCGCTGCGTGCCAGACCTGGTCGAATGCTTTGGATATGTCTAGAGCGACAATCTGGTATTCACCGTGTAGTTCCATAGACTTGTTCCAAGAATGGGTGACAAAGGAAAGGAGGCCGGCAGTTGATCTGCGCTGACGGAATCCATACTGCCTGTCGTGGATTAGTGTGTTTTTCAAGTAATTTTAGTGATTCGGTGTTTCTGGCTATAGATGTTAAGTAGCCGTCTGATTTGGATGAAACTTAGTAGGGGGGTCTTACTTTAATAGTTCGCTTGAACAAGTTTGTTAGCCAGCCAAATCGTACCAATTTTACCCAGGAAAATTTGTTTCTTCCTTCGGACAATCTGTCAGAAACTTATTGTAACCTAATTTGTCAGGCAAGTTGCTCTTATCAGGCGTATACGAGGTGCCAAAATCTCTCTCTCTCTCTTCTCTCTATATATATATATATATATATATATATATATATATATATATATATATATATATATATATATATATATATATATATATATATACACACGTAATTCAGATCTATTGAGACGCTACATATCACAGTCCCTGTTCATCCTAGCATAAAAAGTTTCCAACCAAAATTTCTTGGTTAAAAAACTGCGAAGAATTAGGACACACCAGTGACAATCTTCGTATTACCTATGTATGTTCTAGCTTTCTAGTTTTTATCTATAAGTTTCTTTGGGATGGGAGCTCCTGTATAAAATTAGCACCAACTTCAAAATTTCTTGTTTATTTAAAATCCATTAAATTATTTGTATTCTTTTAAAGGTGGTTCCACTTTTCGATGAAGTAGTTGTAGCCTGACCATATAATAAACAATATTTTTCATCTTTTCATTTACTATATAATCTTCTGCGTCAGATAGAATAATTAAATCTGATGTCAACTTCCACAATTACAACTTAGTTTCGTAAATGTTGTATTAGTGAATTTTTATTTAAAAAAATTCACTAATAGAGAGGTATCGATGGTGAGACTTTGCAAAAATTTTGTCAAATGAGCGCGAACTAGGACCCCTAGAACCCATATCCGGGGTCAGTTTTAATTTTTAAATGTATATATATATATATATATATATATATATATATATATATATATATATATATATATATATGTATCCGTCTGATAACTCAAAAAAAATTAACCGATTTCGATGAAACTCGGTAAGTGCCTTTCTTTTATTAATGGCTTGAATGAGTTAGTTAACCAGGAAAATCTAACAGGGTCTTCAGGGAAAATTTTTTGTTTTCTTTCAAAAAAAATTTTTTCCATGAAATTTACTATATATGTTGCCTTGGGAGAGACCTTACTAAGTACCAAAATTCAACTTTCTAAGTTTATAGAAAATTGAGTTATTCAAATTTTAAATTTTCTTTCGAAAAAAATTTTTTTCTCCAAAAATTACCAAGTTATTTTAATCAAATTTGATGGATAGCTTGCACTAAGGAAGACCTTACTACATACGAAAATTAAACTTTCTAAGTTTATATAAAACTGAGTTATTCAAATTTGAAGCATTTAATAAAAATTCACTACGATAACGCACTTGCTGCGTCCAGAGTTTTTTTCCAATAAACTCGAATAAATAAATCGAAACGTTTTTTCCAGACGGCTGCACGTATTCCCAGAGAGATCTCAGACGATGATGATGATGATATAACAAATAACGCAAGCAAAAAAGCATGAAGAGTTTCAAGTGTGTTTTCACAACACGTCGCCGTTAGCACGCCAGGCTCGGAGGGGGCGCAAGTAGCGTGACCGGAGCGCAAGGCAGTACAATAGTGTTGATTTATAGCTCTGGTTATTCGCACTTTTCCGGACTCCGGGTCCTAATCACTTACCGGAAGAACGCCAACGCCGCTGTTTTATGACCAGTGCACGCAACGGGGCCGGCTCCAGCCACTGCCTCTGTCCTACACTCAAATATTTCGTGTACGCTACATAAACCCGTGACATTTCCATAATCTACCCGCGTGATTCATTTTAGTGTGGTAAATAAAAAATAAATTCGTATTTGTCTTTTCTTTTCGGTTACAATTTACGCTTGGGTAAAACTCACTGCTTTAGCAAGTCGTGCGTTTAAGAGATGATAGTAAAAATTGGCTGGTCGTAAAAATTGTATACGCGGTCACAAATTAGACACATTTATAACCGGCCGCTTCTGTCAAATTCCATGCACTAGATTTTACAGATATTTATCATGCGGTAGAAATAATTCAAAATTTTTGTTTTGTTTCAAAGAGGGAAGGTAAAAATAAAAGTTGTTAATTTACTGAATTTTTATTAAAAAGAATTTGCAAGTAAAGAAGTTTTCGAACTTTAGGGGTAGCGGAACTCGAGTAATATAACGTTTTAGGGTTTATTTATTAGAAAACTGTTAATTTCATCAAACATCTGGTATTCGGTGCTGAAATTAAGTTAGGGGTTGAATGTGTGGGGGTGGAATATTGTTGACAAAAATTTGTATTTTTTTGCTAAAACGGCGTAAGTTTCAAAACATGTAAAACTTGATTCTGGAACGAAACTTTGTTTGTCTGTCTCTCTGTCGGTCTGTCGGTCGGTGGGTCTGTCGGTCAGCATGTACGTCTGTCTGTTAATAAGCGCAATAACTTTCGAACGAATTGGTATTCAGTTAGTACCCGGCAAAGGAACGCTTCGAATTGTTTTTGGGTAAGGTCACTTCAGGGGGTAGGGGATAAATAAGGGGTGATTTGGTGAAAATTGAAATTTCAATGCAACTCGAGGAATATAACGTTTCAAAAGTTTATGGGTACCGGAATACAAATATTTTCTTTGTGGTCAAGTCATAGGCCCTAATTCATTCCAGGAGAATGTCTTTCTGCAGATAATAAATTATCAGAGCTATGTGGAAGTTATGATTCAGTTTGCAGCACTATTTTTTAGACGCTGCGTTTAAATAAGTCTTCTAAAATAAAATGGCAAAAACATCTCATATATCGTTACAAACTTTTAGCCTATTAGTGAATTTTTATTTAAAAAAATTCACTAATAGAGAGGTATCGATGGTGAGACTTTGAAATTTTTCAAATAAGCGCGAACTAGGACCCCTAGAACCCATATCCGGGGTCAGTTTCAATTTTTATATGTATTCAACTTTCTAAGTTTAGAGAAAATTGAGTTATTTAAATTTTAAAGTTTCTTTCGAAAAAAAATTTTTTCTCCGAAAATTAGAAAGTTATTTTAATGAAATTTTGTGGATATCTTGCCTTAGGAAAGACCTTACTACGTACCAAAATTAAACTCTCTAAGTTTATAGAACATTGAGTTATTTAAATTTTGAGCATTTATTTTGTAATCAAGTTATAAACGAGCATCACTAGACAGTTTTCGGATCGCTTGTATCAGGATCACATGAGCACTTAGGCATTGTTTGAAATTAAGGTCTTGAATGCGAAAAGAATCTTTGGTCCTAACATCTAGCAGTGAAAAGCGTAACCATTAAGCCTAAATATTCAGAATATTTTTCAATTATTATTAATTATTTAAAATAGCTGAACTTAAAATGTCTAGCATGTAGTTTTACCAATGGTTCTGTATTTTAAATGTTTATATCATAGAGATTCTAATACTTTACTTTTATTATATAATTATTTAAGTCGTTGGTGATACAAATTTTCTTTTTTTTTTATCGAACATGCCTTATATTATAGCATCTTTGTCTCTTTCATCGAAATAAAATGCATGTTTGTAAGAAAAGGAATTCGGGAAGCGGCAAGTGCGTTATGGTAGCGAACTTTTATTAAATGCTTTCTGGAACACTTTAGGTTATCGGAAAATTTTTGTACATGTTCTAACAATAAAGTTGTTTTGATGAAATGTGGTACTTTTAGTGAATTTTTATTTAAAACAATTCACTAATAGAGAGGTGTCGATGGTGAGACTTTGCCAAAATGTTTTCAAATCAGCGCGATTTAGGACCCCTAGAACCCATATCCGGGGTCAGTTTCAATCTTTATATGTTATATATATATATATATATATATATATATATATATATATATATATATATATATATATATATATATATATATATATATATATATATATATATATATAGAAACATTTAAAAATTCAAACGGATCTTTATTTCGGGTTCTAGGGGCCCAAAGTAGCGCTCACATGAAATTTTTTTTGCAAAGTCTCAGTATCGATACCTCTAATGCTAAAAAATCCAGAGTGTATGTGACTAAGTAAACACTTGGACCTATGATAAGTACATTTGGAGAACCCACATGACCACAACACATGTTTGAAAGACCTGACGATCATTTCAATAATCAAATTAGCATAATCAGAGGATGTGTCTCTCTCTGTGTGTGTTGTATCCTGATGGCCTCGGAAACCAGGTCCATTAGCCACAAACTGTTGTATTGGACAGACGAGAGGTAAGGAAAGGTGTATGACTGACAATACTAGCAACAAAATTGAGCATTAAACCATACACGCCGCTTAGTATATCATCAGAGGATGAAAATTTTTCAAGCTTTGAAGGCTACCACTCCGCAGGTATTCGGCCTTAGACGCTTAAGGGTGGTTCAAACAAATTTTCAGTGCTTGTTTAACGGAAAGTCCTTTTGTCCAAATTCCGTTATCTTTATTACAACGTTTTTGCCGGCATCTTCTGTAGAGCGGTCAATCAATAAACTATACATGGGCGAAGGTGCTGAATTCATACAACTCTTATAGTTACTATATTCAGTGATATAAAATCTAATTTCGAAAGATCTTTTAGTTTGCCCGACGTATTTAAGATCACAATCTTGAAAACTTATTTCATAGATCCCCGGCATCTTAGTGGTACTATCCTTGTATTTTGGGTTACCTAGCAAACTTTTTAAAGAATATTTTGTCAAAAATGCTTGTGTGAAACACTGTAGGTGATCAAATTTTGAAAAAAAATCATTTTAACTACAAATACGTAAACTTCTAATCACCGGGTTAAGTGGCACAGGATATATAAATAAATATATATCCCGAAAAACGACCTGGTCATCACTCAATTTTGTATGCATACAATCGTGACATAAACTGAAACGGCCGCTGAATAAAATAAGAAGAACACAAAGCACATTCAATATTTACCGTACAAAATAAATAGATAAAAGCGGGATGTAAATTTAGACATAAAAAGCGTGTGTTTCGTGTGACACGATGACGTACGGTTAGGAGGCGGGCGAGAATATAATAACCTGTGTCGCATGTTCCGGTGTAATGGTAATAGGATGGAACGCAAAGCACGCGGTGTTCTCTCCTAAAGCGCCCTCTATATTAGCTGTGTAATATGTTCGTCCGTTACACGCCACTGGCCACCCCTTTCGGCGACCGCGACGGCCGGGCCCTTTGTGTAACGCCAGCCCGCAGAGTTCGGGGAAAGTGGCCACTGATGTGATCACGAGCCGTGCAAATCGATGTTCGCTTGGTCCTTCGAGCCATACCCTCAACCCCCAACCACCCTCACAACCACTCGACTCGCCCTTTTTGCGATGAGAATCTCGTTTTCGCTGAAATAAACCCACCCCACGTATTTTTATCGCGCCGTTTCTTCACGTCCTTACTGCACTAAGACCCTAATAGATGTAATGACGTAATTAATTTAAACGCTTACCGTCCATATTTACCGATTTACGGCATCATAACGTGTTCGCGGGCTGTATTAGTTATGTCGATTGATTTATAACGATATGGTGGAGAGGATTTGCAGCGTTTTGTTGTTTATTTTCGTGCACATCAGGTCAAACAGTTTGAAAAGTTACCAGAAAAATTTTTAGGTCATTTACGAGGGTGTATTGATATCTAATTAGTCTTGGAAACTTCCCGGTAATCAAAATTGAATTTAGTTGTTATGGTAACCACTATGATCTTTTATAAATATGTTGTCACAATTTGGCATCTAAAAGTTAAGTCATACAAATTCGAAAGCGGCGTGTCTGAGAAAAAACTAGATTTTGATAAAAATTTGTATTTTAATTTAAGGGGGTAGCGGACAAAAAGAAGTTTCGCTAATATGGTAGAAACCTTAGGTAATCAATGTCGTTTTTATGCTGCTATTTAAAACTGGATTACAGAATTTAAAACAGGACGATCAAATTTCAAAGATGAGCACCGCTCTGGCAAACCATGAAGTGATACTAGAAGATCGAAAAAAGGAAACGGTGGGAGAAACTGGTCAAAGGTCTACTCTTTTAGCAGGACAACGCCCCTGCGCACAAGCCGATGATTGCACTGCAAACAACTGATATAACTGGTTTTAAACTGGCTAACCACCTACCCTAACATTAGAATTTAGCACCACCAGGCAACTATTTATTGACAAAGCTCAAAAAGATTTTCAACAACCGAGTCATATGTGGGGGTGAGGAGATGTTTGAAGAGCAAGATGCAGATTTTTTAAGGGTTTAGAATTGCTTCATGAACGTTCTGGTAAGGGTGTAAGTCTTATGACGAGATTGCTGAATAAATAAAATGTTATTTTAGAAATTTCGCCGTGTTTTATTGTCTCCTCGCATGTAAAGTATAAGAACTTATGGTGTAGTCATTAAGCAGTCTATAAGCCAGCTAAAACTTCTTTCCGTCTCTACAAGCTATCTCTCAGGGAACTATAGATGGGGGTGGGGCCGTGATCAATCACCCATCGAAAAAGTTATTAAGAATTAGCACCAATATCACAATTATCAGTAATAAATTAAACCAAAAAGTTTCTTTTGTTTCATTTAGGTATGATCCACGGCTTTCTAGAAAAATTACAAAATATGTATTTACTTTTCCGTAGTCACTGGGATAATCAACCTCGTCGAATCATTTTTAAATTGTAGATATATAATATACAGGTGGTCTAAATATAATACATGGCGATATACTATACACACAAAGGTACAGCCCAAACCAATATAATTCGCCATCTAAAAATCTTGGAAAACTGAATTCTGAAAAAATTACCATGATTATTAAAATGAAAGCAATGCCTGGTTAAAGTGGATATGTCAGCAAACAAAACTGTCGTTTCTTATTTAAAACCAATCCACAAGAAATTCAAGAGAAGCCATTGCATCCGCGAAACGTCACTCTATGGTGTTGTTGATGGCATGGAAGCGTAACCGGATACATTTTTTGCAAAACGAGGTAGAAGATGCAGTTACAGTTAACTTTAAAAAGTGTTTCCAAAAACACGCTTAAAAGCACCCCTGAATGCATAATCAACAAGAGAAATGTTGTAGAATCAACCCCCAGAACTTACGGGACCTGGAGGGAATATGGGTGCTGGCCCGGGAAGGAAATGTAGAAGCAAAATCGGCAAAAACAGCTTAGCTTGACTTCTATAAGCAGCCTTTTTCATATCTTACATCAACACTTTCTAGTAATAATGTTGTCCCGGCACGTATATCTGCCATCTAGCTTGCTTGGGGGTTGAGGGATAACATTTCTCCTGTCGATTATGCATAAAACACTTTACCAAGCAGGTCTTAACGAGATGACCTAACTTGACCAAAAAAATTCAGGTCGCAGCCAGTACGTTATTTTAGCGAATTTTCAATAAATGCGTCAAATTTGAAAACCATTTTTGTATAAACCTAGAAAGTTAAATTTTGGTATATAGTAAGGCATTGCTTTATTATTGCAACCTATTTACCAAATTTCATTAACATAAGCTTGTTTTTTTTTTAATTCAATTTTCTTTCGCTAACAAACTCCTCCAAGTTATTAATAAAATAAAAGTTACTTGCTGAGAGTCATCAAAATCGCTTAATTGCTTTTTGACGTACCGGTTGAATACATACATACATACATATATGTATGTATGTATGTATATATATATATATATATATATATATATATATATATATATATATATATATATATATATATATATATATGTATATATATATGTATATATATGTATGTATATATATATATATATATATATATATATATATATATATATATATATATATATATATATATATATATACATATAAAGCGCAAGCGGATCTTGCTTTCGAGTTCTAGGGACGCAAATTCGCGCTCATTTGAAAAAAGTTCTGCAAAGTCTCACCATCTCACCAACGTCTCTATTAGCGCTGTTTTTAATTCGCTAAAACGTATGAGAAAACGAACAAAGCACAATAGGGAGTCGGTCGCCATATTAAAATTATGAAAGCGTTACCTAGCCTACTGTATATTACTTGTGAAGCACTCTCATTTAACACCCATGTCAAGGGAGTTGTTGAAGAAGAAATATTCCATGCACTTGCGTCGGCCGGCATTTTAAATTCATAAAAGTGGTACCTAGCCTACTATATTTTACTCGTAAAGCAACATTTGACCTAAACATCCCAACAAACCTACCAACATGCATACCAACAGAAGATTTAAGCTTCAAATAAAAAAAATTACAAATGGTGGATGCGCCACGATGTTTTAGTTGACAGCAAACAGTTTTGACATAATCGCTATCAAGTGGGCCAAGAAAAGTGGTAGTGTTGATATATTTTAACCAGTCGCTATATAAACCCATAATAAATAACACCTAACTTAGCTGGCTGTGGCGTAACTCGTGAGAGCACTCGCAAAAATATTTGTGCATTTTGAACAAGTAACATTCCTCGATCACATAATAGTCATCCGGTATTGGCCTAAGTTGTCTACGCGGTCTCATTTCCAGAAAACAACTAGCATTTCAAACTTAATTCTAACGTACGTGTTTTAAAATCAATAATCATAACAATAATAATATTTCAAGAATGTGTTCTATGTCATAAAACTAAAATATCTTTCAGGATATCAAATAAAATTCATCGACAATCAAATTCTCATCTTCCACCATCTTTATAGAAGTCGTTCACATAGTTGATGGCGCTACTTTACTTTAAATGCGAGATAAAATCGAATGATAGAATAATAATAATAGCGTCAATAAAACAAATATATATTTTGACAAAGAAACCAATATCGATCATTACACAAGTTGAAAATGTAAAAGCTAAACGACGATAAAGCCTGCACTAGTAAAAATGTAAATTGTGACCAATAAACGATTGAACGGCGCGCCGTCCAGCCATAGAGCGAGCCATCTGTCACTGTCTTTTATGTGGAATGGGTCGTAACACGATACAGTAAAAAGCAAATATCACATGTAAAATGGCTCAATAAACATCGTATGTCCGCTGAAAACACACGCTATTTGTAGTACGTGCGTCCGCTCATAACGTAGAACAGCCGTTTTATTAACCGCACCGCACTCGAAAGCGCGTATGTAAATATGGGGGGTTCCACGGCTCACAGATCATTGGTGAACCCCACGAAATACATTGTTGTCGCATTGTTTAAGTTTTCTTTGCATTCGATTAATATCATGTTTGCTCTTATTGTCCAAACCATTACATTCAGATATATCTTTCTGTATTAATATAAATATTTTAAGAAGCATCATCTAACTATTGATTTCTGAAAATGTGTACTTGAAGGCCAAAATGAGAAAATGAGTGAGTGCTCTCGAAGTTAAAATTCAACTGTGTGCTGTGTGCAGTTATGGTTGTCAGGACTCCCAATTAGTTCCATACATTTTTCTAAATCCCGCGTAGCGTTTACATTTTAAAAGACCTGGACGCAGCATGTGTGTTATGGTAGTGAATTTTCTTAGAAATGATCTGGCAAATATTTTTTTTTAATTAAATGCTTATATTTTATTTTGCTTGTAAGATCTGAATTTTGGTACATAGTTTACTTTTTATAACGTTAAGCATTACACCCAACTTGGTTGCCACAGCTTTATTATTTTCGGAGATAAAAGAAAATTCCGAAATAAAACCCAAAATTATTTTGGAAAACCTGGTAGGATTTTTTTGGCTAACGATATTTGTATACTTTTATGCTCAAATATTGGCTTCCCTGGTTTTTTTAGAGCAAAATTTGTTACACTTTTTTTTAAACATCACAATAAACTCTTATTGCACTATTTCTTTATCGAATGTCAAAACTTTGATTAACTACAAATGTCAAATCAAAAGATTTGTAATTTTCATGATTTGTTGTTAATATCACAAACCTTCTTACAATGAATTACACAATCGAAGAAAAAGTTCATATTATAAGATTATACTATTCAGGCTCGCAAAATGTATGTGATTTTTTTAGTGTTCAATATTCAGATGGGCCAATACCAAATAAATCGACAGTACAACGATTGGTGGCGAAGCTTGAAACCAAGGGTACACTTTTGATTAACTGCAAGTTTAACGGTAGGGTAAAGTAATAAATGCAAATCAAGTAAGAGCAATTTCAAACGAAAACGATGTGAATATTTTACTGCATATAGAAGAAAATAAAATTCGGAGTATTAGGCAACTATGGCTCAATAGAGCCAAACCATAACGTTTTATGGCCCCTGAGATCTCCAGATCTAGCAGCAAACGATTTTTTTCTTCGGGACCACATCCAGTCTTTCTCCATATTGTAACCCTTTTCAAGTCATGTTGAAAAAATACTGCGTAAGGCAGTTATGACCCTAGCCGTCTCTAGGCGGCTATATGGAAAAACGTGAGGGACTAAGACCTAGTATGGCCCACTGGCTGTACACAAGCGTGGTCAGACCATCGTTAACATTCGCGGCACTGGTCTGGTGGCGAAAGGTGACACAATCCAGTGCCAAACAAAAACTAGTCAAGATTCAAGGGATGGCTTGCCTGGGCATCACAGGGGCCATGACTTCAACCCCAACAGCCACCACGGATGTGTAGCTGGATCAGACCAGCCTGCAATGGTAGACTGAAAATCAACCCAGTCTTCAGGGGCCACTACAAAATTCTGGAGATCGTGAAGGAGCGCATGCTTGAAATGAGGTCAAACCTTGCGAGCCCGCGAAACGGCAGGGAAAACAATTTTACAGTGGAAATCCCCGACCGCGAGGCATGGCGGGAGGAGACACCGGGCTTACCACGGGACGCGCTCGTCTGGTCCACAGACGGATCCGGCGGGGAGCGTGGGACGGGGGAAGGTGTTTACTCGGAAATACCGAGGGTAAGTCATAGTATTTTCCTCGGAGCCCATGCAACGGTGTTTCAGGCCGAGATCTACGCCATCCTGCACTGTGTGCGGGAGAACAAGAGGAGGGGCTACACCAACAAGCGGATCCTCATAGCCACAGACAGCCAGGCAGCCCTTAAGGCACTAAGTAGCCCACGGGTAAATTCCAGGCTGGTAAGTGATGCCGAGACGAGACGAGCGACCTGGCTGTGCAGAATGAGGTCATCCTCATCTGGGTGCCGGGTCACTCGGGGGTCAAAGGCAATGAAGCAGCTGACACTCTCGCGAAGAGAGGGTCGGCAGAACCATTTGTGGGACCAGAACCGGCTCTGGGCGTGACAAAGAGCACTGCCAGGGGAGCCAGTAAGTCCTGGGTCAGAAGCCAACACAAGGTGTACTGGGAAGACTGTTCAGGGCTCAGGCATGGGAAGTCAATAATTGACGAACCCAGTTCAAAGATAGCTGTGGAGCTGCTAAATCTAAGCAGAGGACAGCTCAGAGATATAACAGGTCGCTTGACGGGACACATGGCCGTCAAGAAACACCTGAATTAAATGGGACGGTTCGAGGGGGAAGTCGCATGCAGACTCTACGGCGAGGGGGAGGAATCAGCCCAGCACATCTTGTGCGAGTATAAAGCTCTGGACCGCAGAAGACAACTGATCTACGCTCAGTCTAGACCAGAGACAGAGCAATATAAAACTTCACCCTACCAATCGCTGTGCAGACTAGTTCAAGGCATAGTGATTTTGGAATGGGTGGAGTAGAAAAGACTAAGGGCATGCACAATAAGCCAAAGGCTGCAGTGCTATCTGGGCGGCCAAGAGGCGGACGAGCCCTGAGGGAGAAAAAAAACCTTTTCAAATTACTACCGATTTTATTACTGACTTTTGATTTTTTACTTTGTTAGACATAATCTAAGACATTATACCTTTCTAAAATTTTGTAAACCTCAAATACTTAAAAAAGAAAAGACGTAGACGAAAAGAGTTCTGGAAGACCTGTCCGTTCAAAATGATTCAGTGCTGAAGCTACAATGAAATGAAATGAGCTGTTGAAAATGGTCACGGTTGCCACATCGACTTTGGACTGTGATAATTAGGTTGTGGGTCCTTAAAGGATTTATTCCGCAAACAAAAAACTTCAAAAGTAATTTGCTAGCACGTTTTGTGATTATACAATTAACCTCTTTTCAGTATACTATAAACGCTTATAATGCTTCTTGTTATTCGGGAAAGTAAGCCCCTTATAAGCCGGCAACACTGTTAGAAAGGCATGCACCATTGCTGTGACAGGAAATAAGTATGAGGGAAATGTTTAGATGGGGTGAAAGTGGCACTCCTGAATGCAGGGGTGGCTTACCAAGCATCAAAACGTGACATATCGTGTTGTTCCATCCCCTCACCAACGATCCCTCATCACTGCTTAATTATGAATTCAGGTTTGTGGGGCTCAGATTGCTTCCGTGAATATACACAAATAGTTCATATCTGGCCAGGATTTATAGGATTATCCTGTCAACCCATATATATATATATATATATATATATATATATATATATATATATATATATATATATATATATATATATATATATATATATATATATATATATATGTGTGTGTGTGTGTGTGTGTGTGTGTGTGTGTGTGTGTGTGTGTGTGTGTGTGTGTGTGTGTGTGTGTGTGTGTTGACAGGATAATCCTACAATTTATAGGATATATATATATATATATATATATATATATATATATATATATATATATATATATATATATATATTCTTTAAATAATATTCACACGCTCAATGACTAATGACAATTTAAAACAAATAAAATTGCAGATGGTTAATCTAAGTTTGGGCTTGATAAAAGTCCATTTGGTATTTATATTTTTTGAAACATTTTTTCTTTTGACTAGTTTATGGTCACCTTCAGGAAATCTTGTGTTTGGGCCTGACCTCTCTATAGGACTTACAAAGGTTTTTAAAATAACATTTTAAAATATGTTTTTAGGGTATTTTTAACCACTTGTGTCTTCTGCGAGCCAGTAGACAAGTGTGTCTGATTTGTCTCGCTTTTAAGTACGTTTTGGCTCCTCTTTTCTAGCGTTTTCAGAGGAAGTATGAAAGGAAATTAACTCTAAGGCGGTAATCTACTTACTCGTTAGAGGGGTAGTTAAGGGTGAGTTCGGTTAAATCTCATTGGAGTTCGTTTCTCAGGTCTGAGGCTTGAACACAATGGTTGTTAGCACAAGGCCGTTTATATGCAAAAGAAAGTGTGGGAGCCAAAACGGAATCCTGTGGAACACCCGCATTAAATTGGAGTCAGGCGTTTTGAGAACTGTTGTTGGGATACCATTTCCAATATGTGCTTAACAGCACGTATGTCTGAAATTCATTTATCTCAACTTTCCCCCAAAATTTAGGATAGTAAGAACAATATAATATGGTAAGTAGTAGTCCAGAAGATGATCACTGATGAAATGCATTGATATAATAGGCATTTATTTAAAATAAAAAAATGCATTGCTATAATAGGCCATGATATAAAATAAAGCATAAATAGATTTTTTGAGAAAATATGTCCAATAGTAAGTGATTTACAGGTCAAAAGATGCTCCGAAATGTCTAACTCGACATCCATACGCCAACAGAAATTACTAATTATATTATAATTCATGTTTAAATTAGGTTTTCATATATTGATTCAAATTTAGTAAATGGCATGTTTTATCGAGTACCATATTTTTTTTCGTGGTCAGAAACAAAACAATTACCTCTTGATAGCTTATATAAAAGTAACGCGTTGAAACAAATCCTTGAATACCACCGATATAAGTACATTTGGAACTAAGATCAAATTAAAAATGCTAGAGGTACTAGAATAGATCCCTTCGAAACACTATAAGGTAATAAAGGGTATAGGTCATAACCAGAGGTAAGCAGAGAGAAATTTCACTAAATAGGCTGAAAAATAATATTAAATATTGGCGTTGTATTCTGCGTTGCCGAATACTTGATACCTATAGATACATATTTTATTTTACGATTAGCTAAAGGAATAGCAGAAATAAAATTACAATCATTTTTTGGGTTCTCTTGTTTAGTTTGGTGAATATATTTTAAGATACTTTTGTTCCTACTAAACAATCATTTTTTCGAGAGTATTCTACAGAAGATTTGCAAAAATTTAGATATTCAAAAATTGTTTACTTAAACATTACATTAGAACAAATATGATATAAAATATGTCTAAAAATTAGACTTCCAATAAAAATTTCGATAGCTAAGGTCCTCATACGACAGCCCATAAGGGGGTTATGATACTTATCTAGACCTGTTATGTGGTCTGGTGTAAGCTGTAAAGGGTTCTGAAAAGTTAATAAAAAAATTATTAATTATTTGAGAATAAATGTAAAGTTGTAACAAATACGACAGCCCATGAGGGGGTTTTATGACGCTTAGATAGACCTGTTATGTGATCTGGTGTAAGCTGAAAAGTTAATACAAGTATTGTTTGAAAGTAAATATATATATATATATATATATATATATATATATATATATATATATATATATATATATATATATATATATATATATATATATATATATATATATATATATATATAACCTCGATGGTTCAGGGGTGAGAACGTGTGCCTCTAAACCGAACGGTACTGGGTTCGATCCCAGGGTACTCCTTTCACTTTTTCAGAACAAACTGTAAAATTAACATCAACCGAGGTTCTGGCATTGTATTTGAGCAAGTTTAATGTCTGCACGTTCCGCCATTCGGAGGGGGCGTAAATCCGTCGGTTTCGTGTCCATGCGATGTTGGGCACGTTAAAGATCCCTACCCTCCTTACAGAAAGCCAGGGGTTCGGCAAAATTTCCAGGATAGTGAGGTGAAACTGCTTCCTGGCGTCGGTGATTGACCATAGTCGCGGAAATAGGCCGACGTTGAAGGAAAAAAAAGTAAATATAAACATGTAACAAATATTTGATTAATCTTATCAAAAATTCTGCTTTTTTTATAGGAAACTCATAAGTAAAATGTAGAAGTTAAGGTTAAGCTCAATAAAAACAACACTTCAGTGCGTTAGATTTTAACTGAGACTCGATATTTATCCAAGAAAACTGCAAAGCGCGTATAATATATTGAGCTGTGTTTCATAAGTTTAACTTTAATTTAACGTTGGACGAAAGCAAATCTATTAAATCTACGACTAACTAGAACATCATTTACAATGTTTTACAATTTTTCGCAAATTAACAGCTGGTTGTACATTTTATAAACAATTCCCCCAGATAATAACGATTCAAAGGAAAAACAGCATAACCTCACATATTTGTACACCAATAAACAATCAACTGTGGCTTTTGCATTTGTTGTTGGTACAAAAGAGTATAAAAAAGGTAAGATGCTTACTGGCAATTAGGCCATTGCTGACCCTTTTTGCTCATCTAAACTAACCCACCCTCCACCTTGAGCTCGATCTCAACGACGACAGTGATTTGAAAAATTATCCGCCGCCGGTGAGTCTCGAACCGTCGTCCCCCGAGTCCGTATTGGAAAGTCTGAATCGACTTTCCCGCACGGCAACGGAGGCGCTGTACAACAGAGTATAATGAATATTACTAATATAATAAACTGCTAAAATTCTTCTTTACATTACATCAATCCTGAATTCCAACTTTAATAAACTGACATCATATCGTTTTTATTCATTGTTCCCACAGCATTATCGGAAGCCTCTAATAATAGAATGATAAAGCAGGCATCGCAGTAAAGTACATGATATAAAAGACGTACACCAACAGGGGTGCTAGAAGACGGGAAATTTAGAAGGGGAGAGAATTGTTATGCCGAAGGGGCAACTCCAGCCCACGGCTCTCTTTTATAAAACATACATGAACAAATAAGTCTGTTTGGCGGCATTAAGTGCGCTACAATACACCCCGATAATACGATAATCAAGCGGGCCACACAACCCCGATGGTAATGGGCTCGAAACGTGTACAGGCTGCCAATTTGGGACCATCCGATGAATTCCAAACACGGCCACCTCGGCTCGCCGTATAGACGATGAACCTGGAATGAATACAGCGCGGTGTTCTTACTGGATCAGTTCATACAATGAGGAACCCATTGCAACCTACCCATAAGTTTTCTTTGTACTAAAACATGGATCTTCTTAGATACAGAACATGTTTAACTGTTTATACAGGCTGACCCATCAAAAACTATACAAGCAGGTGTTCAAGTATTTAAAGTAATTTCTTTGAAAAACGCTCCGACACGCAGATTTTTTTTTTTGCCCGAATGTCAAAGCTGCTAGTTCACCTCCCTAGACAGGGTCCCCCTTAAATTTTTAAAAAGCAAGTGGGGTCGTGATACATCATTGCTAACTCAATTTTCTATTCAAGCGTGTACTTTGTTTTAAAATATCTAGAAAATCCTTGCAGAAAAAAATCAAAATCAAATCTTGTACTAACTTAATATACTTCTTCAATAGGGAGAAATATATTTAGCGACATTTTCCAAATTCTGTCTAACACTAAATGAGTGGTAAGACACGAAGCAACGTGCCGCGACCTAGTTGCGGAACCAAGTAGGATGTTGTCATGCCAGCTCCAAATAACATAAAGTGTTAAAAAATAGAGACTGTATACAACTAATTAACAATTTAGTAAACTGTCAGCCCTTGCTCATTTCTACCCTAATATAGGGACAACGTATGTAAGGCTAGATACATTCTCACAACAATTAGAACCGTAGACCGGTTTCGGTCTAATTAGAGCTCGTCAGTACGGCATACTAATTGTAGCGAAAATACACCTATAAAGTAATACAGCTATGGTAGCCATCCTTCCAACACTAAGTGAGTGGTAAGACACTAACGTGCCGCCACCTAGTTGCGGAACCAAGTAGGATGTTGTCATGCCAGCTCCAAATAACATAAAGTGTTGAAAAATAGAGACTGTATACAACCAACTAACAATTTAGTAAATTGTCAGCCCTGCCCCATTTCTACCCTAATATAGGGACAAACTATGTAAGGCTAGATGCATTCTCACAACAATTAGAACCGTATACCGGTTTTGCCCTAATTAGACAGAATGTCTCAGATTGGACAGAATGTTTTGCTTCTAAACCACAACCTAGATAATTAGTTTTTTTTTTAATATTTTACTTATTTTACTGTATATATCCCATTTAACACGCAACTAATCAGAATAAGTTAATCATTTAAGTTTATCATATTTAGAAAGGTATGTATTTGTGCCCATACAAAATACATAGTGGGTTTATCATCAATCAATTTCTAAGCGAACAACTCTTACATCTTATACTTATTTAATCTTAAAATAATAGTACATTTTGCCAGCGTAACATGTGAATCAAATTTTGCAGATGAGCTCACGGAGGGTTTTTAGAATTTTTTCAGAAACACACTTAGGAAACCACTTGGATGTATAACCCACAAAGAAATGTACTTGCAAACAATCCCCAAAAAATTACAGGACCAGGAGTGAATAGGTGTGATGGACGGGGAAGAAACGAATAATGCGAAAAAACAGCTTAGCCGGGCCTATATAAGCTATCTTTATTACATATTGCAGCTACATCTCCTTGAAATCATGTTTACTCAGGATATAACTCTATTCGCCTCAGGTTTCGTATTTATTTATTCGGGTTGTTCCCGATACATTTTTCTTGTAGTTTATGCATTGAAGGTGATTGTATGCCTGCAGAACGGAAAGGAAAACCCCCAGGTCTAATCACCTCCCCCCAAAACACGCGGGGATCTCTACATGTATACAACCACCCTCAATGCATAACCCAGAAGAAAATTACGGGGCTTGGGGCAAATAGGGGTTATGTGCGGGATAAACAGGATTTTAAAGACGTGTATCTGCAAAATGGGATAAGAGCAGCTTATATAGGTCTCTCTAAGCTGTTTTTTTTCCGCCTTTTACGTTTATACTTCCTTCTTCCCTGTCAAGCACTCCTATTCACTCCTGCTACCGTAATTTTTATGGGGGTTGTTTGCACGAAACTTTTGTGTTTTATACATACAAGGGGTTTTTTTAGCATGTTTCTAAATTTTTTCTAAAAGCCCTCCTTAAGCTTATCTCCAAATTTACCTAATACTTTATGTTCCGTCGTCATTTTCGACACCTTTTTTGCCACACGCACGTGCCGACTATGGATCCAAAAACACAGTTGGTAACACTGGGCACATCCCTCAATGATGGTCAACATGAAGATGGCAGCCTGAAGAGATACGTTTTCTGACGGCGTCGGATTGGTTGGATAGGCGGTCTACCCCCTCTCGACCCCGAAGCATCCCGAGACTTGGGAGTGAAAAACGCTGCAACTACCTTATTTGATCAACGATCGTTCGAGAGTGCAGTTCACTCGTAGTTGAACTTCTTCGTTGTCCCGTGGGCAGACAGGCCCGTCGCAGCAACGTGACTTTTCAATAGGTGTTTGGAACCAACGTGGACCATATGGCGAACGCGAGTTACGTTCTCATTTAAGTGCGACAAACTGCAGATTCCAGAGCATGAGGCTGCTCCTTAGTTTCCATCGGTGCAACAAGTTCTTCACGTGTGTGAAGAAGTGAGGTTCCCGAAACACCCAGCTGATCTACGACGACGTCCCCGGCAAGACAAGGTATTTTGGTTATACTACAACCCTTCTGTAAATTATTGTCGGTGTAACTTTCCCCTTTGTTCAATAAATTTATTTAATTAATCCGCGGTAATGTTTTCTTTACCATGTAACCCCCTGATGTACATGCAACCGTTCAATTACACATAAACATTTAGAGCTATCGGAGAACGTAGCGAATCAGCCGCTACACTTTATATTTACTTCTTTTGGAAAAGAAAAGAAGGTAAGTTTACCTACCCTTTCCATTGCCTTTTTAGAATTATTTTTGCACACTAAGACACTACAAACAACTCCACCAGGCATTTAAAGAGATATTTAGGTTAAGTTTGAGATCTTGTTTGAAGTATATACCTATAACCTATTTTTTACATTAAACACACATCTATATTTATAACGATTCACCGATTGAATTCTTAAATATAAAAACAAAAATGCAATAACATAAGGCATGTTTGATTAAAAAAAAAAAAGAAAATTTGTATCACCAACGACTTCTGGGCCACCTTGTAATATTAATATAAATATTTTTTATGATATAGCTCAAGGCATCCTATAATTAATGTATACATTTTTTTCGTATCTTGTATAATAACGGATATATTGAGCTTTATTGAAGTTTTACGAAAATTCGAGACAAATTATGTACCATTAAACGATAAACTCTATAGCTAAGACTACTGCCAAATGATCAGAGAAAGGATCTATTTGAAATGAATTTTCTGGAAACATTTTAGTAAAAGTAAGGACAATTACGGTTGAATCTAAGACTTCAGTCTTTGTAAAACATTCACTTCTAAAAGTGTTCTACAGAATAGAAATAGTAAGTGGTTGTGTGACTGCGCTAGTGCCCTGTTTATGGCTGCCTGCACCTTACTGCCTGCGGATTAAGCATTTCTAGCACTTTAAACGCTACAACAAGAAACTTTCGAAAAGCTTAAAGCTAAAATATTAAAACATCCCACTATCATGTGTTAAAAATGCTGTAGAATAGTAAACTGTGTAGGCCATAAAACCATTCATTGTTCTGATGGTATGTAAATAGAGATGGACTGAAATCTTGCATAGCTGCCAGTGAAATGTATATTGGTCTAACGATAATGATCAGAGATTCAAAAATGTCGAGAAACAAAGAAAAGGAAGTGCCGTGCAAAAACCTCGCCTTAGTAGACAATCACCCAGAAATGATAAACGCATTGGGGTATAAAAGTTCCGGTAGAGAGTTGCGAGTCCGGAACCAGAGTTGTTTCCGGAGCCACGAGGAAGTTTACAATGTGGTTACTCGGCGAGCCTCGCCAAGATTTACAACCCCAACGCTGTTTGTAAAGTAGCCTGTAACTTGGCTTCACTTGCTACGTAATTGCTGATGTAACGTTGTAAACGTTAAAATGAACTTTGGGAGTGTTTTAGCACAAATAATTCTCACAGTTCCAGCTCCACGAATTTATCTCTAAATCACTGTGTACTCTCTCTCCCACTCTCTAGACATGTAAATGTGACCTGCTATTCTACATTGTTGTGATAATTGTTATATCTCTACTGTAATATGTATCTCTCAGCACACCTGCAGATTTATAGCCTCTATTCTATGTATGTGCTGAGTGTTGGGGATTTTAGGCTCATATTCATAGCTTTACTACACTTGGGATTTTTTTTTACAAAACTAAGCACTGACTAGAAACCATAATTTATTCATTAATTGTTGTTGCCCTTACTTGGTAAAACCGTTCCATACTAAATACAGACGTGGAGACCATTCCTTTGGCTTCACAAATGTTCGTTTTTTTCTGTAACCCGTTTCGCTGCTTGGTAGCATCCTAGACAACAAACATTTGCAAAGCCAGAGAAATAGTCTCCACGTCTGCATTTAGTCATCATTTAGACGATCAGTAGAAATTAAAAAAAGTCTGGACTCAGCAAGTGCCTTATAGTAGTGAATTTTCATAAAAATGCTTTTACTAACTACATAATATGCCTTTTTTTTGTAAATGAAAGCAGGCATCAAATTTCGTTACCAGTATAACCTATATAGTATAAACAATGTACCATATTTTATCAAAATAGCTTTATCGTTTGAAAAAGTACACATATTTTTCCTAAAATAAACTAGAAATGTTCCCGAAAAAAACTGGTCCTATTTTCCTAGCCAACGAAGCCTCGTCAAGCTATTTACCCACTCGCCAAGATATAATTATCCACAAAAAGCTTTTCGACCAAACTTACACAAATAATTTTTGCATCAAAATTTGCAAACAATTTTTTAAAACAACTTATTAAACATTTATCATTCCAAAATTCAACAACAATCTTATAAAAAATGATATTTAGTATATAGGAACAATGTACCACATTTAATCAAAATATCTCTTTATTCTTTGAAATTTTATCTATATATATATATATATATATATATATATATATATATATATATATATATATATATATATATATATATATATATATATATATATATATATATATATATATACAGCGTGATTTTTGGGAAAATCTGGGCCAAGCCACCTGCAGAAGAAAGTAACGTACCAAATTTTATCAAATTCGGCCCATTATTTTTTGGGTTATCGGTGTGCAATATATATACAGGTGTTAGAAAATAGTAGGCTAACCCGCTAACCACGGATTCCCGAGACGAAAATTTAATTACTGTTTTTATAACACTTTTCTTCTGGGGGGCCTGTTCTCGAAATACAGAGTCTTGAAATTGAACTTAAAAAATAATTTTTCATTTCAAATTTTTTTTTGAAGTTATCTCCATGAAATTTTGCACGTAGTCTTATTTTAGAACTAGACGCCATCTGTGTAGATGGAGAGAGAAAAATCAAATCCCAAGGGGTGGTACAGGGTAGGGGTGGGGGGTGGTGTATGGAACAAATATTGACCCTCTAAACTTTTTTGTGCGCACGCCAACGGTTTCAAAACAAATGGCTTTTGTTGGAGAAAATAATTTCATAACTTTTGTTTCTCTCGTTGAACACTGCCAAATGCGTAGATAATTTGATAATTTACGTCAAATCATCATAGCCAAATGGCAACAAATTTTACGCAAGATGCTTCGCAACGTTCGAAACGCCTTTGAATAAAACCTGTATTATTGCATAGAAGCTAAAGGTCGACATTCAGAACATTCAATGAGTACATTAATACAGACTGTCCCACAGGAATTAGCGTTGTTCGATTTCTCAAAAACTATCTGTTAAAAATATTTTGAAAATTTGGCCTTGTACTAATGTTAATGGGCAACTCAGCAAACATATTTTCAAAATGGTGGCACTTCTGCTTATACCGGAAGTAAGTGTCAACTTTGTTATTTCAAATAGAACACCCTATCTTGCATCTTTAGATTCTACGTAAACTTGTGGATACATTTTATGTACAATGGCTTATACCTACGTCTAACCGTATTTGACATATTTCAAATTGTATGCTAAAAATGGCGATTGCAGGCCAAAAGAAAATTATGAAATTTTCCTCAACCGAATTTTGTTAGTTAACTAGTTGGTTTACTTGTAGAAAGGCTTTAGTAACCTCCTTGTGATATTTTGGTAATTATTAATACAGGATGGTCAAAAATGGTTCCTTTCTGACGTGCCGCACATGCAGTCTCGAATGAAATCAAGTGTGAAAAGATAGGCATAATTCAAATATATTACCTCAACATAAACATTCCCGGATATGGAGGCTTCTCAGCGTTCCTATTGTAGTGGCACGTTGGGATATAAATAAGTATTCGTGACAACAAAGTATGTAATCTGTGACAGTTCATTCTGCTTCTACATACAGAATACTACACTACAGGTTCACACAAATTTTAAAGTTTTATTTTCCTGGTGATTTTTGCCACGCAGTAATTATAATAGGCAGACCTGTATTTAGATAGTCGCTGGTTTTTATTAAGGATATTTATTATATTTGTGAGACAGAAAACGAAAAAAAAAATGAAATTTGGATCAAATTCTCAGCATGGATAATCCGCACACGAATAATGGAAAGTATTGCTTACAGTTAATAGACTTTTGATTCGGTATGACAAAGTTAACTAAATTATTCAACAGAAGAAAAATAAAATGATACCTAAGCACCTATAAAAAATTGTGAAAGATGTCAGACATGATAATATAAAGGAAGAAAAGTTTTTTTGTAGCGATCCAAGCCATCTCGATAACGGTATACAGCGGATTTACGTCAAGTTTCTCGCTATACACGTATTTCCCTTCCGACATAATTCAATTTACAAATACAATTTTGCTGAAAGATATCCTGATAATAACTTTATATTAAAGTTGATGTAGCATTCGTTTATAAAATGAAATCAAGCGTGTACAAGGGATATAAGCTAAAACTTTTTTATGTGCGGGGATACATTGAAATCCTCTTGGGTGATAAAATTATTTGAATTTGAAATCAAGTTCTCTCATGAGGGTCTACTCCACGTGTGACACGTAACGAAGTACGAAGGGTAGAGGGTAGTTCTCCGTTGGGGGAACCGAGGATGGAGGGATCAGGAGGAGGGTCGACCGTAGAGAGAAACTCTCGGCCGAGGGTGTGTTAATTGCCATCGGTGCTGGATCTGTCGTCTGCACCCCGTGTCTATGTCTATGTGTATGTGTGTGTTTGCATATGTAAGCATCATGTGTTGTTTACCCAGAACGGCTTTAATAGGGTTGAATGTTAAACAACCATTCAAGTTTCTGAGGTTTTGCGACTACATTAACGTTTACAATTCATGGAGTTATGACTATAGTGATAATATCGTGACCAAATTATATTTGCGCTAAACCAACTATATTTATTTTGTTCTCTCCCGCTCTTTCCTTCTTCCGAGAGTATTCTGCAAACATGCCTAAAAACATCATTTCATCACAAACAGTGACTTTATGAATTCGTTCTTTGTTATAAGTAAATGTGACCTACAAGCTAGAGGCCTGTACATTTTTTACCTTTTTGCTCGTTATAGGCTACTTTTGGTAATCGAGCTAAAAAAAAAACATCGACGTACCATTTGTCTCTTGTTTAAATGACTGATCGATTTAACGGTTCAGTAACCGAACGATTGAGTTGCTGAATAACGGACCGATTGAACCATTGAATAAGCGGTCGACGTACCAGTCATCTCTCGGTTAAATGACCGATCAATTGAACGGTTTAGTGACCAATTTATTGAATTATTGAATAACTGATAGACTGAACCATTGAATAACCGATCGACGTACCGGTCTCTCTCGGTTAAATTACCGATCGACTAAACCATTGAATAACCGATCGACGTACCTGTGGGCCCTTGGTTAAATGACCGATCGATTGAACAATTGATCGGCTTGCTGACCAATCGGCCGAACCATTGAATAACCGATCGACGTACTAGTCGTCTCTCGGTTAAATGACCCATCGATTGAACGGTTGAGTGATCAATCGATTGATCTATTGAATAACTGATCGATTGAACCATTGAACCAATCGACGTACGGGTCGTCTCTAAGTAAAATGACCGATCGATTGAGTTATTGAATAAACAATCGGATTGAACCATTGAATAACTGGTCGATTGGACCATTGAATAAGCAATCCGATTGAACCATTGAACAACTGGTCGATTAAACCATTAATTAAAAATGAACGATCTAACGGTTGAATGACCGATCGATTGAATTCTTGAACGAGATCGATCGAACAATTGAATAGCTGATCGATTGGGCCATTGAATGGCCAATTGATTAAATCATTAAATAACTGATGAACTGAGACCGATTTAGTAATTCAAAATGACTGAGCGACTGGTTTTTGCGTATTCATAACTGTGGTTTTCTGGTTATGACCGGCTTGTGGTTCTAGCTTTTCAGCGAATTTTCGTAAAAAAATCGCTAACGTATCTCGACTTTTTAATTTTAAAAAAATTTCTTGAAATGACCTCGAACTAGGATTCCTAGAATCTATATTCGGGGTCAGTGTCAATTTATATATATATATATATATATATATATATATATATATATATATATATATATATATATATATATATATATATATATATATAACCTCAAAAAGTAATGGGCCGATTTTGATTTCTTTGGTAATTGGCTTGGATAATTCGCTCCCCAGGAAATTTGGACAAGTTTGTTTATAAAAATTTTAGGTTTTCTTTCCGAAAATTTTTATATCTCCGGAAATAACAAAGCTATGGTAAAGACATTTGGTCTGCAAGTTTCTATTGCGCAAACGATATACCAAAATTCGGATCTCCTAAGTTCAAGGAAAAAAAAGCTATAAACATTTAATCTAAAAAAAAAGGGCGTCAATGGTTGCTAGAGCAGGGCACACGATCAAAACATCGTCTGTGGTAATTAAAATATATTAAATATCTTAACGAAAAAGGCCAAGCGGCATGAGAAAAATCACTTTGAAAATACTACAGTTTTCTTGGTGATTTCTAAACAAATATTCTGGAACTGTTGGTCTGTAAGTGGTAAATATTACATGAAAAATGCTTAACAGGGTTCTAGATTTATGAGTCAACTTTAAAAATAAAATGAAATAATCAAGAATTATAACACTTACTAATGGTTACGCTCTTAAAATAATAAATAGGATGCTAGACAGAAAATAACACAAATTAGCACTTAATTAAACGTATCCAGTTAGGGAGAAAAAAGGTAACAAATATGTTTTGATGGCTTACTTTTGAAATAAATTAGAAATCAGGACACATATAAAACGTTTAATTGAATTAATAAATAATAATAATAATAATAATAATAATAATAATTAGCCATTGTTATACCTTCTAAATAAAATGAATGAGCGACTCCCAAATACTCAAACGAAGCAAAAATCCATGCCATTTTCAACAATCCCGCTAAAATATAGCCAGTTAATTTAATTACTCTGTCCAAAAAATCAGTAACCGTAGAAGATATTACGGAAAATGTTCTGATGCAGTAATGACCATATGGCAGCGAATATATATATTTTTTCAATTTTAAAAATTAAGTGTTTGATAAACAACATTTAGATGCCTTCACTTCACTCCACTAATGATTATTAACATTTCATTGGTTAGAATAAAAAAAGATTCGGCGAAATTTCATTTAAAAAAAAACATATTTTAATGTTACAGTTTGGTGTAACACGATCTCTTGTTTCTCATGATATCTTTCTCTTTACGGACCCTGCTGACTAAAGGAATGCAATACACCAGGGAATAATGAATCAAACTAGTTAATGCTGACCTAGACCAGTGATTTTGTGTAAGTTTTCTAGGGACATATGTCTAGTCAGAGCTACAATAAACACAGGTCATCATCTATAGATTTAGTTGCCCATGCTTTTTAAACAGTATAAATTTTCATTCAAGGAAAACTTGACTTACGATTATAGATTTTTACAAACGACAGGGTAGTGGCAAACTAAGGTCGTGTAAAATTTCATGTAAATCAGTTTTTAAGTTATAGCACCTTGTGGCAAAAAATTGCAGCTTTTGATGACAAAACCTAATTTTCAAAGGTACCAACAAACCCCGTAAATATTTCGAAAAAAAATCAGATGTATCTAAGATGGGCTAACAGGTAATATAACTAATTATTCTCTCGGACACAAGAACGAACACATTTAACTCACTTTAAAACAGTTTCATATTTCAGTAATTGCAAAAACGCCTGTCAAAGAATCACTGTTATTGAAGGACTTTATTTATTTTGACAACAAAGAATTGACACTAATAAGATTCGTAAGAATAAATTAATCGCATTTTGTCAGTTAAAGCGTCCACCACATCAGCAACATCGGTCTAATAAAATTTAAAGGGTGCGTGTCCCTCTGCCGTCGACCTATGCATGTTTTCAATTACACAATGGCCAGATTAGGCGATACCGGGAGGACACAATAGTTCCATTAAACACTTCTGGAGGGTTGCCGTTATTTACTGCAAGAGGGAGCCGATGACTACGAAAGTTGTCTCGTCAGCTGTATGTGAGGGATCTGAGTATCATCCACTGAATATATTACATGTATCCGGTTTTGTCGGGTGCTTACACATCTATGCCAGGTGTTTTTCCTCAATTTAGTGGGGTCTCATGATTTTCAAGCAATTTCTTATATTTATAACCAATCTATTAAAAACATATTTTATGTAGTTACGAGGGTAGCCCAAATAACTTCGAGATGATAACACCGACTGCTTTATTCAGCTTTCGAAGAACGAAATTTAAATTTGCAAACACAGTGGGTTTACAATAGATAATTTGCATGTTTTTTAATAGCCTAGTCCGATAGAGTAGCCCAAAAAGCAATTATTTACATTGTTTATTTTAACGTTGCCTATTTTAACGTTCCAACCGTTCAACGAAAATTGTATTCTGCACAAATTCGAAATTGGATCACATATGTAGTCCAGATACCAAGAACCATATAGCAAGGTAAATACAAAATACTGCTCACGATCTTGAACGCCAATACACACGCATTACGTCCTGGCATTAGGGCCAATAACAGAGCATATATATATATATATATATATATATATATATATATATATATATATATATATATATATATATATATATATATATATTCCGTGACAATAAGCTGACAGATATTGCTGCTAAAGGAGCGATCACGGAAGGCATGGGAGTAAGTAGTAACTATTACAAACTATGATTACCACATTTTAAAGCAGTAACCAACGAAAAATCGCTAATATACTGGAATCATCAAACCACCACGCTCCACGAACTACCACCAACCATTGAGGCATTCCAAATTCCAACCACCTGTACGTAGGTCGTAGGTGGTCTTGAGAAGACTCCGGATATGGCACACAGCACTCACACGTGAGTACCTACTGGAACAACAAATTCCACCAATTGGCGAGCCTTTCAGCAAGTCACGTTGTCACAGAGTGCACTAAATATGGAATTTTAACGCGAAAATATATACATGATAACCCTAGCTACAGCAGCCTCAGAAAAGATAATACAATTCTTACAGTCTAGTGAACTGTATGAACAGATATAAGTTGCATTGTTGATTAAAAGGAATGAGAATTTCATCATGTCAAACCCAAACATGTTGACGTTTAGAAATAATTGTATTGTTTGTCTTATTGTTAATTTTTTGACGTACATGAACATCCCTGTGTCATTCAGGTGGCATTGGCCTGTTTCATTGTTAATATATACATTATACATTATTTATTGACTTAAATTTTTAAAAAACTATGAACAACACACGTATTATCGCACCTGGATTGTATATTATATATTATTATTATTTACCTTGTATATGTCAATTACCTTAGTAGTCACGACAGAATTTTTTTCTCTAAAATATTTTTTTACGTTTTGACCCAAATTATAGTTTAAAAAAAATTGAATTTGGTGAACAATTTGAACGCAATCAAACGTCATATGTGTGACGTCATTTGGCACACCGCTGTGTTCCGTTCCGCGTGTTATTTATTGTAATAAAGTGGTGTGGTTTGTAAGTGTTTAATTCGTGTTTTCTAATGTAAATTGGTCGACTTTCATGTTTGAATCTAGAAAGAAGCCCACTTATAAATATCGTATTGTTCCATAGTGTAAAAATATCACTATAGGAACACCTGGGATGGTGTTCTTCACTGTTCAAGGGAAGTAAGAAAGATATGGTGCAATGCAATTGAAAAGGGACAAGCACATAAAACTTCTACAGCGACATGTCATTCAAGGTAGGCTCTCCAGTTAGGGAGGACTGGGTTCGTATAAAATCGCACATTAAAAGCAGATTACTACTGATACACAGATGGCTCCAAAAGTGACGGCGGATCGCATTAAAAC
The DNA here is from genome assembly GCA_964006375.1 of Tillus elongatus. Classification (NCBI taxonomy): domain Eukaryota; kingdom Metazoa; phylum Arthropoda; class Insecta; order Coleoptera; family Cleridae; genus Tillus; species Tillus elongatus. The sequence goes on from OZ023262.1 coordinate 70,880,079, forward strand.
CACTATATTGAGAGCAGGTCACTACTGATACATGGCGGGCTCGAAATGTGAGTCAGTTACAGGAGTTGGTGCATTTGAAGGCAGCTCTGAGGCAATAATATTATCTAGATTCAGACAGAAGTATACGCCATCAAGATGTGTGCTAGAATAATGAACCAGAAGAGCCATTGCACATGCAAAACTATCAAAATACTTTGTTAAAGGCATTTCGCTCATATCGCTGCCAATTAAAGACAGTATGGAGTTGCAAGAATGCACAAGGTTATCCGTGCAGCAACAAGGTCGATGTGTCTCTAGTCTGGATACCGTGGCATTCAAGCTTTGCTGGTCATGAAGCCGCCGACTATCTTGCCAAAAAGGACGCTGAAGCAATTGGTTGGATTAGAAAACTAAGTTAGTCAGACCGCCGACGATCTTGCCAAAAAGGGTGCTGAAGCAATTGGTTGCATTAGAAAACTGAGTCACACAACAGAGCTACTACGTGTCATTACGAAGGCAAAATATTAGCGCTACAAAGTTCAGCTCCTACAGGAAGCTGGCGATGACGACCCCGGCCGATGATTACACTTTTGTAAAACTATGATGGATCTGTACCAAGCAAATCGACGTTTGCACCAGAAAATACTTTTTTCTCGCCAAGCCATGTTATGTCTCTATGGCAGAGTGAATTGTCAGTAGTGGAGTTGAGTAAATTCTCGTCAGGTGGTGAAGGCACGTATTTAGCACGCACAGAAATGAAATTTTAGGAGTGAAATAGTTGGTAGAAGAATAGTAAGACATTTGTTCTTTAAAGAAACCCACACTGGAGAAATATATTCATAGTTTTTCCAAAATGACCTTGTTTTAGTGCATGCAGGAGTTTTTCCAAACTACGATGATCCTGACTATCCAAATAATACCATGCTGTTTCCGCAAGGCTGCGCAACCCGGCACTATGCGCTCGCTGTTCCGAAATTTTCTGGGCCTTCCTAGAAGGTGGATTGGCGAGAACCGCATTCCCATATCGTACACCACTGGATTATGTTTTTCGAGTTATATTAAGTCCAAAGTCGCCGTCAACAGACCATAAAATTAAGCGAAACTGCAAATACTCGTTACAGATGAAATGCGCAAAACTAGTTAAGAAATTATTCAAAATGTACAAGAATAATTTCTACACAGACTTGTGTATTCTTAAAAAGTCAGTGGATGGCAGTTCGAACATTTAATTTAACAATTGTATTTGCTTGGCTATTGAGTTTTTATTCATTACTTCCACATCGTCAATACGTGTGGAAGCATAGCATCGGCGACAAAAATTTCAAAAAACTTTTTCTTAAACGTCGTAAAAAGTGTCAAAACATATATAAAACATGATTTGGGAACGAAATTTGTTTGAGTTTGTCGGTCTGTATGTCTGTTTGTAGCCACGATAACTTTAGACCGAATTTAAATATTGTCTTCAAATTTGGCATACTGTTAGCACCCGACAAACGAACGGTTCGGATAGTTTTTGGATAAAATCTATCCAGGGGGTAGGGAATGAATAGGGGATGATTTGGTGAAAATTTACATTTTTTCGTTAAAACTCCACTAACACGTGTTGGTCTCAAAACATTTAGAAAACTTGATTCTGGAACGAAATTGAGATATCTTCAAATTTCGTACATAAGTCGCACCCGACTAAGGAACGCTCAGAATTGTTTTTGGGTAAGATCGCTTTACGAGGCAGTCGATAAATGAGGAGTGACTTGGTGAAAATAGACATTTTTTCGTTAAAACTCGAGTAATATAACGTTTCAGAAGTTGATGGATACAGGAATACCAATATTTTCGTTGTGGTCAAGTCATGGACCCTTAATTCATTTCATGATAATGTCTTGGTGAGGAGAGTTAACTATCACAGCTATGTGGAAGTTATGATTCAATTTGCAGCACTTTTTTTGTTAACAATAAAATATACGATTTCCCACATTCAATTGTAATTTATTCGAAAAATGTCTTATGTAACTCTTTTGTACTGTCGGTTCCACAATGAAATTATCTTAAATGTGGTGACAAAAAAGGGAATTGTCATTAAAAATATATTTTATGGCATCATTAAAAATCAACTCTCCTGCAAAAAATGTGTATTATTATTAAATAAAACTCTGGACGCAGCAAGTGCGTTATGGTAGTGAATTTTCATAAAAATGTTTTTAATTGCAAATATGTGTGTTTCCTTTTTAAGAAAGCAGGCATCAATTTTGGTTACCAGTATAACCTATATAGTAAAAACAATGTGCCATGTTTCATAAAAATAACTTTATTGTGTGAAAATGTACCAAAATTTCCAAAAGTAAACTTAAAGTGTTCCCGGAAAAACTCGTTTCTTGGTCAACCTTATAGGTTAATAGCAAATTGAGCTATTCAAATTTGAAGCATTTAATGAAAATTCGCTACCATAACGCACTTGCTGCGTCCCGAATTTCTTTTCTTACAAACATGCATCGCTGAAAAATTCAAAAATTCAATAACATAAGGCGTGTTTGATTAAAAAAAAAAAAAAAATTTGTATCACCAACGACTTATGGGCCACCTGTGATTGTAGAAATATTTTTTTAAGATGTAGCTCAAGACACCCTATAATTAATATATACAAATTTTCTTCATATCTTGTATAATAACGGATATATTGAGCTTTATTGATTTTTTACGAAAATTCGACAAAAATTATATACCATTAAACGATAAATTTTAAAGCTAAGGCTACTGCCAAGCATCAGAGAAAGGGTCTATTTGAAATGAATTTTCTGGAAACATTTTAGTAAAATAAAGGACAATGACGGTTGAAACTAAGACTTCAGGGTTTGTAAAACCGTATTAGATTCAAGTTCTTTGCCTAAATGTTGCCGATTTTGACGTTTTAAATCGCAACTTTGACGTTTTGAGGAAAACCCCAATTTATTTTTCTTTAAATGCCTATAACTTTTTTGTCTTTTGATCTACCTAGCTAAATTTTGGTAGGTGGCTTACCAATAAGGATATTAACTAGCGTACCAAATTTGGTTGCCCCTACTTTGTCAATTCCGGAGATATAAATTTTTTTCGAAAGAAAACACAAAATTTTCCGGGAAAACCTGGGCAGATTTTCCTGGCTAACGAACTTATCCAAGCCATTTGCAAAAGGAATTTTTCCACCAAATTTAGTCAAAATCGGCCTATTATTTTTTGAGTTATCGGTGTGATTCATATATATATATATATATAATATATATATATATATTTATATATATATATATATATATATATATTATATATATATTTATATATATATATATATATATATATATATATATATATATAAATATATATATATATATATATATATATATATAAATATATATATATATAAATATATATATATATATATATATATATATATATATATATATATATATATATATATATATATATATATAAACATATAAAAATTGAAACGGACCCCGGATATGTGTTCTAGGGGGCCTAGTTCGCGGTCATTTGAAGAAATTTTTTCAAAATTCAAAAGTCGGGATCTCCTCATTAGTGAATTTTTTTAAAGAAAATTCACTAAAATGGAAGTATTCCAGTATTTTGCCAACACAAATGTATTTCCCCTTTACTTAATTTATTACTTAATTTATTAATTATTACTGTTATTACTTTACTAGCGGACTGTAACTATACAAAATAAAAAAAAACACAATACGAAGTTAACCGCTAATTTGGCTTAATTATTTGTCCAAGTAAATTATTTTACCAACTGGTTTTGCAATATGTAGTGTAAGCAGGTGTTTAAATATTAAATAATTAGATGTTTTTCCGTACATTAAATGTAATTTTCTTCTATTTCTGGTATTTCCAATACGTTACTTTATTATTATAATATTGGTGGTGGTGGTCGTAAGTTAGCCTCGAAAGTTTCCTTTCGTTAGCCACAGATTTTTGTTACTAGAAAGTACTTAAAGAGTCACAATACTTGCCTCGCCCCCCATTACAATACATTTGTTTCTTTTTTTTAAATTTTGTTACATAATAACAGATCGCCACGCATAGCAATAGAACCCATTCATTACAAATTTATATGTTTTTACATACAGTTTGCTTGTATCTAAAAGTATTTACACATAAAAGATTTAATTAGACATAAATAAACATGTTTTTTGTTTTTGTTTCTTTTTTTTTTTTGCTTTTTGTTTTTTTTTTATTTGTGTGTTTTTGTGTTTATATTTTTTAAATTTTTGTGCACATATATTTTTTATACACCTTCACACTTTTTTTCTTTCTTTTTTCTTTTTTTTTTCAATTTTGCATTAGGACAAACAGGGATACAGTGCGTACAGGGGCCCTTCAGTATTATAATATTAATATTATAAAATTAACATCTACCAAGCTTGTAGAGTTGTCGCGCCGTGTTTAAGAAAGTTGCCATTCTGAGGGGTAAAAGCCGTCAGGCTCGTGTACCATACAATGTTGGACACGTAAATGTGCCTACCCTCTTTAAAGAAAGGGGTGCGGCAAAATTTCCAGAATGGTAAGGTGTAACTGGTCCTTGGCGTCAGAGTCGTGGAAATAGGCAGACGTTAAATAAAGAAAAAAATAACTAAACCAACAAAAAATTTCCGCTATCAAATAAACTGTTCATTGATGTTATATTTTTCTGTTTAGCGCCTAAACAAACGTGAACATTTCAAAACAGTTTAGGACCATGGAAACGAACAGACAGAGAAAAAAAATAATTAAAATTTTGATCTACGCCAGGCAGAAGCGACAGTCAAATTAAACTTGTCACGAAACAACCCAAAGCACTCAAGTAGAAAACAATTCAATTAGCACATTCATGTGTTTTTCTTTTTCCTGCATAATAACTGCCAACTAGCTGGCAATTTATCGAGTTTTAAATTACTGTGAGTCCATCGGCTAAAGCGGAAACTGCGAGATTCCCCGGCCATGACTATTGCATTTACACTTTTTTTCTTTTAGAACTGGTGATTCTGCACGTCGAACTGATGCAGCAGAGATGCAAAATAAAGACTAATGTTAATTAAAATGTTAAATTTTCAGTGAGCAAGGTAAATTTACTTTTATAACTATCGCTCTATAATATAATATTGAGTTTAAAAAACATATATGGATACATACCTGTTTGTGCATTTCAACATTCAATCCGTATGACATCTCGTAATACTGGAACAAAAATAGAAAATACCACTATTAATTTAAATTATTCAGAAGAGCTGTTTTGCATGTGATACACAGTTATAAATGTTTAAAATCATGAATTGCTTCATAAAGTAACTATCTATAGATAGTTACAACCGTTATTAAAAAAGTCTGGACGCAGCAAGTGTGTTATGGAAGTAAATTTTCATAAAAGTCTTTTTAATAGCAAATATTATGTCTTTCTGGTCCAAGCAGGTATCAATTTGGTCACTGGTATAGCCTATATAATAGAAACAATGTACCATATTTTATCAAAATCACTTATTGTTTGAAAATGTAAAAAAAAATTCGAGCATAAACTTAAAATGGTGCCAAGAAAACTGGTTTCCTAGCCAACAAACCTTAGGTTAATAGCAAATTGAGTTATTGAAATTTGAAGGATTTAATGAAAATTCGCGTCTCGAGTTTTTTTCCTTACGATCATGCAAAAACGTAATAATATAAGGGTGTTGGCAAAAAACAATTGTAGAGATCACCAACGACTTATGGACCAGCCTGTGATTGTCAAAATATTTTTATAAGATACAGCTAAGACAGCCTGTAATTAACGTATCCAATTTTTTCTCGTATCTTGTATAATAACAATTATATTGAGCTTTACCGTGGAAATGCATCACCCTGTATATATGTAAACAGATAAGAACTGAAAGTAAACCCGGATATGGATTCTAGGGACCCAGTTTGCGCTCATTTGATGAAATCTTTTTAAAATTCCAAAGTCGCGGTCTCCTCAATAACGAATTTTTTCTACGAAAATTAGCTAAAAAATACAGACCGTTAACCCAAAAAATTAACTAAACCTACAGCCAAAGCATCCATTTAACTAAACCTACAGCCAGAGCATCAGAGAAAGGTCACTAACTGAAGATTGGAACCTGTGATGAGCACCGATAAGTACACTTGGTGAACCCAAATCACCACAACATATTTTAAAAGACCTGAGGATCGTTTCACTAACCATGTGATTTGGGTTCTCCAAGTGTACTTATCAGAGAAAGGGTCTATTTGAAATGAATTTTGTGTAAATATTTTAGAAACATGAAGGACAATGACTGTCGAAGCGGAAACTTAAGGGTTTGCAGAACACTCTTCTTGCGACATTTTCTTTATGTAATCAGTCCCTGTTTCAGGTTCTTTGTCTAAATGTTGCGAATTTTGACGTTTCAAATCGCGACTTTTACGTGTTGGGGAAAACCCCAAACTTTTTTTAAATGCCTATAACTTTTTGTCTTTTAACCAGCAGACCTAAATTTTGGTAGGTGGGTCACCATTTATAATACAAACACGCTTACCAAATTTAGTTGTCCTTACTTTGTTATTTTTGGTGATATATATTTTTTTCCGAAAGAAATGGATATGGGTTCTAGGGGTCCTAGTTCGCGCTCATTTGAAGATTTTTTTTTCAAAATTCAAAAGACGTGATCTTCTCATTAGTGATTTTTTTCTAAGAAAATTCGCTAAATACCTAGTCACGTAATCTGATCGGTTATCAGATATAAACCAATGAACCTGTGCGGGGGTCAAAATTCAATATATTAAAGACCAGCTCAGAACTGGTAGGGGCCGTTGGAATTCGACTGACTAATTAAAACAAAGCATTTTTTAATCTATTTAAACTGATCAGATTTTTCTGGTTAACAAACTTATGTATCTTTTTCCTAAGTAGCCAATTAAGGACTACACGATCTAAATGAAAAACAGCATAAAAACGAAGTAGATTGAATACAACTAATCTAGAAGTTGTCTACAAAGTGTAAATATATATCGGACAACCATGTAACGAGAACCTCGGTGGTTCAGGAGTAAGAACGTGTGCCGCTGAACCGAAGGGTACTGGGTTCGATCCCAGGGTACTCCTTTCACTTTTTCAGTACAAAATGTAACATTAACATCAACCGAGGTTCTTGCATTGTATTTGAGCAAGTTGAATGTCTGCACGTCCCGCCCTTCGGAGGGGCCGTAAAGCCATAGTTACCGTATCCATGCGATGTTCGGCACGTTAAAGATCCCTACCCCCCTTACATAAAGGCAGGGGTTCGGCAAAATTTCCAGGATAGTGAGGTAAAACTGCTCACTGGCGTCGGTGATTGGCCATAGTCGCGGAAATAGGCAGACGTTAAATAAAGAAAACACACAACAACCATGTAAAGATAAAAACTACATAAATAAAATGAGGTATAAATGAAAACTGTATAAATAAAAATATACAAATATGTAAAAATATAATATGGAGCATATATAAGAAATGTGTAGATTAAAACGTATGTGTATGCATTGTCAAATTTAAATTATATAAATAAACAAATTGATTTACACAATTTTATTACTGCAGTTTCGCTGAAGTTATAAGTTCAATAAAATGGCGTAAATCTATTTATTTATTTATAAGTTGACAATGGATTTACATCAAGTATCGGCCTCCACAATATCATATTGTCAAATTCATTCGTTCTATAAAATTACTTATGTATCAACCATTATTTTAATCCCGATTGAATTTCAGATCATTCATAACTTTATTGCTCTGTGGTATAAGATAACGACTTTCAAATTTTCAAAAAAAAAATTTTAAAATGAGGGTGAATTGAAGCCTCTAGAACCCAAATCCGAGGTCAGGTCAGGTCAGATCAGATAAGATCAGATCAGGTCAGATCAGGTCAGATCAGGTCAGATCAGGTCAGATCAGGTCAGGTCAGGTCAGGTCGTCAAGTAAAAGTCAGGTCAGGTCAGGGAATGCCAAAATTTCGCTCATAAAGTGAATGACTTTCGAATTTTTGATTTTTTTTAAATAAGCGTGAATTAGAGCCTAGGCCTACCAATTAACAATTTAGTAAACTGTCAGCCCTGGCCCATTTCTACCCTTTACACTAAGGCTAGATGTGTAAGGCTAGATGCATTCTCACCACACTTAGAATGCATCTAGCCTTACATACTTTGTCCCTATATTAGGCGAGAAATGTGCACAATAAACCAAAGGTTACAGTGCTATCGGGGCGGCGAGGCCGCGGACGAGCCCCGAGGGAGAGAAAAAAAGGGGGAGAAATGGGCCAGTGCTGACAGTTTACTAATTTGTTAGTTGGTTGTATACAGTCTCTATTTTTTAACGCTCTGTATTATTTGGAGCTGCCGTGACAACATACTACTTGGTTTCGCAACGAGGTGGCGGCACGTGCTTCGTGTCTTATATCTCACTTAGTGTTGGAAGGCTGGCTACCATAGCCGTATTACTTAATAGGTGTATTTTCGCTGCAATTAGTATGCAGTACTGACGAGCTCTAATTAGAGCGAATCCGGTCTACGGTTCTAATTGTGGTGAGAATTCATCTAGCCTTGACGTAAGTGGTAAAATGCGGCTAAATATGTTCACTGCTGTTAGAATAGGAGACTACTGGGTGTTGTTAAGAGTTAAATAGAATAAACAAATATTAAATGATTTTATTATGGTCATCGTTTCTAATAAACATAATATCACAAAATTTGATTGACATATTAACTTGACGTAAAACCTCAGATTGTTTATAAAAACTTAAATTCAAAATGTGTGTGTTAGCAGACAAAGGGGTGGCATTTGAAAGTTTTCCATCATCCACAAATTAAATTTAACATAAATAAGTATCAAGGTGAAAGTTCCGTGACGTATTGCAAGTCTTTAATAAAAATTCGCTAAGAGAAGATTGGAGCCTATGATGTGCATAAAAATTCGCTACTAAAGCGCACTTGCTGCGTCCAAATTTGGGATTACTGTGAGCTTATAAGTGATCGCTCAGATATTTCAGAAAATATTAGAATGGAATATTTATAATTTTTTTACCAGCTCAAAAAATTAATCTTGTAGACGTAGGGATGAAAACTTTTAGTTACCACTTCCATGAGGTAAACCTAATTTAATCATCTTGTGTTGCAGAGTTTTCATCCTAGAGCTTTTAGGCAAACAAAAAAGAAACAGAAAATGTAAATATAAGCAATATCAATATTAAACCTCATTCATTACGCTTCAGAAAATAAATTAATCCTACCAATTAGCCATGCAATTAGAAATTAATATCACCAGTTAATGAAGTAGATAATTTAAGACGGATGATAATTAACTTGAGTCTCTGCTTCTCGAGTGGCCATTACGAAAGTAAGCTGTGCATGAAACAAGAACGCAACTGGTTAGAATATTTTTTCAGTGGCCTAATAACAGACAATAAGCGTAATTTCTGGTGTCTTAATAACTATTATTTTGTTACGGTAGAAAACACAGGCTAAATGAAAATGATATCAAAATTAATGTTGCAAAATTTAATTATTAATTCCCTTAATCAGATAAGCATCTTACAAGCTGTTTACATGTCAAAATTAATTGACCAATGTTTGACATTATTTCGTTTTAAACACTAAAACAAAACTTTCACTCTACAGTGTTGAAATAATAATCATTTACCACATTTGTCATTAATTTCTAAGCGAAATCGGCAAATGGAAGAGCGCGATACTCTACTTAGCATGAATGTAACTACCTCTTTTAGTGAATTTTGAAAACATTTCTTCAAATGAGCACAAACTTAGAGACACCCCCCCCCCCCCCCCCGAGGGAAAAATGGTAGTTATATTAAGTGTAAATGAAAAATAATAAAAATAAACAGCTCCTAGGTCTATGTCTTAGGTCATTATTTTCCTTCATTTCATTCAATTTGAGCAAAAAATCCATTGTAAATAAAAATTGCGGTTGGATCAGATAATTGAGTCCTATAATAAGACGAGTTATAATCCTAACTAGTGACTTCACTTTTTATTAAAAAAAATTAATCTTTCATTTTATTTTACCGTTATCTGATCAGATTGTTGTTATTCCGATGGATTTTTTTAGCGAGTTTTTGTATAAGAAATAATATAATAAGGAGAAGATGAAAACTTTTAAGACTTCATTCAATTTGAATAGCATATCTCGTTGTTTGTTCTTCCCCTAACTTCATGAAACCTTTCCATATTTAATACAATCGTAGACTTTTCCCGTGGCTTCACAAGTGCGTGTTTCCTTTTCTGCAACCGATTTTAACTCTTAGTGAATTTTCTTTAAAAAATTCACTAATGAGATCTAGAATTTTGAATTTTAAAAATATCTTTAAATGAGCGCGTATAGGCCCCCTAGAACACATACTGATAAGTACACTTGGAGAACCCAAATCACCACAACACAGCTTTTTAAAGACCTTACGATCATTTCACTAACAAAGTTAGCGAGCGTCATCAGAGGATGAAAAATTCTAAGTACCTCCCTTTTGCAAGTGTTTCGTTAGCCAAGAAAAGCAGCTGGGTTTTCCCGAAAATCTTGTGTTTTCTTTAGGATTGCTTTTATATCTCCGGACATAAAGTTATCGCAACCACATTTTGTACGCGGGTTTGCGTCATAACAAGTAAATTATGTACCACAATTTAGATCGGTAGGCTTAAAGACAAAGTTACAGACATTTCAAGAAAAATTGGGATTTTCCTCTTAAAACGCCTGGCGATTTGAAACATCAAAATTGGCAACATTTAGGCAAAGAACGTGAAACGAATACATGTTTAGAGATGTTCAGTTCAGTTCAGTAAGTTAATTCCATTAGCCACAGAAATTTTGAATAATATTTTGTTGAATTATTTCTATTTGATACCGTTCATTCTAAAAATTACACTTAAAATATTTTACATTTTAGTGAATTTTCTTTAAAAAAAATCACTAATGAGGAGATCCCGACTTTTGAATTTTGAAAAAATTTCTTCAAATGAGCGCTATTTAGGACCCCTGGAACCCAAATCCGAAATCGGTTTCAGACACACACACACACACACACACACACACACACACACACACACACACACACACACACACACACACACACACACACACACACACACACACACACACACACACACACACACACACATATATATATATATATATATATATATATATATATATATATATATATATATATATATATATATATATATATATATATATATATATATATATATATATATATATATATATATATATATATATATATATATATATATATATATATATATCCACCGACGGAAAATTTTGTGTTTTCTTTCGAAAAAAATTTATATCTCCGGAATTAACACAGTAACGGCAACCAAATTTGGTACGCGGGTTTATATCATGTAGGTAAGTTACCTTCCAAAATTTAGCTCTGTAGGTTAAAGGACAAGAAAGTTACAGGCACTTAAAGAAAAATAAAACGTCAAATGTCGCGATTTTAAACGTCAAAATTGGTAATATTTAGGCAATGAACCTGAAACTAATATGAGCTATGAAAGGAAAATGTCTCAAGAATAATGTTTTACAAAGCCGGAAGTCTTAGTTTCAATCGTCATTGTCCTTCATTTGACTAAAATATTCCCAGAAAATTCATTTCAAATAGACCCTTTCTCTGATGCTTTGGCACTAGCAGTAGTGTTGGCTATAGAGTTTATCGGTTAATGGTATATCATTTTTGTCGAATTTTCGTAAAAAATCTTTAAAGCTCAATATATCCGTCATTAAGCAAGATACGAAAAAAAATTGTATACATCAATTATAGGGTGTCTTGAGCTACATCTTAAAAAATATTTCTACAATTACAGTGTGGCCCATAAGTCGTTGGTGACTCAAATTTTCATTTTTAGTGAATTTTCCTTAAAAAATTTCCGGAAATAACAAAATTTAGTTCTCTAAGTTTAAGGACAAAAAAGTTACGGGCAGCTAAAGCAACAAATTTTGGAGTTTTCCTCAAAACGTCAAACTCGCAATTTAAAACGTCAAACTCGCAATTTAAAACGTCAAAATTGGCAATGTTTAGGCAAAGAACGTGAATCAAATACGGATTGTGAAAAGAAAATGTTGCAAGAAGAGTGTTCTGCGAACCCTTAAGTTTCAGATTCAACCGTCATTGCACTTCATTTTACTAAAATATTTACAGAAACTTCATTTCAAATAGACCCTTTCTCTGATGCTTTGGCTGTCGGTTTAGTTAAGTTGATGCTTTCGCTGTAGGTTTAGTGAAGTTTATGGTTTAACGGTCTATAATTTTTAGCTAATTTTCGTAGAACAAATTCGTTACTGCATTTTATCATTTTTTATCGAAATATGATGCATGTTTGCAAGAAAAAAATCTGGACGCAGTAAGTGCGTTTTGGTAGCGAATTTTCATTAAATCCTTCAAATTTCAATAACTCAATTTGCTAGTAACCAACATTTAACTTTATTTTCGGAAAATTTTTGTATGAACGCAGAAAGGGTGTTTTAGTATCGAATTTTCATTAAATGTTTCAAATTTTAATAATTCAATTTGCTATTAACCTAAGGTTCATTGGCTAGGAGACCAGGTTTCTCGGAAACATTTAAAGTTTATTTTCGGAAAATTTTTGTACACTTTCAAATATTTATTTTAATAAAATATGGTACATTGTTCCTACTATATAGGTGATACCGGTAACCAAATTGATGCCTGCTCGCATTAAAGCGATATCTTTGTAATTAAAAACATTTTTATGAAAATCCACTTCTATAACGCACCTGCTACGTCCAGACTTTTTATTTTGGTATGTTGTCAAATGTGTAAATTAGGAATATTAGTGTGATATTTAATTAATTTACATTTTGCTCACGAACCTTTCAAACTTTGAAATATGTTTTAGAGTACCAAAAAAGTAGCTTATAACCTTTTATCTAAATTATGGTTAACCACTATTAAATTTTACACTATCTGAGCTTCACTCACAAACGTCTAAGAGAAGAAAACAGAGCAATTAACTAAATTACCTAACAAATTAAAATTGAGAGCATTGGTAGATTTAACAGAAAAACCTTTAACTTTACATTTAATATTTATTTTGCTTCTCTGTAATGTACAATATATATGGGCTTTACCAGGAGTCTTGATTTAAATAACTCCAAATTATTATTTTATATCAATAAATTTAAATATTTGTGTTTTGAATATCTGTTTTGTTTGAATAACAAATCCCTCGTTTAACCTTTCTCAATTCTGGTGGTGCTATAGCTGGAAATTCTTCATATCTATTATCTAGATCTCTTCAAACTAACTAACTAATGTAGTGCCGGTGTTTTGACTCGAAGATCCCATAAATCTAGGACTTTGGGCAGAAAAAGATTAAAGCTGAGTAAGTATTTGATTATCCTTTCATCTTCAAACCAAACAGTGTGTTCTTTATCTTACAAAATAATACATCTGAGAGATAAGTGCAAATAGGTTAGCGTTTGGGAGGTGATGATGACCTCACTATTGACCGGATTTAGATCCAATTGAAATATGTCACGAGATATTAATCGCGGACAAACATCAAATAAATACACTCGGGTTTTTAGGCTAAAATTGGTACAATGTTTCAAAATCATTATATACCTCGCTAAAAAAAAAATAGAAATTTTCTTTATGAATATTAGGTAAAAACAGAATGCAGGTCTTATTGGTTAGCGCACCTGTGTTTGTAAACAAAAACTAGGTGTTAGAACTAGTTATGAAAAAAAAAAGTATATTTTTAACACCTGGTTGGTAAATAGAGAATTAATTAACTTGCTGCTAATTATCAGCTAATGTGTATTCATGTGGCGTAACACGCTTTAATAAAATCGTGTTTGCTTCTCTAAAAAACCGATTATGTGACCCTTAAACAGAACGGCGCATTTAAAAATCATCATCACCCATTGTTTACTGCTGGCATGTAATTTCCTTTACTACACACAGAGTTCTTCCGCCAGGAAGTGGGGACCTGCAAGAAGATGGCATTGAAAGAAGTAACGGACCATTAACAGCGTGGCATTAATTCACCACGAACTCTACGAGCGAAACGACGACGATTATGGTGAACCTTACATAGTGTTGCGATCCGCCAATCCGGCGTAACACTCACTGAATTTTCATGAACAAATTCGCTCCGACTGACATTAACCAATCAATTAGTTACAACGCCTGTAACTAATATAACCGGGGTCGTTACACCGCCGTAACGCCGTCAGACTCGGCGTGATTGCGCGCCTACCTCGAAGATGATTCAAGTTACACATCACAGGCGACTCGTTCTCATAAAAAAAAGGGAATTAGATTCTAAGCATCTACACAAGACTATTCAAAAATAACTTTTCATTATATCTCACCGAATACACTATGATGCCATGGTTGCTTGTCGAATCGAAAGGTCATAATCATTCCGGTGAGAGCACGGGAAAAGTTTTAAGGGGCCGAAAAACTTTGTCCCGGTCCCTAATCGGAATGTGCATTTATGAAGCAAAAAAATTAAAATGAGTGAATGAGATAAGGAGAATATTTGCTAAAACAGGTACTATATGACGTATTGGCATTATAATTTTGTTAGATTTGATTTAAATATCAACCAAAATCAGCATTAATAATTTTTTAGCAACATCTGACATTCAGAAATTATTTTTGGCATTTCATAATAAAAATCAACTGTTTCATTCTGCCTTTGACAGTCACAACAACTTAAAACAAAAAAGTCTGGACGGAGCAAATCCGTTATGGTAGCGAATTTTCGTAAAAACGTTTTTAATGTCAAATATGTCTTGTTTTTTAAAGAAGGACATTTGGTTAGCAGTATAACCTATTCAGTAGTAACAATGTAACATAATTAATTAAAATAGCGTTGTTGTTTCAAAAAGTACAAACATTTTCCGAAAATAAACTTAAAAAGGTCCAGGGAGAACTGGTCCGTTTGCAGCATAATGATCAAAATTTTAAAAAAACATATATGAAAATTTGCAAACAATTTCTTTTACAAAAATTCAACAATTTTTTTTACAATAAGTTATTAAATATTTATTATTAATTACCAACATTTCACAAGTCTTACAAAAAATGATTTCTACTGAAACACTCAAAAAATTTCTGCGAAAACTTTTCAAATTCAGCGACTATTTGAGAGCGCCTGTATACGGCAGCTCAATTTTCTCGATGAGTGATACAAACAAAAAGCTCTCTGAATGCGCCTTTTCGATCGGGCTTCCCTATCTATTGGTAAGAATGCCGTATCACAATTTGTGATATGTGTTTGTGCTTTGTGCCAAAAACGTGGAAAGTTGCAAAACAATTGAAATAACTCAAAAACGATGAACCATATTTTTTTCCCTTTACAAACATGCATTATAATTCGATGGAAAATGCAAAAATGCAATAACGTAAGGAATGTTCTATATAAAAAAAAGTGTACATCACCAACGGCTTATGGGCCACCTGTTATTATCAAAGTAGATGCAGCTCGAGACACCCTATAATTAACGTGCATAATTTTTTCTCATATCTTATATAATAACGGATATATTGAGCTTTAAAAAACAAGACAAAAAAACTGAAATTTTCCGAAGGGAAACCCAAAATTTTCCCGGAAAAACTACTCAAATTTTCCTGGCAAACGAACTTATCCAAGCCACTTACAAAAGAAATATATATATATATATATATATATATATATATATATATATATATATATATATATATATATATATATATATATATATATATATATATATATATACGTGTGTGTATCTATAAACACAGATATCCTCATTAGTAAATTTTTCGTTTTACGAAAAAATCGCTAAAACAGCATCACCCCAGAAACGACAAAATATTTTTGTGCTTTTTGGGGCAATTCTGTTCTTCGTTTCAATTTCCAGCTAGTGTCCAACCTCAGTCGTATTACTCTAGGCAACGCCACGTTTCTTATAGATACGTACACGTTCCTTAAAAATGTATTGTCCGACCAAATTAAGCGAAATAAATTCCGATGAAGTGTTACTTAAAGCAGCAAAAATAAGTGTAGAACTGCAACCAAGAAAATCTAAAGAGAGGTATGAAGATCAATACCAGCTATTTTGTGAATGGCGCAAGAAAAGAAAAATGAGCAATGTAAAGGATGACATTCTTGTATAATTTTCCGAAGTGGCCGATTCCATTAAACCTCCTACTTTATGGATGTGGATGTTAAAAATTTTCCGAAAAGTACTGCATATTTTAAACGCCTGGCTGTTGGTTACACTTCTAAAAAGTCCATAGTTTTAACTGCAGACCAAATTAAGCAATTCTTACTTAAATCCCCAGAGAAAAAGTGGTTATTGACAAAGGTAACTATAATATTTGGTATTTTCGGCGCATGTAAAGATGAGTTAATTCGTCAGACTTTAAATGGCATAGAAGATAATGTTCGTTCTCTATTGGTTCTTCTGCGAGATGGTAAGAATTACAAATAGAGAAGTTTCACCGTTACAAATGAGGAATGCTTCTTTCAACAATCATAATATTTTGCATTTTTGGCGCATGTAAAGATGAGTTAATTCGTTAGACTTTAAATGACATAGAAGATAATGGTCGTTTTCGATTTGTTCTTCTGCGAGATGGCAAGAATCACAAATCGAGAAGTTTCACCGTTACAAATGAGGAATGCTTCTTTCAACCATGTAATACCTATGGCAAATATAATAGTCTACGACCTGCAAATATAAATAGTAAAAGGCTAAACATCGCGTATCGTAATTGTAAATGTTATAATCAGCATGTGAGATGTCATTTTTTTTTACTCTCAGGGCTCGTCCGCGGCCTTGCCGCCCCGATAGCACTACAAGTGAGATGCCATACAATAAGCGGTCTAGTTGAAGGTGGAGGTTGGCATTCTTCAACAGTCGCGGAATGCGATACAGAGGAATTAATAAAACAGGAAATCTGAAGTATCTTGTAAGCTGTTCACCTCTTCAAGCAAAGAAAATATGAAATCAACAAATATTTGAATTGCCGAAGAGAGCCAGGTAAACCCCCGGCTTTAGCTTAAACATATGCGAAAAATGTATCAATATCAAACAACGAGTTCAATTCAAAGGCATTGAAAATCTATAGCAATACAAACTGTCCGATAAATCTTAGGTTCCAATACTATGTTTTTGTTACCGTTCTTGTTTCAAAATAAAGGTACTTAAGAAATTGTTGTTGAATTTACTTATTTTATTCTTATGATTTGTTTTTTCGGTATAAAGAAAAATATAGTTCATTACACGTCCATAAACGGTTTCCCAGTGCTTGCATGACTTGCAGTGTTCGGCTTCATATCACACGAGAGTCTGTCACGCGCGGAAGGAAAAAACCTAGTTTCTAGACTCCTAATAAAATGTTGTCAAACACGACAATGTAATGGAAAAAGTTCATCTTAGCTCTTAGGTATTGCTTTTGAAATAATAACTGTGTCAATGCTTGTTTGATGAGTGTTTTGGAAAACTGTCCGAACATAAAAGCTTCACAGATTTGATTAACCAGCACGCCAAATAAAGAATGTGTTCCAGTTATGTCTATTTTTTTCTCTATGGTAAAAATCACGATTCAGAAACTTAAGCATGGAAGCGTCACTACAATTAGATAATCAAATATCCAAACCACGTTTGATCGAATTAATTTTCGATATCCGAGTACAATAAATATACAGAGCGTATATTTACATTACACACATCATTTAGGTGTCCACCTCGGCTTCGATGAATAGAATTTGCGGTGATTTTGTGCAATAACTTGGGACTAATGTCACGAATGCAGCGTTCGATGTTCCATCTTACTAAATCAAGGGTTGGTGCTTTGTTTGCATAGACTATAGATTATAACCCCACAAAAAATGATGTAAAAGAGACAAATCACAACTTCTTGGAGGCCAACGAATCCTTTCACCAAAGTCTTCTTGTAATACGTCGATAGTGGCATTACCAGTGTGACATCTGGTACCGTCATATTGAAATCAAATGCCATCCAAATTAATTTCATTTAAATTTGGTCAAAAACTTGTTAACCTCAATCGATACCGCTCACCAGTCACTGCAACTTCATCTCTTATCTAGCTTAAAAAGTGGTCTAATGACCACCATGGCAAAAACCACACCAAACAGTGACCTTTTGCAGATGCAGGGGCTTCTAGTTAGTTTCTTTGGCTGATTGTTTTCACGTCAAAAACTATTTTGTTATTCCCACCTAACCAGAAATGATATTCATCTCAAGATAATTTTTGCACAAAATGATGATCCGTTTCGAGTTGCTCTAAGGCCCAAGCAGCACAGCGCTTACGATGGTCCAGTGGGTTGTTTTTTTTCTCCCAAAGGGCTCGTCCGCGGCCTCGCCGCCCCGATAGCACTGCAACCTTTGGTTTATTGTACATGCCCTTAGTCTTTTTACTCCACCCACTCCAAATTGACGGTGCCTTGAACTAGTCTGGACAGTGATTGGTACGGGGACGTTTTATAATGCTCTGTCTCCGGTCGAGACTGACCGTAGATCAGTTGTTTTTTCCGGTCCAGGCTTTACACTCGCACAAGATGTGTTGGGCTGATGCCTCCCCTCGCCTTATAGTCTGCATGCGAGGTCCCCCTCGAACACCCCATTTTATGCAGGTGTTTCTTGACAGCCATGTGTACCGTCAAGAGACCCGTTATGTTTCTGAGATATCCTCTGCTAAGATTTAGCAGCTCCACAGCTCTCTTTCAACTGGGTCTTCAATTATTGACTTCCCACGTCTGAACCCTGGACAGTCTGCCCAGTAC
Source organism: Tillus elongatus (assembly GCA_964006375.1). Taxonomy (NCBI): domain Eukaryota; kingdom Metazoa; phylum Arthropoda; class Insecta; order Coleoptera; family Cleridae; genus Tillus; species Tillus elongatus. Next base: position 70,898,881 of record OZ023262.1, read on the forward strand.
ACCTTGTGTTGGTTTCTGACCCAGGACTTAATGGCTCCCCTGGCAGTGCTCTTTGTCACGCCCAGAGCCGGTTCTAGTCCCATAAATATTTCTGCTGATCCTCTCTTAGCAAGACTGTCAGCTTCTTCATTGCCTTTGACCCCCGAGTGACCCGGCACCCCGATTAGGGTGACCTCATTCTGCCCAGCCAGGTCGCTCGTCACGTCTCGGCACTCACTTACCAACCAGGAATTTACCCGTGGGCCAGTTAGGGCCTTAAGGGCTGCCTGGCTGTATGTGGCTATAAGGATCCGCTTGTTGGTGTATCCCCTCCTCTTGTTCTCCCGCACACAGTGCAGGATAGCGTACATTTCAGCCAGAAAGACCGTTGCAAGGCCCCCGGGTGGAAATACTATGACTTACCCTCGGTCCTTCCACTGTAAAGTTTTTTCCCTGTAGATTCGCAGGCTCGCAAAGTCTGACCTCATTTCAAGCATGGGCACCTTCACGATCTCCTGAATTTTGCATTGGCCCTGAAGCCTGAGCTGATCTTCAGTCTACCATTGGTCCAGTGACTTAGTTCTTGGGCCAAGAGAATCTTATACGGAAGGAAACAAGTGTTTGCGTACAGCACGTCATGTACTTCAAAGGCGTGTCCTTCTTCTGTGCCCTAACGCTTAAGCAAGACGACGTCTCCACAAAATTTGGAACCTATGCAACACCATCTCTTACAGTAGCAATGTTATTTACACCTCTTTCATTTTAACGTTTCTTCTTGGTATTTTCGCAGCAAGACGAGTATTTTTTTTTCAATTTTTAACGTTTTGTCGAAAAGCAAGCACAGAAAGCTAAATTCGTTGGGCAATTCCGAGAGTCCACTTTTTCCATGAAAAATTGTACATTTTCTTATCGAAAATAAGATATCTTTGCAACTCGTCAATTTATTTTTACGAAATTTATATTACCATCAAACTACACATGCAATGTTCCAAAATGCAGTTTTGCATCTATAATTGTAATCCAAGTTCTTTCGGAATAAAATTTAACAGAATTTGGGAAATGCCGAGAATTCATTTCTTGTTGCTAGAAAAGGACATTACTCTGTGGTATAAATTCAAATTGTCATTAGCTTTTATAATCAACGAAATGTCATGTGAGTGACATATTGTTGATTAGATTAAATGATTTGAAAAAAATCAGATGCTCTGGAGTGAATTGTTTATAAAAATCAGCTACTTAATTTAACATGTGCGTGTGTGTGTGTGTAAAGAAAAGGATGGCACTGGAAGGTTATCCATCATCCGCAGACTAAATTTAACATAAACATGTTTGAACAGGTCCAATGATATGCTTAGAAGATAAGATACATTGAGTTATGTATTACCAAACTATTCCCTATTATAACGCACTTGCTGCGTATAGACTTTTCTGAATGCAAAACAAGCAGTTGCTGTGTAAATACTTTTTTCTGTATTAACAGCAACGCCGTTTCCCTGCCCTGATGAGTCGCTATTGTTTCCAGTCTCTACGTCCTTCACGCGCCATCTAACAGAAAGTTTCCGTCCAACAACTTTGCGGTTCCGCTGCATGCTTCATGCTCTTCTTGCCAGGATGGATACCTGGCAACGCTAGAACACCTTATTACATGCATGTCCGTTAAATTGTATACAAGTAAATTGCTTATAATTCTTAGTGCGTTACTGTGAAATCTGACGTGGGATTTCTTCCTAACTGAATCCACCACTGGCTACCGTTTTAATGCTATAATTAACTCTTATGATTGCTAACTTAATGAAAAGGTGAAATAACTGCTTGTTTAAAGGTATCTCATGGACTTTCACGACAGCTGATGCTTCTACAACGTTAAATTAACATCTAATTCATGGCAATTATCTAGACATCATTTTAATAACAGACACAATAGGCATAAAGCAATAAACGTATAATAAAGATTTATTACTAAAAAGGAAACAATAATTACGTATTACTTTAAAACGAAAAAGCTATTGAATTAAACTATAGTATTTTGCGATACGCCTGTGACTGTTTTCTTTGGGATTAATCTAAACCTTGCCCTGCGTCTTCACGTCACAGTTTAAAAGTAAATATAATATATATATATATATATATATATATATATATATATATATATATATATATATATATATATATATATATATATATATATATATATATATATATATAGTGTCTCCAAAATAAGGAGGGTATAGCATGGGGAAATCGGAAGCCGTAAGAGATACAGGGTGGGTTAAATTAGAAAAGCCCATTTTAGAGCTAAATTAAACGGTGTTTGAAATTTTTAAAATTCCGATTAGTTCCGGAGATATTCGAAAAAAACCGAAATTCGCCAATTTCGGTTTTATTTTTTTCTGAAGTTATTTGAGAAGATATTGAAAAACACTTTCTTGCGTACACTTTTTAAGCTCTACAAGTTGGTGTTTACAGATTTTTTTATTCGACGTTTCGTCTCCGCTGGGTTGTCACTCTTTTTTTTCTCCGTCGGGGCTCGTCCGCAGCTTCGCCGCCCCGATAGCACTGCAACCTTTGGCTAATTGTGCATGGTTGTCACTCTTGTCTTGAGTGTTAACAGTGTCACGTAACATGTGACAAACAGCCAACAAAGCAAATGTATCTTTGCTGGTTATATTCTAAAATGTTAAGAAATAAAAAAGCCTGGACGCAGCAAGTGCGTTATGGTTGTGAATTTTCATAGAAATGATCTGGCACAAAATATTTTATTATAACTTTTTTTCATTGCAACATAGAAATCTAAATTTTGGTGTATAGTTTACTTTTTATATCGTAAACCTACCTACCAAATTTGGTTATCATAGCTTTTTTACTTTTTGAGATAAACATTTTTTTCGAATGAAAACTCAAAATTTTCCCGGAAAACCTCGTCCGATTTGTCTGACTAACGAACTTGTCCAAGCCATTTACAAAAGGAAGGTACATGCCAAATTTTATGAAAATCGGCCTATTATTTTATGAGTTATCGGTGTGATACATACATACATACATACATACATACATACATATTATATATATATATATATATATATATATATATATATATATATATATATATATATATATATATATATATATATATATATATATATACATTATAGTGAATTTTTTTCTACGAAAATTCACTAAGAGAGGCAGATAAAATTATTAAATATACTAGATGTATTGCAATACAAACAATTCTTGTGATTTGAAAATTAAGAAGCTGTTAAATTCTACTGGTAACAAAATAATTCAAGACTGTTTAACATTCCACAAATTGTTTTATTTCGAGTGGCCACAACTAAAGTTTACCGTAAACATACAGGTGGTAAATAATCACAGTAAGGAATGAAAGAAGCTATTACAACAAAAATAGTTATTTGTCAACGTGATGAGAGAAATTAATAGAGAGAAATAGGTTACAAGCAATAATGTATTACTGTAGATGTTTTCTTTAATTAACGTCACGTTTTAAATTTAATGATGGTAAAAACTCATCTGCAACCTCCTGACGTCTTTGGCTACAAATATATCGATATACCGTGTCTCCCTTGTTCGTAATTATAACTCGGATGAGCCAAATATTTGTAAAACCTGTGAAATGCGTGCAGATAATGGAAAACACATAGAATGAAAGGAATTAAAAAAAAAACTATATATGAATCCAGGCGCTTTTTTAAATGTAGAAATAGATTGCCTGGTTATGTGGTATTGTAAAGTTCTTTCTCTCTTGCTTCAGGACTCTGTAAATATATTGAAAACCTTGTCTGAAATCCAGCTGCCTGCTGTAGGTAATTCACAACATTTATCCGCAAAGTTTACAAATCGACCACTAACTTTTTAATGAATATTCGAAACTACATTCAGGGGTTTTTTTTTTCAAGAGAAAAGTTAGAAGTAAAAGAAACGAAATATGTGTAAAGGAAAGCTTGAAATTAAAATTGTGAATGTATCAGAAGTTATAAAATTTAAAGTCTTGTGCATGGGTGGGAGCTCGCAAAAGACAACTGATCTACGGTCAGTCTAGACCGGAGACAGAGCAATATAAAACTTCACCCTACCAATTGCTGTGCAGGCTAGTTCAAGGCACAGTGATTTTGGAGTGGGTGGAGTAAGACTAAGGGTATGCACAATCAACCAAAGGTTGCGGTGCTATCGGGGCGGCAAGCCCTGAGGGAAAAAATGGGTGGGAGCTAGGTGCTAGTACAGATAGAGATGCAGGGCGGTTCTTTACAATCTTAACCTGAATTTAAAACAGAATGTAAACAATAACCTTCAACGAAATTAAACACCTGGTAATGAAGAAACAGTTTACAGTTTACTTTCTTATTAAAAAAAAATTTTGGACGCAACAAGTGCGTTATGGCAATGAATTTTCATAAAACTATTTTTTAATAGCAATAATGTGTGTTTTTTTTAAGAAAGCAGGCATCACATTTGGTTACCAGTATAATCTATATAGTTAAAACAATGTGCCATGTTTCATCAAAATAACTTTATTGTTTGAAAATGTACAAAAATTTCCGAAAGTAAACTTAAAGCGTTCCCGAAAAAACTCGTATCTTGGTCAACCTTATAGGTTAATAGCAAATTGAGCTATTCAAATATTAAGCATAACGCACTTACTGCGTCCAGAATTTTTTTTCTTACAAACATGCATTATATGTCGATGGAAAATGCAAAAGCAATAACACAAGGCGTTTGATTAAAAAAAAAATTGTATCACCAACGACTTATGGGCCAGCCTGTAGAAATAATTTTTTAAGATGTAGCTCAAGACACCCTATAATTAATATATACAATTTTTTTTCATATCTTGTATAATAACAGATATATTGAGCTAAAAAGCGATATCCAGAAAAAGGAGACTGGCTGATTTTATGCGGAAAACACGTTTGTGCATCCACAATGCTAATAAATAAATAACACCATAATAGGCACTCAGCAACCGAAACTCTTAGATTACTTGTGCGGGGGAAGCTTGAGCAGACACGTAGACAAATAACACCACCCATAACTTATAAAAAAGTTTACACATTCGAGTCACAAAACTGGAAAATATTGAAAAGAATTGTCAGATGATGATTTCAACCGACGGCTGTAGTTTCGTCAAAAAATAATGAAAATTTGTAATGTCAACAAACATTTTGCAAGCAATGTGGTATTTTCTGGCAAGAGGCAACTTTTTATTTGAATGGAATACTTGATTGCCATTATGCAAGGTATTGGTCAACTGAGGATTTAAAATATATTCATCAATAATTACACACGACATTCACACAAGTTGAATGTTTGGGTGGCAATTGTATAAAGCAGGCTCTCACATCCATTTTTTATAGATGGAAATTTGAATGGGGAAACCAAATTATTTATATTCTTCAACACAATAGACCGTTACCTCAAAATTTTTGGTTTAAACAGGATGGAGCCGCTCCCCACTATGATAGATGAGTTTGGAATTTTTTGGACGCTACTTTTCCAAATCCATGAATTCAACGTAGAGGATTCATAGAGCAGCCTGCTCGTTCCTCAGACCTTACTTCCTTGGATGTTGGCCTTTTGGGTTACCTCAATCACGTGTTTACGTTAGACGACCAACTACTTTTGAGGATTTGAAAGAAAAAATAATCGGTGAAGGTGAATTAATCCGTAGTGATGTCTTGGCAAATGTGAGTCAGGAATTTGTTAGCAGGCTTGCAAATTGCCAGGTGGTAAACGGCGAGCATTTTGAACATTTGAAATATCTTGTTTAATTTTTGTTTAATTTTCAATTCACAGGAAAGAACCTTGGTGGTTCAGGGGTAAGAACGTCTGCCTCTGAACCGAAGGGTACTGGGTTCGATCCCAGGGTACTCCTTTCACTTTTTCAGTACAAACTGTAACATTACCATCAACCGAGGTTCTGGCATTGTATTTGAGCAAGTTGAATGTCTGCACGTTCCGCCCTTCGGAGGGGGCGTAAAGCCGTCGGTCCCGTGTCCATGCGATGTTGGGCACGTTAAAGATCCCTAGCCTCCTTCCAGAAAGGTAGGGGTTCGGCAAAATTTCCAGGATAGTGAGGTGAAACTGCTCCCTGGCGTCGGTGATTGGCCATAGTAGCGGAAATAGGCCGACGTTAGAGAAAAAAAACACTAGAAGCATATTTACAACAAAAATTTCTTCAGGTGCATTATGCGCTATTGAACTTGCTTACAATGTTTTATCAATAACATCGTTTTCGTTTGAAAATTATTTGCTTGGTTCCATAGTTTATCCCAACCCTAAATATGTGCGCGCGCGGGGGTGTGTGTATGGATGTGTGAATCCCCCCCCCCCCTATATATATATATATATATATATATATATATATATATATATATATATATATATATATATATATATATATATATATATATATATATATATATATATATATATATATATATATATATATATATATATATATATATATATATATATATAGTCACAAATCAGTGCTCAGTGGGCTGTTTGGAAACAAAGAAACTGAATAGCCTATTTTTACTTGAGGACGTGATCAAATCTGTGTGTCAAAAAATTGTGATGGACGGATTATGCTTTATCGAGAGTAGTTCTTTCATTATCATTTACCATACGCTGTTTATTTCCTATGTATACTCTTTCGATCAGTGAACCGTGGCAGATTTTCTCATCAGATTTCTTCTGAAGCACGTTTCGAATTCTAACAGTATATTGGTGTTTAACGTGAAGATGTACAATTATATTATACCATTAACTAACCCGTCTGTTATGTAAATGAAAACAGTAATAAATCCGCAGCTTTCTCTTCATTAAACGATGGCATATAGATTGCAATTAGAACCATCGTAACATCAGTAATTCCTATTCGAGAGATTCTGAGAGAAAATATGCGTGGGAATTGTAACATGAAAAGTTTCAGAAGAGCTTTCATTATTCTCTTCATTATTTATTTCTGTTTGTTTTATAATTTGCAATAGACTACCTACTATGACATTTCAGAGAAGCTCTTGGATAACGTCTATTGTTCTTTATGGTAAAAACATCTAAATAATACTGTAAGAAGGAGGATTAAAATGTAATTAACCTAACCCGTAAATAAAAGATTAGGATAAAAACAAAATTTTTAGGCATATGAACCTTTGACCGTTACAGCATACCCTCTGAGAACAATTCTCTCGGCAACTTTTCAAAACATCGAAAACTGCCTCTTTCAGCTCCCCATCTGAGAAAATCGACGTCCTTGCAAGTGTTTCTGCAGCTTACGAAAGAGGTAGTACGATGGAGCTAAGGTCCACGCTGTAAAGCAGGGATTCCCAAAGTGGTCGATGTCGACCCCTTGGGGTCGAAATCGGTTTGCCAGGGGTCGACACAACACTGTTTTTTTTTTTAATATTTCCTTTGCGATATTAATGCTTTTTTCAAAAAATAAGTATCTACTAAGTATTTTACGTAATTTGTATTAATAATTATTAACTACACCTGATAATCACTAAACATTGAATGAAAGGCTTCTCACGGACAACAAATTTATTCATGTAATTACTTCCCAACGCGTTTCGACGTCCAAGAGGTCATCCTCAGGGGATAAATTTGAACAATTATCAAAAATTGTACTTGAAACTATACAAAAGGTTCAACAGGCCAAAACTTCATCCTTTGTACCAGGGGCCCTGCAACATTACATCTGAATTCGCCAGAAAATTTATCCCTAAACAAAAATCAATCAAAATCAATTTAAAAAATCGCCGATCTTTCTTATTGATTTTTGTTTAGAGACAATTTTTCTGGCGAATTCAGATGTAGTGTTGCAGGGCCCCTGGTACAACGGATGAAGTTTTGGCCTGTTGAAGCTTTTGTATAGTTTCAAGTACAATTGTTGAGAATTGTTCAAATTTATCCCCTGAGGATGACCTCTTGGAGGTCGAAACGCGTTGGGAAGTAATTACATGAATAAAGTTGTTGTCTAGTGAGAAGCCTTTCATTTAATGTTTAGTGATGTCTATCCCAGACTGTGTGACGTTCAGAAATAAAATACACTTGATAATTGTATGTCTATTTATTTTGTTAAATTTTGATGAGAAAATGATGTCCAGTTTACTCACTTAACCAACCGCAAACTTTTAAATTGGTCAGTATTTTGTATCAATAGGAAAAAAAAACTAGAGATACGATTTTTAATGTAATTTGGCTATGGGGGTCTGAGGTATCAGTTCATTTTGAAAAGGGGTCTCTGGCCCAAAATAGTTTGGGAATCCCTGCTGTAAAGGATGTCGTAAATCAACAGACCCGCGTGGCTGATATCTTCCTGAAACTTTATCTACTCGGCGATCATCATAAAGCTTTTTAGGCAAACTATATAAGCACTTTTGGCGTGTATCAACTTAATTAATAGTTGTTTCTTTGTAGATACATGCGGTAATTCGCTCAATCAAAAAATATATGTCCCTGTTACCCCAAAAATGTCGACGTCAGTTTCCCTGCAGATGCTTGCGTCTTTGCTTTTTTAAGAGGGGCGGCTCCTTTGTGTAGCCATTGCATTGATATTGTTGTATTGGACGAGCCAAGTAGAATAGCACCTGATACAATTTTAGAAAAGAGATGCTCGACACGATATACAGACAAGTTTTAATCAAAATTTTCAAGCCCCTACACACCAAAGTTGTTGAACTTGTTTTTGAAAAGTAATACTTCCCAGTTAATAATAAGAACGTCAGAGTAATCGTCAGAGTCACCGTCAAGAACCAGAAGAAGGTCATTCTTAAGGCCTCAATCTGCCCACTCCTTAGAGTGGTGGACAAAGGTGGGTAAAGGAAATATGGAAGGACACTCTAAGGCCTCAATCTGCCTACTCCTTAGAGTGGTGGACAATGGGGGGTAAAGAAAATATGTAAGGACACTCTAAGGCCTCAATCTGCCTACTCCTTAGAGCGGTGGGCAAAGGTGGGTTGGGTTATTGTAGCTCGATTACGGGGCCTCAATCTGCCTACTCTCCAAATCACGCCGGAGATCGTCCGTGAGATCTCAGTGTGTTGAGGGTTGAACACACTGAGACCTCACAGACGATATCCGGCGAGATTTGGAGAGTAGGCAGATTGAGGCCTTAGTGTCCTTACATATTTTCTTTACCCACCTTTGTCCACCACTCTAAGGAGTAGCAGATTGAGGCCTTAGAGTGTCCTTACATATTTCCTTTACCCACCATTGCACACCACTCTAAGGAGTCAGCAGATTGAGGCCTTAGTGTCCTACATATTTTCTTTACCCACCTCTGTCTACCACTCTACGGAGTAGGCATATTGAGGCCTTAGAGTGTCCTTACATATTTCCTTTACCCACCATTGTCCACCACTCTAAGGAGTAGGCAGATTGAGGCCTTAGAGTGTCCTTCCATATTTCCTTTACCCACCTTTGTCCACCACTCTAAGGAGTGGGCAGATTGAGGCCTTAAGAATGTCCTTGCATATTTCCTTTACCTCTTGAAAATGGCTCCAAAACAGGAGCCGAAACGTCGATTTTTCATAAATTCTGGATGCGGTTCAACCCGAGAACCAAGTATGTCTCACATTAAAGACCGCGGAAATCTTTCTGAATATATATATATATATATATATATATATATATATATATATATATATATATATATATATATATATATATATATATATATATTGAAACTGACCACAGTATGGGTTCTAGGGATTCACAATAAGCCAAAGGTTGCAGTGCTATCGGGGCGACGAGCTCTGAGGGAGAAAAAACATGGGTTCTAGGGGGCCTAGTTTACGCTCACTTGAATAATTTTTTTCACAATTCAAAAGTTGCGATCTCATTAATGATTTTTTTTTAAAGAAAATTCACTAAAAACAGAAAATTATTTACAATTTGTTTAAAAAGATCCGTTACCTACGACGTACAATCTCATACTAATTAGAATAATCAAACATGTTACTGTCCTAAGGCGTGACGGACAAGATTCGACGAGTTTAAATGTACTACATATAGGGCAATGGGCACATCTGGGTTAACGAAACTTACAAAATAACATTTGTACATCTATTGATTTTGAAATATGTACAACTACCGCTACATTTATTTTCTTTTTGTATAACTGCTGACGCAAATAGAAATGGGCTAGTCTCTTGGACTCATTTTTTATATGCTTTCTTGGCAACTTCCTTTTTTTTATGTTAATTCATTCGTTTACAAACTAAGAAGGCTATTAATTACCTTACAGCGTTTCAACATTCACACCAGAATTAATATTTCACATTTAAAAAACACTAAACAAACAATACAATAAAGATGTTGGCATTCTATTTGATGTTCTACGTCATAAAACACATGTTGTAAAATTAATAATGAGAGAATTTGCGTGAGCCAAACAGCGGTATTCAGTGTTAAAATCGAATTATGTATTATGTTTTCCATAATTAATTTACAATGTCACACCTGTACTATAAAATCTGTCAAACGTCAACAATATATTAGTCCAACAAAACGATTTATACTGAAATATGATATTATAATAGCGAGTTGGGTTTATTACAAACGAATTAAATTAACATATTATCAAGTTTATTGCTACAATCAGCACTCGTAATAGAGTTCAGTTAGAAACTATCATAAATGCAACTAGTAACACGCATCTCGAAAGAGTGCACAATTGTTTATTTTATTGATACGACATACAATCTAAAGAAACTTTTATTCCACATGCATTTTTAGTACATTTTAATTAATAAGGGTATCGATGATAAGATTTTTGGAACATTTCTTCAAATGAGAGCGAATGCGGGCCCCTAGAACCCAACCCAATATCAGTTGAATATATATATATATATATATATATATATATATATATATATATATATATATATATATATATATATATATATATATATATATATATATATATATATATATATATATATATATATATATATATATATATATATATATATATATATATATATATATAGAGCTGATTCCAACTTTGCTTTTTCAAATACATACACAATAACCAAATAAAAAATAAATAATCTATATGACCTAAATGAGTGCCTATAATGTTAGACAAGGTCAGACATATATATCAGGGTTCCGCTGCCATTGCAAAGAACATTCTAAATTAAGCTTTAAACTTGCAGGCTACAAAAATATGTCACAATAAACAATCAGCGAGGTTGCCATTTGCCACCACTCTTATCTTAATCTGAAGATTTCAGAAATAATGAAAATGCACTAGAATGTATAGTGATATATAGACATTTTAATGAAAGTGATTCAATTTGCTTAAAGCCAATTTTGAACTACGTTTTATTATGTATAAATATTAAGCACTGTATTTAAAACCCATCTCCCTCTCTTAGTTTAATCTGAGAACGCCAGCTAGCTATTTGTCATTTTTCTAACTGACAGCTGAATAGCAGTTACGATAGTAAAACTATGTAAACACGGCATGGGATAACTACAGATTTGTTTAAAAAAAACATTTTTTGTTGTTTTTGCAAAAAACAAATTCGATTGGGCTGACTAAAGTAAAATCATCCAAACAACTAATAGGGAAAATCACCTTATATATATATATATATATATATATATATATATATATATATATATATATATATATATATATATATATATATATATATATATATATATATATATATATATATATATATATATATATATATATATAGTTTTATATCGTGAACCTACCTACCAAATTTGGTTACCATAACTTTTTTATTTTTTGAGATACTTTCTTTTCGAAAGAAAACTCAACATTTTCCCGGAAAACCTGGTCCGATTTTCCTGGCTAACGAACTTATCCAAGTCACTTACAAAAGGAAGGTACATGCCATGGTGGGGGGAAACGCCGGGCCTACCAAGGGACGCGCTTCCAAGGGTTGCGGTGCTATCGGGGCGGCAAGGCCGCGGACGAGCCCTGGGGGAACAAAAAAAAAAGGGACGCGCTTGTTTGGTTCACGGAAGGATCCGGCGGGGAGCGTGTGACGGGGGCAGGTGTTTATTCGGAAGGACCAAGGGTAAGTCATAGTATTTCCTTTGGAGCTCATGCAACGGTCCATCAGGACGAAATGTACGCCATCTTGCACTGCGTGGGAGAGAACAAGAGAAGGGGCTACACCAATAAACGGATCCTCATAGCCACAGACAGCCAGGCAGCCCTTAAGGCCCTAAGTGGCCCAAGGGTAAATTCCAGGGTGGTAAGTGAATTCCGAGACGAGACGAGCGACCTATCTGGGCAGAATAAGGTCACACTCATCTGGGTGCCGGGAAACTCGAGGGTCAAAGGCAATGAAGAACCACTTATGGGACCAGAACCGGTTCTGGGCGAGACGAAGACTGGCAGGGGATCCATTAAGTCCTGCGTCAGAAACGAACATAAGGTGTACTGGGGAGAGTGTCCAGGGCTCAGGGATGGGAAGTCAGTAGTTGAGGAACCCAGTTCAAAGAGAGCTGTGGCGTTGCTAAACCTTAGCAGAGGACAGCTCAGGAACATAACAGGACTCTTGAAGGGACACATGTCTGTCAAGAAACACCTGCATAAAATGGACGGTTCGAGGGGGACCTTGCATGCAAACTCTGCGGCGAGGGGGAGGAATCAGCCCAGGGAGTGTAAAGTTCTGGACCGCAAAAAACAACTGATCTACGGACAGCCTGGACCGAAAACAGCAGTATAAAAGTTCACCCTACCAATTGCTGTGCAGACTAGTTCAAGGCACAATGATTTTGGAATGGGTTGAGTAGAAAAGACAAAGGGCTTGCACAATAAGCCAAAGGCTGCGGTGCTATCGGGGCGGCAACGACGCGGACGAGCCCTAAGGGAAGAAAAAAGGTACATGCCAAATTTGATCAAAATCGGCCCATTATTTTTTAAGTTATCGGTGTGATATATATATATATATATATATATATATATATATATATATATATATATATATATATATATATATATATATATATATAATATGAGTATTATTTCTTTTATGTTAGTGAATTTTCGTAGAAAAAATTCACTAACGGGGAGATCCCGACTTTTGAATTTTGAAAACAAATTTGCAAATGAACGCAAACTAGGACCTCTAGAAACCATATCCGGGGTCAGGTTCAATTTTTATATGTATATATATATATATATATATATATATATATATATATATATATATATATATATATATATATATATATATATGTTTATATGTTTATATATATATATATATATATATATATATATATATATATATATATATATATATATATATATATATATATATATATATATATATATATATGAATTTTTTTTACGAAAATTCACTAATTTAAAAGAAATAATACTCTAATTTTATTGTCGTCACAAGCTGTCAGAAATAAGAACATTACTTAAGTGTGTCATTCTAATGTTTTATTTGACACGTGTGAAAACAATTTATCAACTACTTATATATTATGAAAATGCAAACGTAGATTATACTATCGAATTAGTTATCTCTTACCTTTTTTGTACCAAACTTAATTTAAATGTTTTAATATTTTTCTTCGAAAGGTCGCTAAATAATCACATAATCCGATTGGTTATTACAACTGGATAAAAAAACTTGAAAAAATTAACTGATCTCTACATGAATCATGCAATTATAAATGTAAAATCTTCCACGACTAGAGTCTGTAGGTATAGCGAATGTTTTACAAAACTTGAAGCAGAAGGCATGGCGATCACTTTTGAAACGCAAAATATACACTGCCCCATCTGGAAAAAAATTGAGTTTCAAACTCTCAATTTTTTTCGACAAATAATATAAACGAAAACCTCTCTGAATGCGTCCTTTTCACATGATCCCACCATCTATTTATTTGTAAAACGCCGAATCATAATTTTTGATATGTGCTAAAAATGTGAAAAATTGCAAACGTACGAAAATCAAAACTGACCCCCGATATTAGTTCTAGGGGGCCTAGTTCACACTCATTTGAATACATTTTTTTAATTCAAGAGTCGCGATCTTCTCTTAAATCATAATTTTTGATATGTGCCAAAAATGTGGAAAATTGTAAACGTACAAAAATCAAAACTGACCCCCGATATTAGTTTTAGGGTGCCTAGTTCGCACTTATTTGAAGACTTTTTTTAAATTCAAAAGTCGCGATCTTCTCTTAAATCATAATTTTTGATATGTGCCAAAAATGTGGAAAATTGCAAACGTACAAAAATCAAAACTGACCCCCGATATTAGTTCTAGAGGGCCTAGTTCACACTCATTTGAAGACTTTTTTTAATGCAAAAGTCGCGATCTTCTCTTAAATCATAATTTTTGATATGTGCCAAAAATGTGGAAAATTGTAAACGTACAAAAATCAAAACTGACCCCCGATATTAGTTTTAGGGGGCCTAGTTCACACTCATTTGAAGACTTTTTAAAATTCAAAAGTCGCGATCTTCTCTTAAATCATAATTTTTGATATGTGCCAAAAATGTGGAAAATTGTAAACGTACAAAAATCAAAACTTACCCCCGATATTAGTTCTAGAGGGCCTAGTTCACACTCATTTGAAGACTTTTTTTATTCAAAAGTCGCGATCTTCTCTTAAATCATAATTTTTGATATGTGCCACAAATGTGGAAAATTGCAAACGTACAAAAATCAAAACTGACCCACGATATTAGTTCTAGAGGGCCTAGTTCACACTCATTTGAAGACTTTTTTTAAATTCAAAAGTCGCGATCTTCTCTTAAATCATAATTTTTGATATGTGCCAAAAATGTGGAAAATTGCAAACGTACAAAAATCAAAACTTACCCCCGTTATTAGTTCTAGAGGGCCTAGTTCACACTCATTTGAAGACTTTTTTTATTCAAAAGTCGCGATCTTCTCTTAAATCATAATTTTTGATATGTGCCAAAAATGTGGAAAATTGCAAACGTACAAAAATCAAAACTTACCCCCGTTATTAGTTCTAGAGGGCCTAGTTCACACTCATTTGAAGACTTTTTTTTATTCAAAAGTCGCGATCTTCTCTTAAATCATAATTTTTGATATGTGCCAAAAATGTGGAAAATTGCAAACGTACAAAAATCAAAACTTACCCCCGATATTAGTTCTAGAGGGCCTAGTTCACACTCATTTGAAGACTTTTTTTATTCAAAAGTCGCGATCTTCTCTTAAATCATAATTTTTGATATGTGCCAAAAATGTGGAAAATTGCAAACGTACAAAAATCAAAACTGACCCCCGATATTAGTTCTAGAGGGCCTAGTTCACACTTATTTGAAGACTTTTTTTAAATTCAAAAGTCGCGATCTTCTCTTAAATCATAATTTTTGATATGTGCCAAAAATGTGGAAAATTGTAAACGTACAAAAATCAAAACTGACCCCCGATATTAGTTCTAGAGGGCCTAGTTCACACTCATTTGAAGACTTTTTTTAAATTCAAAAGTCGCGATCTTCTCTTAAATCATAATTTTTGATATGTGCCAAAAATGTGGAAAATTGCAAACGTACAAAAATCAAAACTGACTCCCGATATTAGTTCTAGAGGGCCTAGTTCACACTTATTTGAAGACTTTTTTTAAATTCAAAAGTCGCGATCTTCTCTTAAATCATAATTTTTGATATGTGCCAAAAATGTGGAAAATTGCAAACGTACAAAAATCAAAACTGACCCCTGATATTAGTTCTAGAGGGCCTAGTTCACACTTATTTGAAGACTTTTTTTAAAGTCAAAAGTCGCGATCTTCTCTTAAATCATAATTTTTGATATGTGCCAAAAATGTGGAAAATTGTAAACGTACAAAAATCAAAACTGACCCCCGATATTAGTTTTAGGGGGCCTAGTTCACACTTATTTGAAGACTTTTTTTTAAATCAAAAGTCACGATCTTCTCTTAAATCATAATTTTTGATATGTGCCAAAAATGTGGAAAATTGCCAACGTACAAAAATCAAAACTGACCCCCGATATTAGTTCTAGAGGGCCTAGTTCACACTTATTTGAAGACTTTTTTTAAACTCAAAAGTCGCGATCTTCTCTTAAATCATAATTTTTGATATGTGCCAAAAATGTGGAAAATTGTAAACGTACAAAAATCAAAACTGACCCCCGATATTAGTTCTAGAGGGCCTAGTTCACACTCATTTGAAGACTTTTTTTTTAATTCAAAAGTCGCGATCTTCTCTTAAATCATAATTTTTGATATGTGCCAAAAATGTGGAAAATTGCAAACGTACAAAAATCAAAACTGACCCCCGATATTAGTTCTAGGGGGCCTAGTTCACACTTATTTGAAGACTTTTTTTAAATTCAAAAGTCGCGATCTTCTCTTAAATCAGAATTTTTGATATGTGCCAAAAATGTGGAAAATTGTAAACGTACAAGAATCAAAACTGACCCCCGATATTAGTTTTAGGGGGCCTAGTTCACACTCATTTGAAGACTTTTTTTAAATTCAAAAGTCGCGATCTTCTCTTAAATCATAATTTTTGATATGTGCCAAAAATGTGGAAAATTGCAAACGTACAAAAATCAAAACTGACCCCCGATATTAGTTCTAGAGGGCCTAGTTCACACTCATTTGAAGACTTTTTTTTATTCAAAAGTCGCGATCTTCTCTTAAATCATAATTTTTGATATGTGCCAAAAATGTGGAAAATTGCAAACGTACAAAAATCAAAACTGACCCCCGATATTAGTTTTAGGGGGCCTAGTTCACACTCATTTGAAGACTTTTTTTTATTCAAAAGTCGCGATCTTCTCTTAAATCATAATTTTTGATATGTGCCAAAAATGTGGAAAATTGCAAACGTACAAAAATCAAAACTGACCCCCGATATTAGTTTTAGGGGGCCTAGTTCACACTCATTTGAAGACTTTTTTTTTATTCAAAAGTCGCGATCTTCTCTTAACCCGTAACTACTGGGGTGGATTATTTTCCTTTAACTGCTGAGGTGGAGTCTTACAGACTCCGACAAATAAATAGGGCTAATTAAAGTACGAAAATTGAAATAATTGCAATCCACATGCTGCACTAGTAAGATTGATATTTTTGGAAGTACGTATCACCAATTTTAACAAAAAAATATCGTAAAGGTGTAATAATAATATTTATTTGCAAATTACGGTACAAAAAGAACACATATTTATTTTAAGTCATTTTTGACTTTGAAACGAGAAAAATAAATTACATAACTGCGTAAGTATGGTAATAAAGGTTGAGACAAAGTAAAAACGTAAAAAACAAAAAAATATCTACTAAGGAAAAAATTCGTGCAGGTGGTTCTTACTCCCTTAGTTCGGCACAGGTTGCACAGATTTTTCTGGAACATCCAAGATAGATTGGCTTCTGGCAGTGAATGCATACGTATTTCGTCTTCCTGTGCAACTTGGATGGACAGAGGAAGCAATATCGTCTATTTTCAAGGACAATTTCCTCATCAAGAACGGGAATAGGCATGTCCAGTATTCGACTGATGAGCATTTTTACTTCTTTGTTTATCCTTGGATTTCTGAGTCTGATTTCCATGTAGGGTTTGACGAGAGACATTGCCAGATTTTTTATAAAGTTACTTCGTGAAACGTCTTGGTTGTTTTTGTAACAACCGTTTAAAATGTAAGCATTTACCGCTGACATATCCAAGATTCTGAAGAATATGGCCATGGGCCATCTTTGCGTTCGGCGACTTGTTCCATAGATCGCACACTTTTCGTCCAAGGAATCCACTCCGCCTTTTGTGGTATTATAGTAAGCTATAATTTCCGGCTTTCCAGTTTCAGGATCATCGGACATGGAGTGGTGCATGGATGATACCAGTAACACAACCTTTCCTTTTTTCGGAACATGCGACAATAAAGTCACATCTTTGGTGAACCCGTATATGCTTGTACCTTCTTCTCTTTTCTTCCCCAAGAACTGCAAAGGCACTTCCCTTTTATTTTTTTTCAATGTACCGACGTATGTCAGGTCTTGCTTCTTCAATTCGTCAACTACTTGCAATGACGAAAACCAATTGTCAGCTGTTACATTGCGGTTGGACCCGTAAATTGGCTGTGTCAAACGCATTACTGCTTGAGTGGGTACATTCCAGTTCTTTTTTTGCGAATCAGTCAAAGGCATTCCATCACTTCCTTTTCCAGAATAAATATAAGCATTGTATGCATATCCAGTTCGAGCGTCAGTCAGCATCATTATCTTGAGACCATACTTGACCGGTTTATTGGGCATATACATTTTGAAACGGCAACGTCCCCTGAAACCTACCAACATCTCGTCTATGCATGCATTTGCACCGATTGAGTACATTGATTGTGCGTTTCTTATGAAATTGTTGAAAATCTCACTCACTGCTGCAGTTGGATCAGTTTTCTTTCTTTCATTCCGATCGACTGGGTTGTCGAATCTCAAATGTATGAGTAGCATGTTGAACCTTTCTTTACTCAATACTGCCCGAAAGATATCTCTTCCACTGCCATCTGTGGCAAACAGCAGCGAAGAATCTTCATGATTGGACTTAAAGACAGCCGTATAATACAGAAGACCAATAAACGCCTTCATCTCAATTGCATCAGTGTCCCGCAATTCGGTTCTCTTGTCATCTTTATATTTTGAGGCTTCTTTTCGCAGTTTTACATTTGTCCATTGAACGACCATCGCGATCATTTGACTATCAAACATTGTGTTCCAGATTTCTTGTGGAGTTGCAGACTCCACCAAGCGAGCAGCACCGCGTAATGTTGGAAGCTTCAAGATATTGTGCTGGGGTGTTCTTACATTTCTCTTTGGTGCTGTTAGTGCCCATTTCATCCTATTCTTTCCGTATGCATATCTTTTCACTACCAGTTGTTCTTCTTCGCTACTTTCTTGTTCACTGCTGGTAGATGGCCTTCTCTTTCTTTGACTTCCTCCAGCTTCAGCATCCTGTCCCGAATTTTCGCCGCCAACTTCCGCATCCTCATCCGAATTTCTTCCCTCGTTCCCTGCTGATTCCTCCGAAACTGTGTTGTGATCACTGTGTGCAATTTCTTCGGCAAAATCGTCGCCAGTTTCACTTAGATCACTGTCAAGTTCATCAAGCCAACCGATCGCAATTTCTGCAAAGTCATTTTCAAGGGGATTGATTGTTTGTCGGTAAGTCCCAGGCTTGGGATCCATTTCTAGTCAGTTTTTACGCTATAAAATTTTGATTATTAGTGAAGAGTGAAAATAATAAAAAAGTTACGTACTTACTGAGGTGGAGTCTGCGAGACTCCTGCCTTATTTCAACTGCTAATAACAATTTGTGCGATTACGACATGCGGCTGCCCTTACCTGCACGGCTAGACTGACCTAAGATGGGAAGGTACCTGGGAAGGTGGAGTGATGGGTTTAAAATTGGGGGTGGGGCTGAGAGTTTAAGGTGACACGGAGTCTGAGATACTCCACCTCAGTGGTTAAGGGTTAAATCATAATTTTTGATATGTGCCAAAAATGTGGAAAATTGCAAACGTACAAAAATCAAAACTGACCCCCGATATTAGTTTTAGGGGGCCTAGTTCACACTCATTTGAAGACTTTTTTTTTATTCAAAAGTCGAGATCTTCTCTTAAATCATAATTTTTGATATGTGCCAAAAATGTGGAAAATTGCAAACGTACAAAAATCAAAACTGACCCCCGATATTAGTTCTAGGGGGCCTAGTTCACACTTATTTGAAGACTTTTTTTAAATTCAAAAGTCGCGATCTTCTCTTAAATCAGAATTTTTGATATGTGCCAAAAATGTGGAAAATTGTAAACGTACAAGAATCAAAACTGACCCCCGATATTAGTTTTAGGGGGCCTAGTTCACACTCATTTGAAGACTTTTTTTAAATTCAAAAGTCGCGATCTTCTCTTAAATCATAATTTTTGATATGTGCCAAAAATGTGGAAAATTGCAAACGTACAAAAATCAAAACTGACCCCCGATATTAGTTCTAGAGGGCCTAGTTCACACCCATTTGAAGACTTTTTTTTTAATTCAAAAGTCGCGATCTTCTCTTAAATCATAATTTTTGATATGTGCCAAAAATGTGGAAAATTGCAAACGTACAAAAATCAAAACTGACCCCCGATATTAGTTTTAGGGGGCCTAGTTCACACTCATTTGAAGACTTTTTTTTTATTCAAAAGTCGAGATCTTCTCTTAAATCATAATTTTTGATATGTGCCAAAAATGTGGAAAATTGCAAACGTACAAAAATCAAAACTGACCCCCGATATTAGTTCTAGAGGGCCTAGTTCACACTTATTTGAAGACTTTTTTTAAATTCAAAAGTCGCGATCTTCTCTTAAATCATAATTTTTGATATGTGCCAAAAATGTGGAAAATTGCAAACGTACAAAAATCAAAACTGACCCCCGATATTAGTTCTAGAGGGCCTAGTTCACACTTATTTGAAGACTTTTTTTAAATTCAAAAGTCGCGATCTTCTCTTAAATCATAATTTTTGATATGTGCCAAAAATGTGGAAAATTGTAAACGTACAAAAATCAAAACTGACCCCCGATATTAGTTCTAGAGGGCCTAGTTCACACTCATTTGAAGACTTTTTTTTAATTCAAAAGTCGCGATCTTCTCTTAAATCATAATTTTTGATATGTGCCAAAAATGTGGAAAATTGCAAACGTACAAAAATCAAAACTGACCCCCGATATTAGTTCTAGGGGGCCTAGTTCACACTTATTTGAAGACTTTTTTTTTAATTCAAAAGTCGCGATCTTCTCTTAAATCAGAATTTTTGATATGTGCCAAAAATGTGGAAAATTGTAAACGTACAAAAATCAAAACTGACCCCCGATATTAGTTTTAGGGGGCCTAGTTCACACTCATTTGAAGACTTTTTTTTATTCAAAAGTCGCGATCTTCTCTTAAAGCATAATTTTTGATATGTGCCAAAAATGTGGAAAATTGCAAACGTACAAAAATCAAAACTGACCCCCGATATTAGTTTTAGGGGGCCTAGTTCACACTCATTTGAAGACTTTTTTTTATTCAAAAGTCGCGATCTTCTCTTAAATCATAATTTTTGATATGTGCCAAAAATGTGGAAAATTGCAAACGTACAAAAATCAAAACTGACCCCCGATATTAGTTTTAGGGGGCCTAGTTCACACTCATTTGAAGACTTTTTTTTATTCAAAAGTCGAGATCTTCTCTTAAATCATAATTTTTGATATGTGCCAAAAATGTGGAAAATTGCAAACGTACAAAAATCAAAACTGACCCCCGATATTAGTTCTAGGGGGCCTAGTTCACACTTATTTGAAGACTTTTTTTTAATTCAAAAGTCGCGATCTTCTCTTAAATCATAATTTTTGATATGTGCCACAAATGTGGAAAATTGCAAACGTACAAAAATCAAAACTGACTCACGATATTAGTTCTAGGGGACCTAGTTCACACTCATTTGAAGACTTTTTTTTTTAATCAAAAGTCGAGATCTTCTCATTAGTGTATGTTTTCTATGAAAATTCACTAAAATGAGGAATAGGGAAACAGGCAATAAACAATTCAACTGGGTACATATTTAATGCCGATAAATTAATAAATACTTCATTCACTATTGAAACTGGTAAAAATGAAATTCACAAAAACTATAAACAACCGTTGTTTAATTTCATGTTATAGAATCCGTCAGCACATTGGTAATTTAAACATTAAAGCGACTACTGGAAACTGAAAAATACCCTTATGAATATTTTTACAACATTTTAAACTATTTACAGGGCAAAATTACAATTCGCTATATTCCAGACGAGATGAATGGAAAAAAATCACAGTAAATTTAATTAAAAACTCCCGTTATTTAGATAGAAGTTATTTACAGTATGCATGATGCATCCGTGCTAAATGCATATGCTAGTTACAATATAAATTCAAATGCCGTAAATTGAAAGCGCGCTGTTTCAGCCTGGCACATTATCCAGATGGACACACTATTATTTCACGGCAGCATTGTTGTGGAACATAATAAAGAAATGTTGAAATTATAATTAAAACATGTAACCGGCATCTAACTGAATTCGCATCGATTACATACAGTCGACGTTAAATAAATGCATGAGTTACTAATAATTATCACGAAACGGCTTATGAAAGCAGGTGCAGCTTGTTTAATTCTCTTATTAATAATGCATGCATTGTCCTCCGTTGTGAAATACCATCATAAAAAATTAAACGGCATATCTTTCAATCATGGTATTTATTTCCTGCTGTGAAAAATTACATTTGCATTTTCAATTGTGCATTTTTATGTGCACAATGCTTGGTGAATTATTAAACAGGCTTATTATCTCGTACGTAACATGTCAGAAGATGTCAAATGATGATTATTCGAAACCCAAATGCAGATACTTTTAATTTAGTCAAAATAAAACGGGTTGCATTCTGTTAATATTGTTTTTTTTGTGGGTTGTAAAATCCTGATGGACTGACAATGAGGATATGAGGAACCTAATCCTTTGTGTCGGAATCTTCCATTCGGACATAACGACCGAAACACCCTTCCCAGCTTCCGATAGTAGACTGTCCTGGAACTACTTCTTCAGTAATACTTCAGGACAGTCCCTTATTTGCCTGTCGGCCTTTTCTCTTTTATTCTTCTTCCCAGTCTCGATTAGTCTCCTTTGCCTTCAGAACGATAATGACAAAATTGGTGATGGCATTCTAGTTCTCCTTATTGCTTATCATTTTGGTTATGATCGTTTCGGGAATGAAAACTCCTACTTCTCTAACCAGGTCGCTTCGGAGGTGTTCCCATCGAGAACACACAAAGAAGATGTGGTGCGCGTTGTCTTCTTCGATTTGGCAATACTTACTCTGGGAATCGGTTGACTTTCCGATCTTTACTAGGAAGGACCGGAAGCACCCGTGTCAGGTGAGAAACTATGTCAAGTAGTATCCTACCTCACCGTGCTTCCTCTCCACCCAGACCTTCACATTGCCTGTTAGTCAGGCCGTCCATAGCCCTCGGGTCTCGGTGTCCCATCTAGCCTGCCATTTCCGTAAAGTTTCTTCACACTCCTCTTTCTTTACGGTCTGCATCGTATTCTTTCTTTTCCGCAGGTAAATCCTCCGGAGTTCCTCAGGCTACAGGTCTATTGAGACCACAACTGCGACAACCTGCACCTGTGACTGTCCTATAGGCACTATTTATTCTGGGGGCTCCCTTTCTTTGGACCGCTTCCATCCTCAATCGGTATTTATAGAACTTTAGCGCCGTGGACCAGACCTCGGCTCCGTACGGCATAATAGCACCAGCCGTTCTCATCAACATTTTTCGCTTGGAAGGGGACGAACCCTCAATGTTGGCCATCAGTTTGTTCAACTTTCCTACGACGACAGATGCTTTGTCCACCGCTTTACATGCGCTCAGAAACTAAGCTTTCCGTCGAGCATCACTCCCAGGTCATTTACTGCTTTGGGAGTTTCGATAATCTAGCCATCCACATTCATCGGAATAACTCTCTCTCTCTCTCTATCCGCGTGGACGCCAAGAGTACTATCTCCGCCTTCTGGAGAGCTAGAGACAGGGACTGGACCTCCATCCACTCTAGTATGCAGCGCATCGTCTGGTTCGGTTTGAGCTGGAGATGCTCTACCGTGCGTGCAGTAATCACCGAGACAAAGTCATCAGCGTACCCCACCAGGAAATTTAATTTTAATATTGGATAAGACATGGTAGTTTTGTGGTAGTCTATTAAAAGCGAAACCCAGGTGTTTCGATGACATCTATTATGTTTATACAGGCTGACTTTTTGACCTATTGTAAATTTCATCAGTATGCTGATGACTTTCAGCTTTCACCGTCACTTTCCTCTGACAGAGTTTGATTGGCAGCTGGGTCATGGGTTGTATTGTTTGATTAAGTCATATTTTTGTACTTTGTAAAGTGATTGATTGATAAATAAATTTATTATTATTATTATTTATCTCTTAATTAATTTCAATAGTTTGAGAATTGAGAACAGTTTTTGACCTATTGTAAATATCATCAGTATGCTGATGACTTTCAGCTTTCACCGTCACTTTTCCTCTGAAAGAGTTTGATTGGCAGCTGGGTCATGGGTTGTATTGTTTGATTAAGTCATATTTTTGTACTTTGTAAAGTGATTGATTGATAAATAAATCTATTATTATTATTATTTATCTCTTAATTTCAATAGTTTGAGAATTGAGAACAGTCTGCACTATGACTTATTTGTAATTTTTCGGTATAGATATATTTTTAGTGTTTTTTTTTTAAATTTTCACTAATGAGGAGATCTCGACTTTGAAAAAAAAATTCCTTGAAATGAACGCGATTTAGGAACCCAAATCTGAGGTCGGTTTCAGACATATATATATATATATATATATATATATATATATATATATATATATATATATATATATATATATATATATATATATATATATATATATATATATATATATGTCACACCGATAATTCAAAAATAATGAGCCGACTTTGATAACATTTGGTGAGTACCTTCCTTTCGCAAGTGGCTTGGATAAATTCGCCAGCCGGAAAAATCTGCGCAGTTCAAATAGATTAAGCAATGCTTTATTTGAATAACATAATCATATTCCCACGGTCGTGCCAGTTCTGAGCTGACCTTTAATACATCGAATTTCGACCACGAAATTATAATGCATGTTTGTAAAAAAAGAAATTCAGGACGCAGCAAGTACGTTATGGTAGCGAATTTTTATTAAATGCTTCAAATTTGAATATCTCAATTTGCTATTAACCTATAAGGTTCGTTGGCCAGGAAACTAGTTTTTCGGGAACATTTTAAGTATATTTTGGAAAAAAATTTGTACATTTCCAAACAATAAAGTTATTTTGATGAAATATTTTTTCATTATTATTATTTCTACTATAGAGGTTATACTGCTAACCAAATTTGATGCCTGCTTTCTTTAAAAGAAAAACACATATTGATATGCTATTTAAAACATTTTTATGAAAATTCACTACCATAAGGCACTTTCTGCGTCCAGACTTTAGGGAGCTCGGGAGTAAGCTCACTAGACACCCGATTGGTATATTAGAAGCTATTCACAGGCATAAGGACATATTGGAACAGGAAAAAGAGTGCCTCATTCTAAATAAAATCTCGTAAATTTTATTGGAAAGCTATTTTTACGGTCAATTCGGGTCAAAGGTTTCGAAATGTTTGCTATTGTTTGATTAAGTTTGATCACCATTCAAAAAATACGTGATGGTTGATAAAGTTTGGATGAGAGATACAGACTGCATAATATGGGGTACATAGTGTTACGAGTTAACAAATACTGAAATACCTAGTCTCTTGCACAATAAATTGGTTAAAGGCTATGACAGGCATCATAGTGACTTCTTTTCGTGGTTTGTACACTATTCTTAAGCATCGGACCCTTTAGCGATCGTTTAGTTATAATTCCTCAAATGTGTATAATAGTCTGCCAGGGGAAGGAAATGCACAATAAGTGTTAAAAGTATTTAAGCAAATATTTAACACAGTTGGGCTTTAAAGTGTTTTGGGCATGATTTGAGTCTTGTTTGGAATTCGTCATGAGTGCTACTAAACTTTCCGTTTTAACCTTCTGTTTTGTGTTCTGTCAATTTTTACGTTTGTTTGTTTTTTTCTTGCTCTATGTTTTTGGTTTTAATTTAGTTTGAATATTTTCAACTCGCGTCTATTTTGATACTACTGTGCATCATAATTGCCACCTGTGTGTATTTTGGCTTTAATTCTAATTGGTTATATGGAAGATCAACTTTACTAAACTCGCCATTTTCTTCGTACAACGACTAATATCTGGGCCACCGAGCTTGACTCCTGACTGGCTTAGATGTATCTATACATTCCATAGACAAACATACGCCATCTATTATAGAGTAGCTAGACAATATTCCAATCACACTGAAATACCACTTACGCCCACATTTTACAGTCTCCTTATTACTCGTACGCATATATATCGCTGTCGCTGGGTATTCACCTAGATGACACCTATTTATAAAAAAACATTATACCCAATTACATCCAGATCGTTAGAGCCGTTTTCGAGAACGCGATTACATAATGTAGGTAAACATTGCCGATTTAATAATATAAAACAAGCTACACCCTTTAGCCCAAAATAACTTTGCTTTGATCTAGACAATTTAATAGATTTGTTTATCATAGTAAAACTGTTATGCCCAGTTTCACAAAGCTCGGTTAAACATTTAACGGCCTTCGCGGCCGGTTAGTTAATCAAGGCTTCAGACGGCCAATCACAGACTATGATTCGGATTTTTTCGGAAGCTGTGATTGGTCGTCTGTAGCCGTAATTCACTAACCGGCCGTTAAATATGTAATAGGGCTTTGTAAAACTGGGCATTAATGTTGGGCCCTCGTTCTGCCTCCTGAAGTCCTCAAGTAGCAACATTTTTTTAAAACTGATCCTGGATATAGGCTCTAGAGGCTATTTTCAACAAAATTTTGAAAGTCTTATAGTATTTATGTCGCTATAAATAACCGACTCAACTAAAAACATATACTGTTGCTGGAGTGAAGTTACTTTGTGTTACCTGGTCAAACAAACGAGTTTTTCAACGAAAAATTGCAGCTCCTCCTTTTCTTTCTCCCCCAGAGCTCATCCGCGCCTTTGTCGCCCCGATGCCACTGCAACCTTTGTCTTATTGTGCATGACAGCTTCTCCTAAGGAAATTGTTGAATGTTTACACAACTTGTCCCAGTTAAGCTTAGTCGTTATGTCATAGACATGGCAAGATGAACTAAAAGCAAAAGCTGTTTTGCAGTGCTGATGACGCAAAATCGCTTTATGAGCGGCGCGTGTATCAAAATTGCGTCATTGTAGACTGGAAACATGTTGAGTTCAGTAGCTCAGCTGCAGTGTTGTGAACCTACCGGTTGGGTTTTGTAGAGGTTAAAAATCTAATTCCCTCAAGGTCGTGTGCGGGCCGCCCATCAAGGGCAAGGCATACGCCAAAACGTGCAAGAATTGCGCCAAATATAAACACCCGGCCTCGTAGAAAGTGCCAATTTTGCTTTAAAGATAATGTAGGGAAAGGCACATTTATTATTGCCTAAAGTATCTCATCAAACCTGGACTTGGGTGTTACTTTACTTCATTGATTGTTGTTGCCCTTACTTGGTAAAACTGGTCCATACTACATCTAGAATTCAGAAGGGCTACTTGCTACTGTTAGCTACCGCGCTGGCTACGTCCTTCACTTACCGAAACGAAACCCAACAGTGAAGCCAGAGAATTAGTCTCCAAGTCTGTATGTTACTCTACGTAGTTTTTAGTTATTTGAATAAACACCTTTACAACAATATAATTATTTATGATATCAGTTTGACACCCATTTATTCACTTTTCAAGCAACATTTCATATGACCCAAAAATGCATCATCAGCATGTCAGTGAAAAGCATTTAGTGCGCAAGGTTGATGAGTCGTTTTCGCGTCATTGAGTGTTTTACCTTATTTTCGCAATTTGTCTTTTGAAAATGACCAATTTCATCATGAAGTAACTTTAAAATACAATAATCAAACAATAGTAGGTACCTTAGCGCAAGAGCGTGTTGAGACTAGGCTGGAATGAATTCGCTTTGTGTTATCTGATGATCAAGAAGTTTTTCAGGAAAAAAATTACTTTTTAAATTTGAGAAAATATATTAGATCTTTATGCAATATGCCCTAGTGGTGCTTTTCTGGTCATGGATACATCAACATCAAAAAACAAGCTAAAAGCTATTTTGTAGATTGTTTATTATTACCAAATCTAAACCGATGTATGAAACCAAACATAAACAAACTATAAAGTGATACTTACCATTACGTAATGTCGCTGAATTTCAATTTTTTCACTTGCTAGTTTCTCACAATCCAATTTTAGACTGAAACAGAAAAATAATAAACCCAAGTTATTTTTGCATGTCTAAGTCATTATGAAAAGAAAAAACAACGTGTTGAAATGTAATTTTGGTTTATCTGTATAGAGTGTAACGCGGGGGTCTTCAGCTAAACGAAAGATGACCTATTTAAGTTCCAAAATAGTGCTGAAAATTGAATCATTATTTCCACATAACTGTGATAATCTACTTTCCTCAGAAAGACATTCTCGCGAAATTAATTTAGGGTCCATGACTTGACCACAAACCAAATATTCATATTCCTGTACCCATAAACTTTTGAAACGTTATATTACTAGAGTTTTAACGAAAAAATGTCAAAATTCACCAAATCACCCCTCATTTATCCCCTACCCCCAGAAGCCATCTCACCCAAAAACAATTCCCAGCGTACCTTTGTCGGGCGTTAATCGGATACCAAATTCGAAGATGATATCTCAATTCCTTCGAAAGTTATTGCGCATACTAACAGACAGACGTACAGGCGACAGACCGACCGATCGACAGACCGAAGGAAAAAAATTTCGTTCCAGAATCAAGTTTTCTATATGTTTTGAGACTTTTTACGCCGTATTTCTGTCACCGATATTCCACACATTCAACCCCTGATTTAATTTCAGCACAGAATACCAGATGTTTCATGAAATTGAAAGTTTTCTAATAAACAAACCCTAAAACGTTATATTACTCGAGTTTTAACGAAAAAATGACAATTTTCACCAAATCACCCATTATTTATCCCCTACCCCCTGGAGCGATTTTACCCAAAAACAATCGGAACCGTTCGTTTGTCGGGTGCTAACTGTATAACAAATTTGAAAACGATAGCTCAATTATTTTTAAAGTTATCGTGGCTGCTAACAGACAGACATACAGACCGACAGACACAAAATATTTTCGTTCCCAAATCATGTTTTCTATATGTTTTCACACTTTTTCCGACGTTTAAGCGAATTTTTTTTTTGAAATTTTGTCGCCGATGCCATACTTCCACACGTATTGACGATGTGGAAGTAAAATCATCAACCTCAGTTTTAGATAATACTCAGTTAAATAAAAATATGCGCAATATGGTAACTCCAGTGATCTTGGAGATTGTTAGCAACTTGCTTATTTCAGGTAAAATATGCTACCTTTCACTAGATTTTGATTTATACGTTTAACTCTAATTGAACGTTGATTGAAATCCGATGTCAGAAATAAAAGAATTTCGATTTATATCGGCATCATCGAAAATATTTTATCAGAAAACGTAGTTACATAGATTCAGAATTTTTCTTCCTCTGATGACGCCAGTCTTGTAATTGAAACAATCGTCAGGTATTTAAAAAGATGTGTTGTGGTGATTTGGGTTATCAGTGTACTTATCAGTGCTCATCAGAGGTTCCAATATTCATTTAGTGGACAAAGGACAAATAAAGGCAGCAGGATCAAAAACAAACAAAGGTAAGATTTACACTACATTATAATCACCTACTAACAGCTATTTCGCACCATTTCGTTTCTCAAAAGTTTTTCACTTTTGCACCTATCGAAACAGCCACATCGTGGCGAAACAGTTGCTGCATGTGACAAGAATATAGTGTTACTCCTACATTTCTTTGTTTATTAAACGTCTGAAAACAGATCTTGTATGAAGTATCCACCAAAATAATCTCATTTCTAAAAAACACCAGTATCTGAGTCTAAATCAGACACGACAAAGAACCTGTTACACCGGTTATACTAGGTTCAGAGTGATGAAAACTGCGCAAACGCTTGAAGTATCTTTAAAACATTAGAGTTTTCGAGGTAACCCCAATGGGAAAAAAAATCTAAGTGAGTAAGGTCTAAGGGACGACCAGGCCAGTCTACGAATCCCCCAGGTCCAATCCATCGATTTGGAAAATTAGGATCCAAAAAATTCCTAACTTGTCTATCATCGTGAGGAAGCGCTCCGTCCTGTTGAAACCAAAAAGTTTGAGGTAACTGTCCATTGTGTCCAAGAGCAGGACAAATTTGGTTGATCAAGAGATTTAAGTACTTTTCCTCATCCAAGTATTCAACTTTTGTGGATTGATATGAGCTTCATGAGTCCATTTAGAATTCTCAATTAACCTATGCCTTGAATTATGGTTGAATTATGGCGCTTGAGTGTTCCATTTACACGAAATGTTGCCTCGTCAGAAAATATATTAGCTGCCCAATGTTCGTCGACATTACAGATTTTCATAATTCTACCGCAAAACTCCAGCAGTCGATCGAAATCATCGTTAATTCAATAAACTTGACAGTTTATCAACAGTTATCTACCTACTGGCTGAAACAGGTTCCTTCTCTTCATAATTGTTACTCTGTAAAAACAGTAAAAGTGAGGCGCTTTATCTCTTGCGTTTTTCAGATATTGATACTAAACCCAGTATGGACCAATTCGAAAAAGCATGGTTTTTTATAATCTGCGAAAATATACAGGATGTCCCATTTAAATATATGAAGTTGAGAGTACTTCCCGTTGAACCGCAAGTATATTTGCAACAGAAAATATCACTTTGGATGCATTATGAGCAAGATTATAATTGCTTACAAAGTTTAATTAAAGTCATCGTTTTCGTTTTAAAGTTACTTGCTTGGTTCCATACGTTGTCCTAACCTGTCTCTATATATTAGCTTTATTCATAGGTAAACCGATTACGACAGATAACTAATTTCTCCTTAAATTATTAATACGGTGAAGAATTTTATCACTAAAACATAAAATACTTTTTAATTTTAATAACACATTTTGTAATAAATACCAGAGATTTTATAAATCTTCAATTAAAATTGTACACATTACGTTATCCTGTAGTCCAGCTGTGAATTTATAGGAATTTAGGTAAATTATCTTCTGAACGTATCTCTTTAATACCAATCTCTTATTTTATCTTTTCCATTAAATATAATCCTGTTAAGCTTTAAGGCGGAATACTTGGCGGTCTCAGAACTAGTATTACCACTTCTGAATAACATTTATTTATAAGCAATAAAGGTAGTAAGAGCTTTAAATGATAGCCTTTTTTACAAGCTACCGAAAACTATCATCTAAAAAAATTAATTGATTGTCGTAGCTCTAACCTGATAAACCGAGAAGCTATTATAAGGACGGAGGGAAAGCATCTACGTCTGTACTTACGTATAAAAAAGTTTGCTTCAATTAAAACTTTAGAAATTAAAATAAATACAGTGCTTTCAAAATTAAAAGGACAAATTCATTACAACCAAGGAATTTTTTTTGACATGATTAGAATGAACAACAAAAGGTTTTTTTTTTCCAAACGGTATTTTATTTTTCAGAAACCCTACGCGTTTCGGCTCTTAACGAACCATCCTCAGGGAGTACTTTTTCCTGTTCTTTTTATTACAGAAACCATACTACCTATATAAGAAAAACTTGAATTTTATGTATTGTCCTCGGTTTTCTAGGCAAAAGTACCAGCATCTTCAAACTTAAAGTAACAAAAGAATGAATATAAAAGTCTGGACTCAGCAAGTGCGTTATGGTAGTGAATTTTCATAGAAATGTTCGGATACCAAATGTTTTTTTCTCGTAACATAGAAATCTAAATTTTGGTATATATTTTACTTTTATATGATAAACCTACGTACCAAATTTGGTTACCATAGCTTTTTATTTTTAAAGACACATTTTTTTTTCTAAAGAAAACTCAAGATTTTCCCGGAAAGCCTGGGCCGATTTTCCTGGGTAACGAACTTATTCAGGCGACTTACAAAAGAAAGGTACTTGCTAAATTTTATCAAAATCGGCCAATCATTTTTTGAGTCATCGGTGAGATACATACATACATACATACATACATATATATATATATATATATATATATATATATATATATATATATATATATATATATATATATATATATATATATATGCATGCTCATAAAAATCATAGTTCGCGCTCAGTTTAAAAAAAATCTAATTGAAGCAGGGATCTCCTCATTGTGAATTTTTTCTACGAAAATTCACTAAACGACGCTTTTTTTAAAGCAGCAAAAGGGAGCTTGTGTATAATACAATGTACAAATTTGTTTTTTTTCGAGTTGCACAAACTCCATTTTGCTGCCTTAACAGAACCGTCGTATTAGATTAATCCTTTTGCTAGTCTAGAGATGCTGATATTCAGTCCTTTGGTGTTACTTCTGTCTAGTAAACTGAAGACAATAGATGAAATGAACACTTTGGCAATACATAGTATCTGTAATTTAAAAAAAAACAAGAAAAAGTATTAACCGCTGAGGATGATTCGTTAAGCGCCGGAACGTGTAGGGTTTCTTAAGAATAAAATACTCTCTAGAAAAAAAGCGTTTAATTTTGCTTAAACGTCAAAAACGCTAGAACATTTTACCTAAAATTATCAGTTGTCCTCTTTCTAACGTTGACGTCAACTTAAAATTACTTTCGTTTTAAACGGAAACGACATCAAACTTTTTGTTTTTAATGAAACACCTGTATATTTTTATTGATTATAATGGTTACATGAAACCAATTTCGATAAACGTAATGTACATGTACTTGTGATGAACCGATTCTGGGCTATCTACAGGAAACAAAAAACAAAAATGATAAGATTTTTAAACTGATAATTTTTTATTTTGAACATTGATAAAATTGTAAAAGTTGGCACGCAGTAACCGCGTTATGGTAGCATTTTTCAGAAGTTTTGTAATACATACGGTGACTTACTTTATTCCGTAAGCACATCATTGGATCTGTTTGCACTTATTCATGTCAAATTTAAGCAGTGTCTTTTATAACAAAGTCACCCCATAGCATCATTTAATAAGAAACGTCACACAAATCGTGTGACATTCCGTACATTAGAAACACTTGACAACGACTTAATCATTTATTATATTCATCTCTGTTTATTCTACTTAACTTATTACCGCACAGTAGTGTCCTTTCATAACAAGAACGAATATCAGTCGCAGAATGTTCCATATTTTGCTAAATTTTATTCCGGCAAAACTTTATTACAATTATTCAACAAAACCTATTTTTTGCACATTGCATATGTAGTGTAATGGCAATATATAAGTAAAATTTGGCCAAAAAATTTGATGAATCAAACATAGCATTTTCGATAAAAAGATCTGCTATTTTCCATGAAAAAAACTCGACTTTTAGAGCTGGCCTAAGAACTTTGCATCCGGATATAATTTTCCAGTACAATGAAACAAACCTGAAGTCTTCCGGTGGAGTAGAAGCTTTGCAAACCATGTTGTACAGGTGTCCATTAGTACTGACAAAACCATGCGGTTTCCGTTAGCGCTAGTTTTTTTCTGAAACGAAAGATGCCGCAAACAAAATCGCCTTAACCCTCTCAGTTTCCGAGCTACAGGTTCTTATTGTAGTTCAGTTGTCTAACAACTTGTCAGAAAGGTAGAAACGAATCTTTTTAGAACTTTTTACGTAGAATTTAGTGGCGTAATCAGGTTTTCTTAAATAATATTGTTTTTGAAAGATTGTTTGGTTTTTTAAATGGGGCACCCTGTATATTTGTCAAGAAATTAATTTGCATTTTCACAAGCTTCTCAAAAATATATAACATTATGGGTCCATTTTAATAACCACCGAAAAACATTCTAATTTTCACAATTCGCATTCAAAATTTTGCGGCAGGCCATGCAAAAGCATCCTGCTATTTCTATATGCTCACAATAAATCAAGAAAATTATTTAATAACAGCTATTTATCAATATATCTATTGCTAATATTTCACAAAACAGTGGTACCTACATAGATTGCTATAACAAAAGGAAATAAGACTAATAAGTAATTATTATCCAATAAGTCTATCAGCAATAACCTACTTTGAAAATCGTAATATAAGCACTAATGCAATCTTAAAACATCAAAAGAACTGTTCCAAATTTTGCATTTTGTTGTATGCACTTCTCGCATACTTTTCCTATTTGTTTTAAAGAATTAAGCAAACAACGTGATGATTTTGTGAGTAGCAAAAACTTTCTCCAATTGCGTTTCCTAAATCTTGAATATTATCATAATGAACTCGGTAAATTTCATTCTCCAGATATCCCCATAGAAAGAAATCCAAGATAGACAAGTCTGGGGACCTAGGGGCAATCTTATAGCCCATTGGTTCTGATCCATTGGTTTGGAAGATTATTCTCCAGAAATAACCTCGCCATTTGATGTGCAGGAGTCCCGCCCTGTAGAAAAATAATT
This sequence comes from Tillus elongatus, assembly GCA_964006375.1. Lineage (NCBI taxonomy): Eukaryota > Metazoa > Arthropoda > Insecta > Coleoptera > Cleridae > Tillus > Tillus elongatus. The sequence goes on from OZ023262.1 coordinate 70,933,070, forward strand.
TAGTTTACATGCGCTAAAGGAACATCATAGTGCAATTCGCGTATAGCTGTCTCTAAAATATCAACGTAGCGATTGGCTGTTAGGTTTCCCTCAAATGTATAAAATTTTATCTGTGATCCTAATATGAAGCTAGACAAATTTAGACCAAACCTGCTCTGCTGTCTTCCGGGAAATATTTGGTGTTGGTTTTCCTGGCACCAGAATCTGCTATTGCGCCTGTTAAGTATACCAGAATTACTAAAATGAGCTTCGTCTGGCTATACGACAACCTTTGTTGCAAAATCTCTAACCATAATACATCTTCCCCGATACCAAATGCAGAAGACTACCCGACTTCGCGGATCTCTAAGAAGTAGGTGCTAAACAAGTCTAAATTTATATGGGTGGTATTTGTATTTTCTTAGAATTTTTTAAACTTTAGCTTTTGGAATCCAAACGCTCCTTTCAATGGCACTACAGGGGTTTGTACGGCTAGGTTAGCCAAAATGTGGCTACCTCAACCTCTCGATTATCTTTATTATATAATTTTGAACGAGGTTTGTTAAATGAGCCGTGACCAAGTAAATTCTTTTTTATTCGCCAAAAACCGGATGTATTGGGTTGCCTCCTTTCTGGACATCTGAATAAAAATGAAGCAATAGTATTTAAACATAACTAACATAAACAGTTACAGAGATAATAAACCCAACTTTTACATAAAAAAAATTAAAAAATATGGGAAATAATGGGATGATATCCATTTTATGTGTAAAACTTTGTAACCAAAAATTCTTCAGAGATAAACAGATTGTGCCATGTTGACTATTTGAAAACCATTAATTTATGCTTAGATTTTAACAAAAATACTACTTACTTGTGATACTGCGCCTGTAGAAAATTAAATTCTTCCTTAATCCTATCACAAGATTCGGCAACGGTAAATTTAAACGGCTGGCCCGGCTGCGGTGGCCCCTGAAAACAAAACATAACATTAGTAAAAATCATCTCCCGTAATACTTTCAAAAAACTAGTAGTGATTGTTTTTCTAAAATATAGTGTTATTTAGTCAATAAAGAGGGCAACGAAAGAGGAAGTAGACCTATGACGTGCTTGTGTCAGTTTGCATTTTGATGAGTTTTTGAGACGTTGTATTAATCCGTCAGTTTTAAAAATATTTTTTAGCGTCCGCCCATTTCCGCGATTATGGCCAATCACGGACACCAGGGAGCCGTTTTACTAACATAATGGAAATGTTGTCGAACCCCTTATTTTTTTCTTTTTGTGGACTTCTCCAAAGCCTTTCACTATGTGAATAATGAAGTCGTTATAAGTTCACTGTTAAAGTATGGAGTTACAGGCACTCCATTGGAGTGGTTTAGAAGCTATCTTACAGGCAGAACACAGAAGAGTTGTAATATCTAACTCTACGAGTACCTACTCATCTAGGACTTTCGGAGTAACGGTTGGGGTGCCACAAGGAACAGTTCTTGTACCTACGCTGTACATTACTTATGCCAACAACCTACTTCAGTACATAGCGCATCAATCAGGAAACAACATCAATCCAGACAACAAAATGACAGTCACCTCTTATGCTGACCATACCAACTTTCTGATGGGTGGACATAATGCTCAGGACGTTGTGGCTGATGCTGACAAAACTTTTCAAAGGCTTACCAACTGAGTTGATAAAAACAGACTTGCACTCAATAAGGGTAAACACATATATGCAATTCGATGTCCCGGCTCTATTGTAAGAAAAGGAGAAGCTATAGAAAAAAATCTGAAAGGAGGTTCTTAAATGCGATTGAGTAAGGTCCGATTTAAGACTATTTGCATATTTTTGGATATTTGGAAACTGAAGTAATGACGTCATCGAATTTTTTCCCACAAACATGCATATGTTTTGGCATGTCTAAAAAGAACTCTTTTTTCTGGACAAATTATGAAAAGAAAAAATTGCTATATTTTTCCTTTAAAAAGTTATTTAATAATTTGACATTATAACACACATTATATTACTACTTTTACCACAGCAATAAATAAAGTATGCAGGCAATCATTACAACAAATTTTCAATGTGACCACCTCCTACTTCTAAACACGTATCCAATCTCCGCCTTACTTCTCGCACTGAAGCCTTATGAAACATTTCTCTAGGCAGTTCATCGCAAGCATTTCTGATTTTTTCTTTTAAATGTTCCAAGTTAACAGATGGTGTTCTGTAAACTTTATTTTTCAAAGCTCCCCACAAGAAGAAGTCTAGTGGGGTCAAGTGCGATGATTTAGGCGGCCACTGTATCGGTCCATTTATACATTTTCTCCGTAAGTTTCATTTAAATATTGTTGGACAATTCTTGCTTTATGCGGTGAAGCTCCGTTATGTTGGAAACACATGTTTTCTCGCAGCTGTAATGGCACATTTTCAAGCAGCTCAGGAAGTTGTTCTTGGAGAAATTGCAAATATCGCTCACTATGTAAAATTCCTTCGTAAAAATATAGGCCAATCAAATGCCCGTTAATAATACCACACCGAACGTTAATTCCGAAGTGTCCTTGATTTTCAATCGGATTGACAAAATGTGGATTTTCAGTAGCGCAAATATGCTAATTTTTTTATTGAGCTTACCGTTACTAAAACGGCTTTCGTCCGTCCACAACACAAGCTAAAAAAAACGACTGTCATTGATCAAGTTTATCATCAGTTGGGCCATATAATACATTCTTCGTTGTTGATGTTGATCTGACAAGTGTTCTAGGTTATGAAGTTTATAATCGTGATAACCACTTTCTTTCAACATTTTTCGTACCGAACTAAAATTCGACTCACGACAGGCTGGCCGAATGAGTTCCTTGAATTGTCTTCAAAATACTGCAAAACAGTGGCAACAGTATTGTCAGAATTGACCCCTCCAGCAATTTTTCTTCCTTTTCGAGAAGAAAATGCCTCGTTAATTGCGTTCTAATCGTGCAAATATTTTTAAGCTTGGAATAACACGTTCAGAGTATATCTGGGCGTATAAGTAAACTGCTCTTCTAGGGTTCTTTTGAGTTTCACCAAAAACTAATAACATGTCGACTTTCTCCTTGTGCGTAAACACTTTTGAAAGTGAAGTGACAACAAAACAATATATGTAAACCATTAGTTTAATTATTGACAGATAAAATGTTGCTACGACAGATAAAACTTTGCTATTTGTTTCCAAAGGTTTCTTGTTTATACCGTGATGGTTGCGCCAATTTTTGGTTATACTTTTTTCTACCAATTTGATTATTTAACGGAAAAAGATAGACATTTTTTTCTTTACATAATTTGTCCAGAAGAAATAGTTCTTTTCAGATATGCCAAAATATAGGTATGTTTCTGGGAAAAATTCATTGACGTCATTACTTCAGTTTCCAAATATCCCAAAATATGCAAATTTGGCTTAAAATGGACCTTACTTTCTTACAATAGTGCCGAGACATCCAGTTTCACTCACCCTGTACAGGTCGTAGAACCTTAATAATTGCAATGTGTACAAATCGGATAATAATATGACAATATTTGAACACATTTTATAGCCTTTTTAATGTTAACATGTGTACAGAGCGTATAGCCTTTATAATAGCAACATGTGTTCAGATCGCATAACTATTATAAAGGCAAAATGTGTCCCGTTTTTCATCAAGATCAACTTATGTTTTAATTTTGTTATCAATTTAGGTAAGAATGATGATGGTAATATGTTTTAAACCATGATTTTGGCAAAAAAAATCATCTACTAGTCCTCTCCTCTTAATGCTAATATATAAAATGTAGCTATATATATATATATATATATATATATATATATATATATATATATATATATATATATATATATATATATATTTAAAGTCTCAATAAGGGCTATCCACCTACAATTCTACCTGACCATCAAAGCGCAAGTTCTTTGCTAAAACATGCTCTATATCTCGCAGCCTCTTTGTTGCTTCCTCAGGAGCCGAAAGCTGAACAAAGTATGAGTAGCAGCCAGCACGGGACCACATGGAAGCGAGACATCTGGCTGGATTATGATACTTCATACATAACACAAAAAGGACAAAACAGGACACGATATAAAACCGTATTCACATGGTCACATTGTTAAAACATTGTTTAAAAATTTAAAACTTTCAGTAAATGTATCTCAGCATGTGACTCTTCAAAACCTGTTGATTGACAGGTCGATTCATTTATTTATTTACCATTCTTGTCTAACTCGAAAATAAACATTTAATATAGATGAAATCTTGAAGCACTCGGCACATATTTTATCAGCTTCCTTTGTTTGGGATATGTAACGTTTATATCGATACCGAAACAAAATATATGCGGTACAAAGAGCTGAAATTTCACAGAGCAACTGACAAAAAATTCAATTATAACACAATCTGGTGTTCTAAAATTGTATAATTCACAGCTTAAACATCAAACAAGGCTGATCACCAAATGTGATTAATCCTAAAGCTATTTACTGAACACGGTTGATTTGAACAATGTTAAAAATGTGACATTAAATGGCGAGAGCTGATCATTTATGTTTTTTTGCGCTGCGAAAGCCGACAACCGTAATGAGTGGTTAACGATGGGCGCATATAGCCCGTGTTCAGATTGATTGATTTTCATATTTTCCCCTGTTTTAATGTGTCCGTTACAATTAGCGATTCAGAGAGCATAACTTCCAATATTATACTTGCATGACAATGAAAGAGCATCGTGCACTGGGGGTTGCTGAATTATCTGATTATTGTTTTTTTCATTTCTGAACGTCACACAGTCTGGGATAGACATCACTAAATATTGAATGAAAAGGCACCAGACAACCGATTTATTCATTTAATTACTTCCCAACGCGTTTCGACCACCAAGAGGTCATCCTCAGGGGATAAATCTATAATCACAATGGTATGTCAGAAAAACATTAGTTTTCCCGGTAGGCAATTGTGCACGTTAGAGCACAATGATGACAAGGTATTCTCTACAGAAAATGTCAAAAGTTAAAATCACAACTCACACAGTAAAATGTTAACCAACAGTCAAGCTAAAATCTGAGAGAGCTACAAAATAACACAAGCAGATACAGTAACACAAGCCAAAAACTATGTTAAAGCTAAAACATGCAATTAAAAGTCAAATTAAGCTAAATATCAAAGCAAAATGAAACGCGTTAAAAGCCACAATATTGCAAAAGTCCATTGTCTAAAACAATTAAGTATTCAAGTCTATTGTAGAAAACAAAGCAGGGCAATGAGTAAAGCTGACAGGTCAAACAACACAAGCAGGCAGGCACAATCAAACAGAAACCCAATGAGAACCACAAATTTAAAGAAATTTATGAAAAATTACTAGTGAACAAAACAAAATGGACTTACTTGAACAATTCTCAAAAATTGTACTTGAAACTATACAAAAGGTTCAACAGGCCAAAACTTCATCCTTTGTACCAGGGGCCCTGCAAAACTACATCTGAATTCGCCAGAAAATTTGTCTCAACAAAAATCAATAAGAAAGATCGGCGATTTAAAAAACGACAGCATTATTGAGGAGCAGCCATTGTTCTACCTTGAACATGTCGGGGCAACGGCGCAGGTGCAGAAGAGGAATGAGAAACAAATGTCAGAAGTAGCATATGTCAATGACAAATAGAGTAGGAAATGGAAGGAGAGCCACAGAGCAGCCATCTTCAAGACATCATACTTCTGGTCAAATAGAAAACCATAGAGTTCAGCAGCACTTATTACACTAACTGGCCATAGAAGGAAGGAAAGTTAGTTATATCAGTGTTGGACAAGTTCAAAACTTCACTGGCTTGGTAGCTGAAATGTTTGAAAATCTCAATTTCTTCCAAAACGAATTGTTCTACACCAAAACTTAAGGGGTATAAAATCTCAGCATCTGTATTTTTATTAGAGCAGTGGCCAATTTCCCTCAAATGGCAACCAAAGACTGACGTGTCATTATTGGGTTGGTTTCTACTTCTAAGGTGTTCCGTTATTCTGGTGCTCAATGATCTTCCGGTTGCAGGGCCCCTGGTACAAAGGATGAAGTTTTGGCCTGTTGAACCTTTTGTGTAGTTTCAAGTACAATTTTTGAGAATTCTTCAAGTAAGTGGTGTCCATTTTGTTTTGCTCACTAGTAATTTTTCACAAATTTCTTTAAATTAGTGGTTCTCATTGATTTTCTGCTTGATTGTGCCTGCCTGCTTGTGTTGTTTGACCTGTCAGATTTACTCATTGGCCTGCATTGTTTTCTACAAGAGACTTGAATACTTAGTGGTTTCAGACAATAGACTTTTGCAATATTGTGGCTTTTCATTTTGCTTTAATGTTTAGCTTAATTTGACTTTTAATTGCATGTTTTACCTTTAACATAGTTTTTAGCTTGTGTTACTGTATCTGCTTGTGTTATTTTGTAGCTCTATCAGATTTTAGCTTGACTGTTGGTTAACATTTTACTGTGTGAGTTGTGATTTTAACTTTTGACATTTTCTGTAGAGAATACCTTGTCATCATTGTGTTCTAACGTGCACAATTGCCTACCGGAAAAACTAGTGTTTTGCTGACACACCTTCTTATTGTGATTATAGATTTATCCCCTGAGGATGACCTCTTGGAAGTCGAAACCCGTTGGGAAATAATTAAATGATTAAATTGGTTGTCTGGTGAAAAGCCTTTTCATTCAATGTTTAGTATTGTTTTTTGTCTAGGAAACAACCATATCGGCGGTATGGATTATTATCATATAAGAGATCATGATTACCAGTTCAAATAGTTCGAATATATTTCCTTGTCGGCGGCAGACTTTGAAGAAATGCCTAAATTCGTGAACTGCCTTATAAATTTAGCCCCAGGTGGTTCATCTTATTATTGTTATTTATATTATTATTATTGTGCAAAGTATATGAGTGCCTACTATAAAACAGATTCAGAGGTCAAATAAAGGCGCAAATAGAAGCTTCACACAGTTGTTTAAGAAAAGGTTATAGTATACAAGACCATATTTTCAGCCTAAAACAGATGATAGGAAAAACTCTTGAACAGGACCCAGAAGTATATATCGCATTCATAAACTTGGAGAAAGCTTTTGACCGGGTTCTAAGAAATAAAGTTTGATTGATGATTTTCGCAAGAAGGGTGTTAATAGAGGATTAATAACAGCAGTCAAGAACTTATATACCCACAACATGAATTATGTCATAGTGAGGGGTAAGGAATCAAAAGAATTTGTAACTAATGATGGCGTGAAACAAGGAATGCTAAGCCCTTTACTGTTCATCGGTTTTATGGATGAGATAATAAAACCCAGGATGAAAAAAGTGCAAGTATGACAGAAGAACTTAGAACTGGTGTGGCTAACAGAATGTACATTCGTAAGCCTGACCTGACCTGACCTTGCAATATTTGCTACTGCGGAAAATGAGCTGCTAAATAACTTGATAGTTCGTAAAGAAGTTTTGGAAACATATAATATGAAAATTAATATCGAAAAGAAAAAAGCAATGGTAATGACAAGAGTGGACAGATCCATCAATATCGATAACAAAAGACTTAGAACAGGTGGAAGCACCTCCGTGGCCGTGCGGGAAAGTCGATTCAGACTTTCCAATACGGACTCGGATGACGACGGTTCGAGACTCACCGGCGGCGGGTGATTTTTCAAATCACTGTCGTCGTTGAGATCGAGCTCAAGGTGGAGGGTAGGTTAGTTTAGATGAGCAAAAAGGGTCAGCAATGGCCTAATTGCCAGTAACCATCTTACCTTTACCTTTTTAGAACAGGTGGAGGAGTTCAAGTACTTGGGAGTAATTGTACACAGAAGTGGGAGCTGTAAAACGCAGTTGAACACACGCATAGAAAACACTGTCAAACAATACCATGCAATGAATAGCAACTTCCTGTGGAAGAGAGAGGTGTCGACAAAAACAAATCTCGCACCATATAAAACTATATATCAGCCCAATTTGACATTTGGAAATGAGGGGGTACTCTCTGCTAGGCTAAAAAGCAAGGTGCATGCTATCAAAGGTAATTTTTGAAAATAGTTAAAGAGGTGACGAGAAGATATAAGGAAGGACTTGGGTGTGCAATCAGTCGTAAAATGTATAGATAAGAAAAAACAACAATGGGAGACAAAAATAGCTTCATAAAGGAAAATCTGAAACGATAGCATGACAAAAATACTGAGGAAAAAGGCAAGACGTGGTAAGAGGCAAAGCCAGTAGCACAAAACAAGAAACAGTGGTGAAAGCAAGAGACAGAGTACCTTTAAACGTAAAGTATGTAAGTAACAGTTTAAAGTTAGTTATAAGGCAAACGGTTTTTGTAATTGAAACAAATGTAAATATTAATCAAATGTAATGGGCTAAACACCGCATCAAATGTACCACATCACACACACATATAGAATGAGTCACAATCATAGGAAAATTAGGTTTAGTGGTTGGAAAAAACTCGTAATGCTTAAAGAAGGGAAACCGCTTACACCTTAACGGCTAAAAAATTTCGTAAAGATACGGGAAATGTAACCCTTGGTTTTGAACACAACGCTACCAACCCCACGATTCATCAGGGGGTGCTTATTTGTTCACGACCAATTCACGACAAATTATTATGATACTGTGACGGCTTTTTGCTACGAATTTTGTTGCTTTAGGAATGACGAAATGCTAACTTTGCTGTCAAGTTAGCATCACCATGTTTTTTAAAGCGCGGTAAATTCTATCTTTTCACGACGAATTTACGAAAGTTAATCCATGTATTGGCATTGCAAAATGACGATATGGTAATGCTAACTATATGGACGTTAAGAAACGATAATTGTGATGCTGTGCCCCTACAGTGTAGGCGGCGTAAAAACCAACTAATCTCTTTACAACCACCAAACAGAAAATCCATACACAAATTGTTTGTAGTTTAAATCAATGTAGGGTTGGTAAATACGCACATGCTGATACAGCATTAGCATCTGTTTATTTTATCGGTGCTCGCTTAACGTAAATGTTTTGTTTTGGTCGCCATTCGCTAATTAAATGTGCATTATGTGTGTTTTAGTGTAATTACATACTCCCGCATGTAAATTATTTTCAACAAATACGCCAGCCCATTTCGACTGATTGTTATTGATTTAATACACTTTAATTTACTAGCAGTGAAGCTGCTCCACAATATCCAAATTCATTCTAATATAATGATGTATTATAGGAAATTAAATTGTTAATATTCTGAAATTATTACAGACATATCATCCCAATATATTATAAATAATATTACAATCATTACAAAGCATTATTATAATCTGTTCCTGAAATTATGTATTTTCATAGAGTTTATCAGTAAATACGCCACAAAATCATAACCAAATTGGAAATAAATAGATGACAGAATTAAAAACAAATAATTTTAAATTGTTATCTGGCCGCTACAAAATTATTAGCAAATAATAATGATAATGATGCACAGAGCAACAATGGCATACCATACTCGACCCAAAATGTATAAATATAAAACACAAAATCCACTTTGTATTTTTTTTTGTTGTCTCTAAATTGACAGTAGTTTTCTCTAAATTGTTAAGTTTTCGTAAGGTATTTATTTTTATTTAGGATAAGTATTTTGCTATTGCCTGTGCCCTGCTTATTGTTTAATCATTTGATCAATAATGTTGCCTCTTACTCTCTTGGTTGACAGTAAGTGAATGCCCGCCCTCGTCCTCAACAAAGTAAGGACCGCTGATTCCAGATACAGCATGGTATGGTGACTCTGGCATTGTAGAGTGGTTTCTTACTTTTCGGAAACTAAGAGCTGGTCATAAAAGCGTACTAGATTATTGTTGGTGAATAATGTTTTTCGACAACCTAAAAAGCTTTTCATCTAGGATGGGGAAAACGGAAACGAAACGTACATACTGACCAGACAAGTCAGGGACGCTAACTAAAACACAGACATTTTTTCTCGTATATGTATATGTATATGTATATGTGTATATGTATATGTATATGTGTATATGTATATGTATATGTATATGTATATGTATATGTATATGTATATGTATGTATATATATATATATATATATATATATATATATATATATATATATATATATATATATATATATATATGCATGTGTAGGTATACATAGATAGATTATACGTCCAAGGGCCCATCAAGATGAATTAATACACACTGATTGAGCCACAACGACAAGACGGGCTTACACACAGGGCGTAGAAATCTAGAAACAGATGATTTATTGCCTAATATTTCACATTGATAGAGGTACCTCTTAAATATCTAAGCTGTTGCCTGGTGGTGATATGAATTTCTCCTTTATATACTCATTCCCATTATAAAGAAGATAGTAAAGGATTTTTTTTACGCCCGAGGAGGTACCACCCCTTACATCAAGGAGCCGGTGAAGTCCCAACGGACGTTTCCGGTTCTGGTGTATGAGTCGGTTTCCCTTATAAACGAAAATGATGATGGCTCCTCCTTGTACAAGAGATTCCGGTGATAAAATACCTCTCCATTCGGATCTCCGGGAAAGTGGTGTGCAGGGGGCGCCGGCATCACGATTTAACATATCCTTCTCGAATATATGTGGCCTAAATTATAACCTGAACTCCGTCCACCATTTCCACCAGGCTAATAGGCCGCAACTCCTCTTCCTCATCGAAACCCAAATCAGTGCCAAAACAGCCACTAATCACCTTAATTTCCCGGGGTATGAGCTCCTTACATACTTTAGATTGCATGGAGGTGTGTGCAAATACGTCCGTAGCAATCTACCCAGCACCAGACTCCCCAATTTGGAAGCTGGAAGAAAAGATATACTTTGGATGAAACTCTTTCTCAGGGCTGTAACTAAATTCATCTGTTGCATTTACCGATCGCCTCCTGACAACAACTTTGTCCAGCTCCTTAACTACCTTTCTGAAATACTGAACATCTTATTTCTGAATATCCTTCCTCCGAGATCACTATTCGTGGTGCCTTCAATGTCCCTAATAAGGAATGGCCGATCCACAAGGGAGAGCAGCGGAGCCTTCGCAGTCAGCAATTCTTTGGCCAATATGGTTCAGCAACCTCCTTACTTTCCTCGCATCCCAACACACAGCTCAAATCCCTTGCATCTCTTTCTTACTACAAAACCTGAATGCTCTAAGATATCAGTCACCGCTCCCCTTGATCGCTCAGAGCACGGCATGGTCACTACTTCCTGCGCAATGCAACGCAAGGTCACACAGTTATCACACCCACGTATCGTTTGGCACTACAACTCCGCGAACTGGGACGAAATGCGGGATTACTTTTCCTCATTTCCATGTGCGTCTGTCTGCTTCTCTCATCCTGACCGTTCTGATATCTCACAAAACGTCAGCAAAACTATCCAAGCTGGCAGGGAATTATTTATTCCACGTACACAGAAAAGCTCTTTAGCCACTCAAAAGCCCTGGTTGTCTAAATCCTGTGACAAGGCCAGACTTGAAAAGGTCAAAGCTCACAAAAAGCTTCTACACAATCCCAGTCAAGAAAACCGTCAATCATTTAACGACGCAAGAAACCGCTATGTCCGCATTCTTTCTGAGGCAAAAAACTCGTTTAATAACCATATCAAAAATAAAGTCCTCTCAAGCTCCAATGGCAGCAAACCCTTCTGGACTCTTGCTAAATTTATTGGAAATAATTTCTGCAAGAGCACGTTCCCACCTCTTGTTTCAGGGGATGAAATTGTTTCTACCTCCCTGGGCAAGGCTGAACTTTTTGCCTCGTTGTTCGCCGGCAATTACACTCTCAACCCACCTCCAAATGTTCAACCACCAACAGTCCCCAATGTCGCGGATATCATTTTCAAAACTAAAAAGGTACGAAAGATGTTCTCTTCTCTTAATACCAGAAAAGCCTCTGGCCTCGACGAGATCCCAGCAATTGTTCTCAATAAATGCGCACCAGAACTTGCTCCTGACCTGACTCGTCTGTTTCAGACATCTGATACTTACAAAAATATAGCGTTTTCAAAAAGTTTTCCCCGATTTTCCACCGAAAAAACTTGAGCATAAAGGCTGATTAACGAACTCGACCTTGGTTTTCGCCCAAGAAAGATTTTTGCCAATTTTTATTGAAATCAGTTTGGTATCTTTTTGAGTTATCGCTCGGATACATATACATATATATATATATATATATATATATATATATATATATATATATATATATATATATATATATATATATATATATATATATATATATAAATTTTGACGGGCCTTGGTTTTGGGTTCTAGGGATCCAAATTCCCTAGAATCATCGTTACCTCCCTATAAGGAATTTTTCTTAATGAAAATTCGATAAAAGAAAGACGTAGACTTTGTTTTCAAGGATACATAATGTTATAAGTTTTGGTTACTTGGAGCCTTGGAAATCAATCCACTTTGTGATGATTTTGCGGGATATTTACTTGTCTCGTTTAAAGTAAAACAGGTAAAAAGTTTAGGTGACAAAGCTTATTAAGAGATAAACGAAAAATCATAAAAGAAAATATTTTTATGGAGAAATTGTTAAAAAAGGTCATCAGATAACGCCCGAAATGCTTCGAAATGTTGGTTCGAAAGTGGAGCACAGATTTTATAAGAATTGTACATGGAGGGAAAACAATTTGAACATTTAATTAAATAACATTCTTTCACTCACTGATATTTTGTCTTATTCTTAAATTCATGATTTTATTGCCATATACAAACCAAAATTGAAGAAATCATATGTTGTCGTGTGTAGAATTGAGAAAGCTTTAAAAAGCGGTGTCACTAAACATAGGGTGAATGCAAATTTAAGGGTAATTTACGCGCCTGCCAAGGGGTAGGTTCCAAGACATCAAAAGATACGCTAACATGTATCTCCTTTGAAAACAATGTCGACGTGTCTCAGCTTTTTTTTCTTTTCTTTTATTAAATCCGATATTCTCCAATTGATGCAGGAGTTCCTCAAGGTTCAGCTTTAGCCCCTACTTTGTTTCTTCTCCACATCAATGACCTCCTCTTTAGCACATCCAACCCAGTTCACAGTTACGCGGACGACAGCACCCTCCACTCAAATATACAATATTCTAAGCCTGTCTCTTTAGCCCAAGAATATGAGGATCGCAGACTAATGGAGGGTTCTATCTCCGTGGATCTCCCCAAAAAATATTAGACGGGGGGGGGGGGTAGAAATCTTGTACAATTCAACCCCACCAAAACTAAGTCTTGCTTTCTTTCTCATAAGAGATACACCAGCCCTAGACCCATCACAATAAACAACCAAGTTATTCAAAGTAATGAGTCCTTTTCACTTGTTGGCATTTATGTGGATCCAAATCGCAATTGGACCAACATGTCACATCAATTGCAGAAGCGGCTGCTAAGAAATTAGGTTTCCTCTTCCGGGCTCGCAAGTTTCACCAGCTAATCTATATACTTTATATACTTCACAAATAAGACCAAACCTCGAATACTGCTCCCACATCTGGGGTGCCGCTGCCGCTTATACGCTCGCTATCCTGGAATCCATTCAGAAGAGAGCTATACGTTTCATCGGTGACCCTACCCTCGCCCAAAGGCTGCCATCTCTTGCTCACCGACGTGCCGTTGGTGACCTCTCTCCCTTTTATACATATCTGTACGGGCACTGCTCAGAGGAGCTTTCTTCCATAGTTCCTCCACCTGCTGCCCCAACAGATCTACCAGGGGAACAGAGTGAATGCATTCTTTTACTGCCCAAGTCACCAGACATAGAACATCTTGTTATGCCCGCTCTTTTGTTCCGAGGACTTCCAAGTTGTGGAATTCCTTGCCGACACATGTTTGTCCTTCTCCTCCGAACCTCCAAACCTTCAAGTCCAGAATTAACAAGTTGCCTCTTTCCTCCTTGTCGACACCCACGGTACGATAGTATTTAGGCTGTAAGCCCTCGTGGTGTGTTGTTGAAATTTAAAAAAAATAATTAAGGTGGGATGTTTTAATTAGCACAGCGTGTATAAGAATCAAATGTAAAACTTGCAGTATTTGTTTTTGAAAACAAACTTTTAAAGATTGTTATTTACAACAATAATGGCATTTGAGAACTCCGCCCATCCGTGATCTGTAAACAGAAATCACGTACCTATAGGCAACAGCTCGTAAAAGCATAGTTTACTGTGGTGGAACGCTTACATTTTTACAGGCAAATTATAGGTTATGTATGTCGTTTGCAGTATTGGTAGTTTTATGCAAAAAACAACTTTAAAACTCCGTTTACTGAATGTGTATATACGTCATGTCAATTTATTGCACATGTTAAAGCTTTTAGCCGGGGATAAATACCAAACCATGGAAATGTGTTGAATCATTATTTATTCGCTGACTTTTTTATCGAGCCATTCTCTATGCCATAGCTGCACTTGTTATTAAAAAACTGCTCCACTGTTTAGTCTTTTTTTACCTTTTAAATTGAGTTTACTTTTCAGCCGCGCACAATATTTATGGTTTTTTTGTGGTGATGAATGTTTTAGTATGTTGAAAATATGAAAATATTGTTATTATTTGTAACTATCTATATGTTCCAGTGAATAGACATATCCAGCATCACAGAAACCACAGACAAATTTATAGTTTATCTCAACAAAAATATGCAGTGCCGTCCTCGGATAGAATTCATTAGAAAGTAAAATGTTTTGTTTGTCTAAAAATGCCTTATTCACTTTGTAACGTTTTACATGTTTCTATTGATCATTGAACTCATTGTAGCTTATATGACGTCATTGCTTCGGTCCATTGACTTACTTTTACTGCCACATCGTCAATACGTGTGGAAGCGGGGCATTGGCGAGAAAAACTTTTAAAAAATGTTTTCGCTTAAATGTCGTTAAACGTGTCAAAACATGTAAAAAACATGATTTGGGAACGAACATTTTTTGTGTCTGTCGGTATGTATGTCAGTCTGTCTGTAGCCACGATAACTTTAGAACGAATTGAGATATCGTCTCAAATTTGGTGTATACCAAAGCATATGAAAACAACGGCAGGCGAAAAGCGACATGTACATGCATCAACTGGGCAATTATGCCCCAGTATAAATTTACCACTTTGGCCTAGGGTACTGGTTTCCCTTGGGGCCTAAGTTATCCAATAACGGAATATTAACCAGCGTTTCCCTGTGATCCCACCCCCTTATATGGGTAAACACACAGCTTCCCACTTACATGCCTACAACCTGCTGTCTAATGAAACCCCTGTCTAGCTGTTAAGCACTGTTCAGGACAGCGCCATTATCACCCTCTGGACAATACCGTCCCAAAAGACGACCATGGTCCGTCCCATACAGTGTAAGTTGCTAGACTCCCTAAATATTGGCTATAAAACTCTAAACGGTAACTAACTGTATAGTTAGCACCCGACAAACAAACGGTTCGGTTTGTTTTAAAATCGCTTTAGTGGGTAGGGGTCAAATGGGGGACAATTTGGTGAAAAATTACATTTTTTCGTTAAAACTCGAGAATATAACGTTTTAGGGTTAGTTTATTATAGGACTTTCGATTTCATCAAACATATGGTACTCTGTGCTGAAATTAAATTAGGGGTTGAATGTGGAGGGTGGAATATCGGTGAAAAAACTTTCGAATTTTCGCTAAAACGGACTGAATGGTCTCAAAACATACACAAAACTTAATTCTGGAACGATTTTTTTGTCTGTCGGTCAGTACGTCTGTCTAGTTAGTAGACGCAATAACTTTCGAACGAATTGAGAGATCACCTTCAAATTTGGTATTCAGTCATCACTTGACAAAGGAATGCTTCGAATTGTTTTTGGTTAAGATATCTTCAGGGGGTAGGCGATAAATGAGGGGTGATTTGGTGAAAATTTACATTTTTTTTGTTAAAACTCGTGTCGTATATCGTTTTAGAAAATTATGGGTACTGAAATAGGAATATTTTCTTTGTGGTCAAGTAAATGACCCTAAATTAATTTCTTGGGACTGTCTTTCTTTTTGAGGGGAGTAGATTATCACAGCTATGTGGAAGTTACGATTCAATTTGCAGCACTATTCTCTCTGTGACCCGATACAGCTAATGCTGGACATTAAGGTTAATTTCGACTTGGAATGCCAAATGTCAATTGTCTTTGAAGACTATTCTGGTGTTCCAATATTTTTAAATATCCATCCTAATATCCCTGAGTCCAACCATATCCCTTATAAATCTGCAACCTCCGTTAACGGTTACAACAGTCAAAGACGACACGGGACAAGTGTTTTCAAGCGGCAACAACAGAGAGGAGCAGCTAGATTAAATCCAAGACTCTTTCATCATATATCAAGCACGTTTCTACCAAATACAACACAATTTCAGGCTCTTATTCTCAGTAGTGAAGAACACCCTCCTACCAGGGAACAAGGGAACAAGCACAGTTAGAGAGGTAAGCCGACTAGTGTCTAAAATGTGATCATATATGTGGCCTATACAACGGTAAACAATGCTAAGTCATTTGATATTGGAGTCTATAAACAACATTAGATATTTTTATATGTAGGATTTTGGTTAACTAGATAGCCAGCTGAATTGCCTACACCTGTCTCGCCAACAATTTTCTTCACTGTATCGCTACAACCTTTCTCGTACGCAAGCTACACTCACATATATTATACTACGCATTGCAAGCATTCGCCGTCCGTATACCTTTTTAGTTCTATACCTATGCTTTTACAGCTTGCGAAACAAAATCAAAGACTCCATCGTCAAGGATATTGTTAAATCTTGTCATTAAGTTTATAATAACAATATCTCGCTAAAGTTTTATGCAACCCATAAAAAGCGTGTTGTATGTGAGATAACAAAGTTGCCAGCGACTTCTGGTATAAGGGAAAGCGCTATCTGGATGAAAATATTTTAACTAAAAGGTATCTACATAACTTACAAGGTACGTCCGTAAAATAAGGTCTCCATTCTTTTTCACAAAGAAAAACCGGTTTATATACAATTAGTTATACATCGTTGGAAAGCGTGGAGGATCTACTATTTTTCCACCTACTCTCTATTGCGATCGATGCATATTTGCATGCGGTGTGACATTTTTCGTACGCTCATGTCATAGAACTCTCCCACAGCGTCGCGCAGACAGCTTACGACCACTCCTTCTAACTCCTCGTTGGTCTTGAAATTAGTGCCAGCCAGGTATGCCTTTAACGCAGTAAAGAGATGATAATCATTTGGTGCTAAGTCCAGGCTGTAGAAAAGGTGTATGACGTTGTCCCATCCAAATTGGTTGAGATCAGTTGTTGCACGGGAGGTGTGGTGACGAGCATTATTCTGATGTAAACGCACTCCCTTTGTCAGCGTAGCTCTTATTTTGTTTTGAATTGCACGCGAAGGTTCTTTAAAGTGTGACAGTACGAACAGACTTTATTGTTGTCCCAGTAGGCACAAACTCGCACAAAAATATCCCGTTTCTGTCCCAAAACAGTCGCTATCACTTCACCGACAGACAATGTTTGTTTAAACTTTTTCGGCTTCGGCGAATTTGAATGCCCCCACTGGCGGGACTCTTGTTTTGTCCCTGGTGTTATTTTGTCGCCAGCGACAATTGAATCAAACTCTCCCTCTCGTGCATAGCACTCAAGGAATTCGCGGGCCGCTTCAACCCGTTGCCGTTTGTGATCTTCTTTTGCATTTTGGGGACTCACCTTGTGATATTACAAATGCTCTGTCAAAATCTTGTCAATAATAGTCTTACTGCCATCAGCGATTAATTGGCACAGCTCCCGATTTGTCACCCGGCGATCTTCAAGCATTGCCCTCTCCACTTTTGCAATCGTTTCCACTGAAACGGGTGGCCGTCCGGCACGCTGTTCACCACGGAGGTTTTTACGTCCGCCTTTAAACTCTCTGCACCATTTTCGCACGTTTTTAATGCCCATACACTTCACATAATTGACGATGAATTTCTATAGGTGTATTATCCTTATCACACAAAAAAAGATCACAGAACATAACTCTTCACCTATCAAAAATTTAAATCTCACACTTTTCAATTAGATAGACCCATCTGGTATATATAAATAAGTTATGTTAATAAAAGCTAATATTTGTGTTTTTTTATATGTGTCTGAGTAATTAATTCCTTTTGAACAATTCTCCTAATCTCAGTGTTAGTGCAGCGTAATTTAAATATCTTTATCTAGATCTCTAAAAATTTAAAGAAAAAGTTTGTGTGTTTTAGTCTGGGGAGCTTAAAACTTTAATACCCTGGCTAAAGCAACATAATGATGTGGTAGGTATTTATTTATCTCTTTGTTAGAAAACGGTATAGTGTATTCTTCATCCAATTAAGTCACTAATTATTACAAATCTCAAGGATAGGTAAATTATGCTAGGGTCTGAGAGGTGAATATCACTCTTAGCCTAACTATCGTCCGGATTTAAATCCATGTGAAGACCACCTCGAGATATCGACCACGGATAAATACTTTGAATAAATACACCTTAGAAATAGTAATAACACCTCATTATCGAAAAAGTAACATCTTGTAAATCCCCTGTATATTATACCGATAGCTTTAATTGACTTTCTGATAAGAAAACTATAATCATATAATTAAAATTTTAATTATGTAGTTTTTGTTATAGTGCTTAACATAAATAACTGATGTTTTCTACAAAACAAATTAAAGCCTACATGTTAAACTAACAGTGCATACTTGTTACATTTCCATAAACATATGCATTATAAATTAAACAAGTAAATTACTACCTGGTTCAAACACGATAATGTCACAAAACTACAACGAGGTAGACTAGCATTTTATTTGTTAATAAATGTTAGAACTACTAAAAATATTCTCAGTTTATTGCATTATGACTGTTTTAACAAAAAGTACTCCTGAACTGTAAAAATAACATGTTTCTATAGACGTAAAGAACACACAAAAAACCTGTTCTTTGTTCTTATTAGATAAAACCACAAATATTGTTGATGTCAACAGTAGTAACTAAAACTTAACTATTATGATTACGGTTACGATGTTACCTTGATTAATTACAATACAATATCATTAACTTTTTATTGCTATTACTGTTAATTATTTATTCGATTGGCAACAAGAACAGTTATAAATGATGATGTTGTCGGTCAGTTTTTTTTTTGTTTTGTTAAACGTACCCGTCCATAAGATCATAAAAACATTCTACTTCTTCCTCATTTAAACTGTTAACGACAGCTATATAAAACCTCAGGGAAAAAGTCATGTTACGGCAAGTGCATTATGGTACAATAAGTGAAGATTGGAACCTGTGATGAGCACTGATAAGTACACTTGGAGAACACAAATTACCACAACACATCATTCACTAGTGAAACGATCGTCGGGTCTTTAAAAAGATGTGTTGTGGTGATTTGGGTTCTCGAATTGCACTTATCAGTGCTGCTCGTGACATGTTCATTTAGCGAATTATGGCTTCCAGCTCCACGGAACTGAATCTTTATCGAAAGACAAGTACTCAAATTAGATTGATAGGTGCAGATTTTGCCTTTCTAGAATTTTTCATCCTCTGATGACGCTAACTTTGATAGTGAAACGATCGTCAGGTCTTTAAAAAGATGTGCTGTGGTGATTTGGGTTCTCCAAGTGAGCATTATGGTTTTTTTTTTCTTTTTTCCCTTAGGGCTCCTCCGCGTCTTTGCCGCCCCGATAGCACCGCAGCCTTTAGCCTTTAGCGTATTGTGCATAACGAGCATTATGGTAGTGAAGTTTCACAATATTTTTAACTTTATTTTAAAGAAATTTGGTATTCGGTGGACAAAATGGAATATAACAGAACAAGTAGTATTGCCTACATTTCAAATGAGCAAAGAGTTCTGTTCTTTAATACAGTGCGGTGCAAATTAAAGTAACATTAGAGTCAACTTCAAACTACAATAGTTTTTTTAATAGGACATCTTGTATTTTAGGATTGAATTTTTTCCCCTTAAAGTCGCTATAGGTAATATAATAATAGTATTATACTTAAATTAGTTCACAAGTGGCTGAGTTAACTTATGAATATCATATGAGCTCTGAAAAACATTGAAGTGACAAAATAAAAGTAAATATATGATCTTTGGGTAAGACTACATTCTACGTCAACTTTAATTTCTACTTTCTCCTTTAATTGTGTTTTATTTGCCGAGTACTTAAGTTTTACCCTTTTAGACAACAAAATAAATATAAATTTTTTGTAAAAAACTTTATTTCCAATATTAGAACTAATGGAGATGCGAAGGTTTTTCTTCCGGTATCCTCATTCATTCATGTTATTTGGAGCATCACAGTGATTTCTTAGCTTTTCCTGCGGCTACCCTCTTTATGCTTAGCTTTTTCTGCAACTTCAGAGATTTTTAAAACCTGACAAAATTCTTGATTTTTAAAATAATGTGTATTAGTGACTCTATAGTCAAAAATGTTGTCGTGAAAAATTAGTTACGGTAGTTGCAATAGAAGCAGAGCGAACTAAACAATTGGTAAACCAAAGAAAAAGGTTTTTTGGGGGATATAAAATGTAAGGGTTTGACAAGTAGAATAGAGCACGCTAGGTAACGCTCTCATGAATTTACAATTGCGGTTAACGTGAGATTGCGTAATATTTCTCACTCAACAACCTTCTTTATATGGCTGTCAAATGAATGGGCTTTACGAGTAAAATACAGTAGGCTAAGTAATGCTTCCATAATTTTAGTATTGCATCCGACACAGGATGACGGAATATATTTTTCTTCACAAGCTCCTTGACATGGGCATCAAATGAAAGGGCTTTATAAAAACTTTATAAACTATATAAGGCGACTTCGCGTATGGTATTGTGTAATTTGGCTTTATGAGTATAATGAACTACAACGGCCCTAGGCAGTATTCAGAGTTTAGTGATTGTGGTTTCAAGTTTGGATTCGTGGACAAAAAACCTTGACTTTGAGCTCATTCATTGGTGTGACAAACACGACTTATTCGTTTGGTAAGATGGGTGTCGTAAGCACTAGTCTGGAATCTGTCTAGGGGAAGGAAAACTCCCAAATAATGACAGCTTGTTTTTAAAGTTTTTACATATAATGTAATTTTAGCTTCAGTTTCATATCCGGTAATATGAGGTACTTTTTTTTAGAAAATTATATATTTTTTTAAATTATATATATATATATATATATATATATATATATATATATATATATATATATATATATATATATATATATATATAAACTTAATCGTTGTCTGTAATATTCAATAGAATATTTTGCTCTGGTGGGTTCTCTGATGTTCTTCAAACTCGCCAATTGTGCCGCACAATTATCCACCACAAGCACAATTGTTCTATTCTTTCTTTCCAGCTCTCTATCCCATTCTTTTATTTCAGTCTTAAAAATATCGCCAGTCACCCATGCCTTTTTATTAGCAACATTCTGACTGTTATTCTTGTCAATAGTATTGGAACCACTAGCCTAGACAACAGAATTCTCGCACTTAAAAATTGTTGATAATGTATGCGATGCAATACCGTACTGCCTACAAACATCACTTTTTTTCGTTCCCGTTTTCACCACATGTTTTAATATCGACAATGTATCTTGGATGGTAAAGCGTTTTCTTTGGATACCGGATGCGGACATTGTGTAAACAATACTCTATTCTAAGTCGAAACCTGCCTCACAGAAAAACAGAAAGTCACACAAATGTACAGTTGTAACGAACGCTGATTTCAAGTGGAAGAACCCAAAAGTATTTTCACTTGTCCTGTGTACAGCAAAATTGACTATTCATTAGTGTCATATCTGTATCAAAAAACATGTGCATCTAGTCCTAACGCAGCATAACCGCTATGGTCCTAGGATGTCTGAGTGGTTATTATTTTTTTAGGTAGAGAGGCAACGAAATTCCTAGAAAGGCGAGGCCCTCTTGTTTACTTTCGTACATCTGAGTACCCAAATAAAAATTGAACGGGTCAGAATTACCTCGCTAAAACTGAAATTGTCTAAAAAGCGGTCTCGTTAAATCAGAAACATTTTAATATTGCCTCTTTTATCCATTCAAATCAACAAAATTTGCTCGTTAAATGAGAAGTTCTGCTACTCGTAAAACCCGGACCCCACTCTATATATATATATATATATATATATATATATATATATATATATATATATATATATATATATATATATATATATATCCTCAAGGTCGAATTTTTTTCTACGAAAATTGGCTAAATTTATAACTAAATACTTATTTATTTTTGCATTTTTCATTAGTGTAGTTTGTAACATAAAATTTACAAATGACGCTTTATTTAGAAAAAAAAAAGTTTGATTATTCAGATCACAGCCTGCTAGACCGGCAAGTCTCTTGAGGATCGTCTCGTATTCATCAGGATTCATTAGCCGGCGTCCTTAGTCACTCCAGCATATCGTAGTACATTTAGTTATGTCGACCGCAAAATTACTTGAATAAACAAACAGCTACAGTTAACCAAGTACATAAACTCCATCATTTATGTAAAACGAAGACATACAAAACACGACGGTCCGTGTTTAGACTTGGTGCGGAGGAGCGGGGAGAAGAAATATTAACATACAATAGTAGTCGGCACGAACAAGACTTGCATGTCTAGTGATTGTGTTTTCAAATCGCTCCTGCCCACATCCATACAAATAGACAGGGGCCGTTTTATTACATGTGATACATTCGTCTTCATCCAAATACCTTATTACCTTAAATCACTTGTTTTCGTGACAATGTTCTCTGAGGACTTTTTTGATAGTCGATACATCAAAGGTTAATTATTGTGTCACTGTTGTTCTATAAGTGACAAGGCGCAAATTAAGTAATTGGAGCTGGAAATTTTGTATGAAGTAGTGACTGTCACAAAAATAGTAAATTAGTAATTCGAGCTGTTTTTATACGTGCCCCGGTCAATTAATTACGGTTCAGCAACGACGCACACTGCCAACACTTGGATGGGTAGACTCGGGTAGCTGTGGTCTTGCGATTTTTGTATGTGCTAGAATCACTTTCTCAACTGCTTATAGTTAAGACAGTAAAAAATACATTGACATTAAACTCTTGACTCAGTAAATGCGTTACGGTAGCAAATGTTCACTAAAATTCACTAAATTCAATTTTCCCATAAGCTAGAATCTTCAATTTTGGTACATTCGATTAGATTAGATACGGCAATTGTTTCCGTGTAACGTGATACACGTTTTTGCCCACAATTAATGAAAATGACGCAACATCACCTTACTTTGTCGAGTTATAACATAGCATAGAGGATTTGAACTCTATGACTATCGACGCGAAGCAAAGCGTAATCTGATCGTTTTCCTTCTCTTTAAAACACCAGTATCATTCTATTAAAGATGTGCATCAAAATGGACTAGAATACCATCGAGTTCCTGCTCTCTCCCTCTCTCTCTCTCTCTATCTCCAGGAAGCATACAATGTCTTTCTTTAGTTGACTCTCTCCGTAGAAGACCTCATAAATATCCAAGAACCAGGAGCTATAACATATCTCTTAAGATGCTCTCTCAGTAGGAGGTCTCACATCTCCCTAGAAGGATCCAGCTTTCTTTAGGAGGAACCAGCTCTCCCGACGTAGCTCAGCTCTCAAATGAGGCTCCGGCTTCGTTGCATCTATTTTACCAGCAGCATGTCATCCGCTAAAGAGCATACAGAAAATTACCACAACTAGACAGCCTCAACGTTAAGTTGAAAATTACTTAATTGAGAGATTCTCCTCTTTTCATTTTAACCGTAACTTCCTAATAATGTAATTTAAATACAATAATTGCCATTTCACATCTCACATCTGAATTTTCTTTGTGAGCTCATTTTATAGTTATTAACGAATTGAAAAAATTCAAATGAACGCGAATTAGAGCCTTTATAACCCATATCTGCTGTCAGTTTCAGACTTTATATATATGGATGTGTATATATATATTATATACTATTATATATAGATATATATATATATATATATATATATATATATATATATATATATATATATATATATATATATATATATATATATATATACATAATGTATTAAAATTCGACGTTTCGGCTCCTGTTTTGAAGCAATTTTTAAGAGGTTGAGTAAATATGAACGGAAATGACTCATATGTCTCCCAGGTTGAACAAACTTTAACGAAAATCTAGAGCGAGATTTGGGGAGTAGGCAGTCCGGTTTTTTGCAGATACCATTGGGGGACGCTTATCCATCATCCACACACTGAATTTAACATAAATACGTTTAAGCAGGTCCAATCATATGCTTAGAAGGTAAGTTACGTAATGTATTACAAAATTCGCTACCATAACGCACTTGCTGCGTCCGCAGTTGTTTCATATTGTAACCTTTTGTCAAATTTCTACTGATTTTTTAATAAACGTATATTTTTTTCTTTTTTTTCTTTAACGTCGGTCTATTTCCGCGACCATGGACAAACACCGATGCCAAAATTTGCTGAACGCCTACCTTTCTGTAAGGCGGGTAGAGATCTTTAACGTGCCCAACATCGCATGGACACGGGACCGACCACTTTACGTCCTCTCCGAAAGGCGTAACGTGCAAACATTCAACTTGCTCAGATACAATGCTACAACCTCGGTTGATGTTAATTTTGCAGTATGTACTGAAAAAGTGAAATGGAAACCATGGGAATCGAACCCGGTATCCGTCCGTTAAGAGGCACACGCTCTTACAACTGAACCACCGAGGCCCCTAACGAATAAGTTAATAAAATAATCATTCATTTGTCATATTTTATATAAGCAGCCAATTAATAAACAACAAAAACATTAATTACATTCGGCGGTTGGAGCATATAAATGACTATTTACATAATGCAACAAACTAGACAGCTACCGGTAGCACTGGTAAATTTTACCATAGGTTTAAACTGCCCGCAGTACATTATGGGCAATTTGTAAGCCACAGAATCTGCCACCAATTACGTATATGACGTGTCGTACTTTGTCGCCGCTGTGTAAAGAAATTAATTCCCTATGAATGATAATTTACTTCGCCAGTGTATCGAACAAGCGCGCTGCTTTCTATTTGAACCAGCAACGTGTTCATTAGCCTAATGACATTTTAATAAGGAAGGGAGGCTGTGATATATTGAAAGTGTTGTTTTATACCGCCGCTGCTATTATACTACCGTTGGATCAAACATCTATAAAGCGAGAAAAGAAAGGCGTTAAAATTATGTGCAAGATAATAACAAATTTTCGTACTAAAAAAACGCTAATAGAAAGAAGCGACTTTAAAACTCTCATAAACATTTTTCAAATGAGCGAAATTTTGAACGTCAAAAACCCATATCCGGGGTTTGGTTTCATGTATGTCATTAATTGTAATTGCCCTTATTTGGTACAACCGTTTCATACTAAGTATAGTTGCAGACTTGTCTGGCACATTTGCTTGTTTTCCTTTCTGTAAGCAGCAGAAAATTGAATTTATACGCATTCACGGCAATAAAAAGCCGTGGCTGCGTTAAGTTTTGATACCAGATACACGCTGACAAATCTACTTTTGCAAAACATATTATTGATAATCAACATAAGCACACAGTAAATAACCGCATGAAGCCCCTACAACTTGACTTTTTCGAAGCATCACATATAAAAAAGCTGATTTAATGAATTCCCCCTTCGTAGAATCTCTTCTTTTTAATTAAATGTATCAAACAGACACTAGATCCACAATTAAGAATAGTCTGGACGCAACAAGTGCGTTATAGTAGCGAATTTTGACAAGTTTTGTGAAACATCATGTAACTCAATTTATCCATTGGACCTGTTTTAACTTATGTATATTAAATTTAGTGTGTGGACGATGGATACCCTTCCAATAACAACCTTTGCTCTACACAAAGATACATATTAAATTTAAGTAGCTGATTCTTCCGAACAATTTACTCCAAAACATGGTAACTGTTTCTGTCAATATATGTCACTCAAATGATGTGACAGGTTGATTACCAAAACTGCTGACAACTAAAAGATTTAATATATCCATCTTTTTTTTAGTGAAATTTCGTAGAAAAAATTCACTCTTGGGGAGATCCCAAGTTTTAAATTTTGAAGAAATTCCTGCAAATGAGGGCGAACTAGGACCCCTGGGCCCACATCCGGGGTCAGTTTCAATTTCTATAGCTTTATTTTTGGTATGTGGGTATGTTTCCATCAACACCACACGTGAAACAAACCTCATCAAACCAGCTTTAATATTTTTGTAGGTGTGGTAGTATATATAGTAAAACTTTTTTCTACGAAAACTGGTCCAATTCCGTTGATTAACGAATTCGTCCAAAAGATTTACAAAAAAAAAAACAGAACGAAATCTGTTAATTATTTTTTTAAATTATTGCTGGCATATATACAAATTATCACCATCATGGTCTCTTTCCCGCTTACTGGTATACTACACATACCACAAATTTAACAATTTTTATCGATGCTGCTTTGCTATATATTGTACGTACCCGCCTACTTGATACGTCCTTATGATTGTTATAATGTATTAGTAGCCGATTATACCATAACTATAAATATTTACATAAAAATGTTGCCTTTGGTCGTCATTTATATGTGGTGTTTCCCATATACCACAACGCCATCATTCAAATATTTTTTTGTTCTGTGTTAGAACGTTCCGATTTAGTGCTTTGAAAAGTTGAATCCCGAAGAGTTTGATGTTTTCCTGGCAGAAATACCTTCTGATGACGAATTTGATGAAGAGGGGGAAGTGGAAAGTGATGTTTCTCCCATGGATACAGAGGAAATTTCTGTTGCAACTACTCCTACATAAAATGTATCCTATTTAGAACACGACGAAGACCCAGAAGACGATCTTCCACTACACACTTTGTGTCAAATGACAAATTTATTTGGAAAAAAGCCCCAAACAGTCACCAAAACAAGTAATCACGGAGATGGTTTTTCAGAAAAAGGTGAGTTTGCTAACATACCTGATGACAATGTTGATATTTTTTGGTGTCTTATAAGTCAACAAAGTTTTTCAAACAAATCTTCACGCTTCCCAGCGGGGAAAAACATGTGTTCCCACAACTGTGAGAGAAATAAAAATATTTTTGGTCATAAATATTTTGATGGTATTACTGATCAGCGCAACCGGAGCTAAGGGATTCTTATATTTGAACTCTAATGAACTGCACTAGATTCGATTGGCTCTAGGAAATTTTCATCTAAATGATAACGCTGTTCAGTTAAAGCGCGGGGACCCTGGTTTCGATAAACTATATAAATTGCGTCCATTTTTAAACTCATAGTTACATAACTTCAGTTTTCACTATAGAGTGCACGAAACAGTGACTATAGATGAATCTATCTGTTTTAAAGGGCGTTCGTCAATCTGTCAATATATGCCAAATAAGCCAATAAAGTGGGGATACAAAGTTTGGACCAGAGCGGGATGTAAGTGGGTACATTGACGAAAACCAAATATATACTGGAAAACTGAATGAGATTGCAGAAAACATTATTTTGTTTATTTCGATAACTATTTCACATCCATGCCACTACTCAGGCAGTTGCAGACGGAAAGGATATATGCGACGGAAACTATTCGAAAAGGCAGAAAAGGATTTCCGGGAGTTTTCAAAGCTGATAAAGAGTTGAAGCGTGGTGATCTTAACCGGCGAGTGACCGATGACGGAATATCCTGCGTGAAATAGGTGGATTTAAAAATAGTTCTCTTAGCGTCCAAATGTGAAAATCCTTCTGAAACGGACCAAGTAATAAGGAAGAAGATAGGTGAAACGGAAAATATTCCTTGCCGCAAAATTTTGAACAATTACAACCGAAATATGGGTTTTGTCAACAAAGCAGACATGCTGAAGAAAACATAAGAAATTGACAGAAAGAGTAGAAAATGGTGGCCACGCATATTCTGGCATTTCATTGATCTCAGTATAGTAAACGCGTTCATCATTTTTCAACAGCGCTGCGGAAACAGCAGTGGCATGAATCTGAAGGCGTTTCGTTTAGCATTAGTAGCAGGATTGGTAGGTGCCGGGAGTGAAGCCTTAAAGAAAGGAATACCAAGTTTAGACCAGAAAAATGTGACTAATTATAAGCCAGTCGTACCACTTGAGAAGAGAAGAGATGGGACCAGTCTCAACATATGCCACTTCACGAAATTTCTCGACGATGTGGTCTGTGTAGTACCTGAGACCATCAAAGGAGATCCAGATGGGCTTGTGATTTCGTGGTGTCGCATTATGTATTTCTGACAAAAAGTCTTCTTTTCAAAATTATCTTTAAAAAATAATTCCGTAGCTTAGTGGTATGTCTAACTAACATGGGGGTCGCAAATAGAACGAGTAGTGAGGAAAGGAGTAGCGACCCTCTGGCAGCTGCGTCGTGTGATAGGGAGGACCTGGGGACTTAAGCTTCGGATCCTTCATTGAATCTACACTGCGATCTTCAAGCCGAGAATCCTCTATGAGGCGTTGGTCTGGTGGTGTGGTGTGAACCAAACTACCAGCAGGAAGCTGGCCAAACTCCAAAGGCTGGCAATCCTGGGTATCACAGGCGCTATAAGGACACCCTCAGCCGCGCTAGAGGTCCTGTTCCGCCATAAAGGTGCGGGGTGCCGAGGACGATATTAGGTTGACTAGGCCATACACCCTCAGGATCCCCAGTAGGGATCAGTGGAGGGAAAATGAGGTTGGAGGACCAACAATCCTCCGGGGCAGGAATATACATCGAGGGCCTGGGGGTGCGCGAGAGCTTTGCTCTTGGCGCATATACCACGACATTCGAAACAGAGGTGTATGCTATCCTGTCTGTGGCCAATAGACAGGATGTGAAGAGGAGTCCCGAAAAATGTGTGTACATCTGCTCGGATAGCCAGGCAGTCCTCCGGGCAGTCTGCGCGGCCAGAATCAGGTCAACACTGGTTCAGGAGTGCGCTGACACCCTCAGAGGACTAGCCAGGACGAAGGAGGTGGAACTGGTGTGGGTTCCGGGACACTGTGGTGTGGCGAGGAATGAGGTGGCGAATAATCTCGCAAGACTCGGTTCCCGGCGGCCGTTCTGTGGACCGGAGCCTGCAATAGGCATAAGTAGGAAGACAGTCTCTGTCGCCTTAGACAGATGGACCGAGGAAGCAATGGAGAGGCACTGGGGGTCGGTTGGTGGCTGCAGGCAGGCGAGGGACTTCGTGGATGGGCCGGACAGAGATAAAGCTGTCTGGCTACTCGGAAGGAGTCGACCTACGCTTTGCCGCATCCTTGGGGTGCTGAGAGGCCACTGCGCCCTTAGAATACACCTCACATTGATAGGCGTAGAGAGAGATCCCATTTGCCAGGAATGCGGCGAGGATGAAGAAACGTCCTACCACTACCTGTGTGAATGCGAGGCTTTTGGGAGTCTTCGAGCAGAATTGTTCGGATCGAGGACTCTGCAGAGGAATCAGGTAAGTACCGTCCAATTGAAGACCGTCACGGCCTTCATCTCGAGGTCGAGGCGGTTTGGCGATGTAACCGACAAAGAGTAGAGCATGGTTGCTGGGTTTGGCAAAAAGGGCCCATTGTGGCCTACTTGCTTGGCGTTGGCCTCCCCACCACTTCTACTACTACTACTACTAGTGGTATGTCTGATATACCAACTTTTTTGAAAACGAAATGGTTAATTAATAATTTTGAAAAAAATACACATCACTTTTTCACTCATTGCCTAACCATATACTTAAAAACCGTACACAAGAAACTACTAATTCTAAATGCTGCCTGCAAAGGGTTAAAATTGCTAAAAAAAACATTTTTCACTTACCAGAAAATATTGAAATATCTTTACATTTTATTTCATAAGGGAGATGCTACGTTTTAGTTTTTTATGCTGTTTTAATTGAGAAGGTATAGACTTTTCTTTAAAACAATTTTAATAACTAAGAAGCAAAGAAGAAATGTTTTATGACTATTATTAAAACCGCAACATAAAAAGATGATTTGTATGTATATAGTAGTAATGTTGTTATGTTACTTTTTTTATCCCTACATTATTTTCAGCACAATTTAATGGTATAATTAAAAAGTTACTCAAGCGGCGATGTATGGAAATTATGGTATACAGTAGGAATGTTTTAGTTCCAGATAATTAAAACAACGCACAACACGCAGGCCGTTTCAAGTCACGTCACTTTATATTATCACTTCTTGTGTTGCCACATTCACGTCTAAACTGACTGATGAATTCGTTCTCTATTAACGCACAAACAACTGTGCGACACGCAGGTGTTAGTCATTACCAACAAGTAATATAATAAATGAAGTGTTTAAAGAAATTCGTCTGCCAGAAAATGTTTTAATGAAAGGAAGCTTGTATTAGAAATGATGAAATTAGAACCTGGAAATAACACTAATTAGTCATATAAACACTATTTCGAAAACTTTTAGGGCGTTGAGTTTTTTTTACATCAGACAGTGTATTTTTATTTGTGTCCTCTTAAATCAAAAGAGCCGACCTAAGTGGCAGTGAAAATATTACTCTACTTAATAAGCAGTAAGTTATTTTATAAATAGTCAACAAATTAACTTTTTTTAACACATTTTTAACCGGATTCTGAGGATTTTTAAATTTGTTTCGTAGGAAGAAATTACAAATACCGGACCGCATAGGTATGGGATACTGACCATAACCTTATAAAAATATTTGGAATAAATGTGTTGAGCAAATTTTTTGACATTTTTCTGTGCCCATGAATTATTATTTCTACTAGTGAATTTTCTGAAAAAATCCACTAACAAGGGGATATCGACTTTTGAATTATAAAAAAAATTCTTCAAATGAGCGTAAACTAGGCCCCCTATAACCCACATCCGAGTTCAATTTTATATATGTATATATATATATATATATATATATATATA